>CM069132.1:69877802-70345548 GCA_035221665.1 Okamejei kenojei | reverse complement strand
ATCATACTCCCTCACACCCCCCCCCCTGACCCCCCCCCCCCCCCCCCCCCCCAAACGATTGCTCCCCCCCCCCCCCCCCCCCCCCCCCACTACTTAATGATGTCGGATCATGAAGTTGTATATTTTTGTTTGCCCCCCCTCCCCCCCCCCCCCCCCCCTAACTAGTCGGGGGGGCCCACTAGAGTTTCTTGTTCCACTATTAGTTGTGCCTTCCGTGGCAAAAAAAAAATCTCTTCTATATCTTTCTGCCTCTTTTCCCTAATTACACGGATTTCTTTGCTCAAACTTTGGTTTTTTAATACCTCTTTACATTTCTGGGATTCATTTGGGATATTGCACATGTTTGCACACTGGCAAAAAAACATTGTGAAATGTCATCTTAGAGGATAAAATATCACTGGGGTAATTGTGCTTATTATTTTACAGGCCTTATTGGCTGACGATGATCATTCCCAAATCATGACAGGCAATCAAAAGATGAGAGCCACTTATGTGCTGATAGCAAATGCAATAATTATGATTACTTGTACTGTTTTGCCTATGTACTTAATTCACCTGGTACAGGAACACGGAATTACAGCTGTCACCTTATTCAAAGAATCTTTTGTTAGCTCACATGTGTTAAGCCACAGATCCAGTGGGGGTTTGTAACGAAGCTGAAACAAAATAGTCCAGGAGTTAATGATATCCCGTGAGGAAATGTCGTCCTTCTTCCTGCACCAGGGCCACCCTTTACCATGGTGAATGGACTTGTCTGTGTCTCATCTATTTTCCACCACCTCTACTCTCACATCACCACTCTCCTGAACAGAGCTTCCCTGTCCTCACATTTCACTCATTAACCTCTGCTATTCACATGATTATCCTTCACAGTTTCCATCATGCACTGACAAGATTTGCAGCATCAGTCATATTACCCTCCCTCAGCACGTTGAAGGGCGTGCTTCCATTCCTGTCAGGCTGGTCCTCTCGTCTGTCCTCTTCCACTCCACGATGCATGGCACTTCCCTACATACATGGGTGTGCAGACCTGTCCTTTCACCTTTTTCCCTCCTACCATCCGGGGACACAGTCTTTCTAGGTGATCCAGTGATTCAGGTGATCTTCTGAACTATTCCTGTATGTCGAGTGTTCACAATATGATATCCTCTACATTGGAAAAGCCAAACACAGACTGGGTTAGATCATTTTGCAGAGCTCCCGCTTTCAGCCTGCCGGAATGAACCTAAGTTTCCAATTGCCTGATACTTTAAATCCTTATCCTACTCCCACTCCAACTATCTGTCTTAGCCCTCCTTCACCGTTAGATTTAGCTCTTGGGGTTAAAGAAATCAAGGGATATGGGGAAAGAGCAGGAATGGGGTACTGATTTTAGATGTTTAAGAAGGAACTGCAGATGCTGGAAAATTGAAGGTATACAAAAATGCTGGAGAAACTCAGTTGGGGACTGAGGCAGCATCTATGGAGCCGAAGGAAAATAGGCAACGAAGAAGGTCTGACTGTAAAAGTAAGGGTTGCGACGAATATGTTACCTATTCTTCGCTCCTTTGTTGCTACTCACCCGCTGAGTTTCTCCAGCATTTTTGTCTACCTACTCATTTTAGATGATTAGCCATGATCAAACGGCCAAAAGACCTATTCCTGCACCTATTTTTCTACGTTTCTATGTTACTATGAGGCCACTATTTATTTTTATTGGATCAGCTTCCAGAATAACCAATACTGTAATCCTGCTACTAAATGCTGAGTTCATTCTGTAGTGGGTTTTTTGAGTCATACAACTTGGAAACAAGCCTTTTGGTCTACATGTCCATGCGAAACATCAAATGCCCAACGCTATCAATCCCTTTGACCAGTCTTCAACACCAATTCGTGCTCATCTGAATGCTTTTTAATTGTGAGAATATCTATCCCTACCATGCCATCAGTGCATTGCAGATTGGAACCACCCTCTGGGTGAAAAATAATCTTCCTTAGATTCCCTCTAAACATCTTATCCCTTGTCCTAAACCTTCAACCTCATACATTTCTGCTATGGGGAAAAAAAATCTTCAGATTCAGATTCAGATTCAGATTCCTTTATTGTCATTCAGACTTTCGGTCTGAAAACGAAATTTGTTACCTTGCAATCATAACATGTATAAATTAAAACAAAACACACAATAAACACATAATTTTCAACATCCACCTACAGTGAGTTCACCAAGCACCTCCTCACTGTGGTGGCGGCAAAAGTCTTAAATCTTTGTCATTTCCCCTACTTGTTCCCCTCTGTACTGAGGCAATCCAGGCTTCGATGTCATCGTCCACCAGGACGCGGCCGAGCCTCCGAAGCCAGGCGCCACCGCCGCCGCGCCGGATCGCCGGAACACCACCACAGCCCCCCACCAGGATCGACCACGGGAACGCTGGAGCCGCCGGAGCTCTGAAAGCGGGCCGCCGCTGGAGAGCGCTGGAGCGCCGCAGCCGGGCCGCTGCTGGAGCACCGCTGGAGCACTGCTGGATGTCACCGGAGCGCGAAGCCGGGCCGCTGCTGGAGCACCGCTGGAGCAACTGCCGGAGCCCGCCGGAGCGCCGAAGCCGGGCCGCTCCGCTGGAACACCCGCTGGAGAGCCGCTGGAGAGCCGCCGGAGCCGCCGGAGCGCCGAAGCCGGGCTGCTGCTGGAGCACCTGCCTGGAGAGCCGCTGGAGAGCTGCCGGAGCCGCCGGAACGCGAAGCGGGCCGCTGCTGGAACACCCGCTGGAGAGCGCCGGAGCGCCAATGCCGGGCCGCTGCTGGAACACCCGCTGGAGAGCGCCGGAGCGCCAATGCCGGGCCGCTGCTGGAGCACGCTGGGAGCAACTGCTGGAGCGCCGAAGCCCCGAAGCCCGAAAGCCGGGCCGCCGCCGCCGCGCCGCCGCCGCTGGAACACTGGAGCTCTGAACGCTCGCCACAGCTCGAGGCCACCAGCTCCGCCATTAGGCCTCAGCACAGACGGAGACGGTGATGGGGGACACGACAAGAAAAGGTCGCATCCCCCTGAAGGGAGAGACTAAAACCTTGTTTCTCCCACCCTCCCCCCCCCCCCCCCCTCACACAAACACAGCCTAATAAACCAAAATTCTATCTAAAAACAGACACAAAAGGACGAAAAAAAACGAAAAAATAACAGACGGACTGCAGGTGGAGCCGCAGCTGCACGCAGCGCCGCCACTTACCTATTCATCCTATCTATACCGCCTCATAATTTTCCATATCTCTATCAGGACCATCCTCCAGCTCTATCCTCCATCTTCTACCATTCATGTTCCGCATTAACCATCTACTCTTAAGGGCTGTACCTTAAGATTAGGCAACCTAATCTGCGAGTTTAGAAGAGTTTGCCCTGGACTCAAACTCGCAGCATGGTCGACATGAGGTCCTAGGAGGTCGTATGAGGTGGCTGGAACTCTCCTTCATGCTCGAGGGAGGTTCCTGCCTCAGCTAGGTCGCAGAACAATTTTCAGCATATTGAAACATTTTCTGCAAGTAACATTTGGTCGGCATGGGTATTTTTCACTCGTAGTGCAGTGGAGTGGGGTTGCTGTCTACTTACAGGCACTCAAGGGCAGCCGTAGGCAATCTCCTTCGCTGACCGGGCATTTTGATTGGCTCATTGGAGTTTCACAACCGAGGAAGACCTACCGGTAGGTAAAATGCCCGCTAAACTTTATTAAACTTCTTAAAAGTGTCTCCACTCCTTCTCCCCCCCCTCCGCTCCCCCTTCTCTCCCCCTTCTCTCCCCCTTCTCCTCCCCTTCTCTCCCCCTTCTCCTCCCCTTCTCTTCCCTTCTGTCTCCCTTCTCTCTCCTTCTCTCTCCTTCTCTTCCTTCTCTCTCCTTCTCTCTCCTCTTCCCCCCCCCGTTCTCTAAAGGACTTACCATACTCTGTGGCAGCCGTTTACCTTCCTCTTCATTGCACAGACAGCGCTCCTCCGCTTTCCATGGCCCCCACCTTCGCAATGTGTTTGTGTGTATGTGCGGTCGGTAGATGCAGCTCGCAGTTCGTCAATACAGCTCGCGGTTTCAACGCAGCCGGTCGATCGAGCTCGAGGCTTTCCAGGCGAGTGCCCTCGAGCTTGAGGTTGAAGGCACTCTTCTGGACTCACAGATTAGGTCGCCCAAGCCCTTTATAGATCCAGTTGAATTATCCTCCAATCTTTATCACGCCTTACCAATATGATTGTATACCATTGCAAATCCATGTGTGCAAAACTGCAAGAGATTTATTTATTTATAGATTACAGTGCATTTTACAGTTCTCTGTTCTTATCAAAAAAAATCTAATTCAATGGAGTGATTCCTAGTTCTTCAGGTTACAATAGACAATAGACAATAGACAATAGGTGCAGGAGTAGGCCATTTGGCCCTTCGAGCCATTCAATGTGATCATGCTGATCATCCCCAATCAGTACCCCATTCCTGCCTTCTCCCCATATCCCCTGACTCCGCTATTTTTAAGAGCCCTATCTAATTCTCTCTTGAAAGCATCCAGAGAACCTGCCTCCACCACCCTCTGAGGCAGAGAATTCCACAGACTCACAACCTTCTGTGAGAAAAAGTGTTTCCTCGTCTCCGTTCTAAACGGCTTACTCCTTACTGTGACCCCTGGTTCTGGACTCCCCCAACATCGGGAACATGTTTCCTGCCTCTAGTGTGTCCAAGCCCTTAACAATCTTATATGTTTCAATGAGATACCCTCTCATCCTTCTAAACTCCAGAGTGTACAAGCCCCTTTCTTCACTGCCTGCGGTACCTGCAAGCTTACTTTCATAGACTGATGAACAAGGACCCCCAGATCCCGTTGTATTTCCCCTTTTCCCAACTTGACGCCATTTAGATAGTAATCTGCTTTCCTGCTTTTGCTACCAAAGTGGATAACCTCACATGTATCTGCATTAAATTTCATCTGCCTTGCATCTGCCCACTCCCCCAACCTGTCCAAGTCATCCTGCATTCTCATAGCATCCTCCTCACAGTTTACACTGCCACCCAGCTTTGTGTCATCTGCAAATTTGCTAATGTTACTTTGAGTCCCTTCATCCAAATCATTGATGTATTTTGAAAATAGCTGCGGTCCCAGCACCGAGCATTGCGGTACTCCACCAGTCACTGCCTGCCATTCTGAAAGGGACCCGTTAATCCCTACTCTTTGTTTTCTGTCTGCCAACCACTTCTCTATCCATGTCAGCAGTCTACCCCCAATACCATGTGCCCTAATTTTGCACACTCATCACCTATGTGGGACCTTATCAAATGCTTTTTGAAGGTCCACTTACACTATATCCACTGGCTCTCCCTTGTCCATTTTCCTAGTTACATCTTCAAAAAATTCCAGAAGATTAGTCAAGCATGATTTCCCCTTCGTAAATCTATGCTGATTCAGATGACCCTGTTACTGCTATCCAAATGTGCGGCGATCTCATCTTTTATAATTGACTCCAGCATCTTCCCCACCACTGATGTCAGGCTAACTGGTCTATAATTCCCCGTTTTCTCTCTCCCGCCTTTCTTAAAAAGTGGGATAACATTAGCTACCCTACAATTCACAGGAACTGATCCTGAGTCTATAGAACATTGGAAAATTATCATCAATGCATCCACAATTTCTAGAGCCACTTCCTTAAGTACCCTGGGATGCAGACCATCAGGCCCTGGGGATTTATCAGCCTTCAGTCCCATCAGTCTATCCAACACAATTTCCTGCCTAATGTGGATACACCATGAGAACTGATGTAGAGAGTGAATGCTAACTAAATTTGGCTTAAATATCCATATCCACATGAATGATATCTGATCTATGATTAATATGCATTGCGCAATTATAAATATTCTTTGCCATAATCCAGAAACTCACTTCATTAAACATTTTGATATGGTTTGGATATTCTTAATGCTATGCCTAAAACTTACTATTAATTACATTAAAACAATTTCTGCATTAAAACTAATTTTGTCAGTGTAATTGATTTTTTTTCCACAGACTCCCTCTGGAGTTCACTTATATTCGTAGCTCTGACCTCTTTGACTTAATATCAACAGTATTAGGCTTGGAGTGTGGTACTCATCTTGCATTGCAGTTTATCCTGCCAGCTTTGAACTTAATTGAAAATGTTATTGTCACATGTGACAATTCACAGTGAAATTCTTTGCTTGCATACCCAAGGTATGCAAATAGTCACCCATAAAGGGTGTTTACAAAGTTTCAAAGTACCGCCTGTGTTCTTCCCCCACTCAACACCATGCCGGGTTCCCTATTGTTCTTTCCCCTCCATTTCCCAGTTACACTGGTTATTGCTGAATGGCACATCACTCACTGATCTGTTGATGGAATTTTAGAAATTTTCTATTGATTTAATGACAAAAATTGCCAATAGGACAAGTAGGAAACTAAAAATATCGTTGACCATCACAATGTGGTAATATATTTCATTTTTCATTACTATATATTTTTTAATCTCCAGTGTTACAATTACGTTGGTTGACAGAAGAAAATGTAACTTTCTTCAAATTGGAGTTAACGTATTAGACATATATTCGCTCAAAGTTGCTTAACATTTCAAGTCTAACAATATCTGTGCTACAGATATCATCTTATGTATGATACATATAAAATAAGGCACAGAAATAGACCATTTGGATAAACCTGTCAATGCAAGTATTTGTGTTCCATTCCAGCCTCCTCCTGCGTTTTTTCCCCATCTAAGTCTATCATAGAAACATAGAAATTAGATGCAGGAGTAGGCCATTCAGCCCTTCGAGCCTGCACTGCCATTCAATATGATCATGGCTGATCATCCAACTCAGTATCCTGTACCTGCCTTCTCTCCACACCCCTGATCCCTTTAGCCACAAGGGCCACATCCAACTCCCTCTTAAATATAGCCAACGAACTGGCCTCACCTACCTTCTGTTGGCAGAGAATTCCACAGATTCACCACTCAATGTGTGAAAAACTGGCTTTCTCATCTCGGTCTAAAAGACTTCCCAGTTATCCTTAAACTGTGACCCCTTGTCCTGGACTTCCCCAACATCGGGAACAATCTTCCTGCATCTAGCCTGTCCAACCCCTTAATAATTTTGTAAAGTCTCTATGAGATCCCCCTCATTCTTCTAAATTCCAGCGAGTACAAGTCGAGTCTATCCAGTCTTTCTTCATATGGAAGTCCTGCCATCCCAGGAATCAGTCTGGTGAACCTTCTCTGCACTCCCTCTATGGCAATAATGTCTTTCCTCAGATTTGGAGACCAAAACTGTACCAATCCAGGTGTGGCCTCACCAAGACCCTGTACAACTGCAGTAGAACCTCCCTGCTCTTGTATTCAAATCCTTTTGCTATGAATGCCAACATACCATTTGCTTTCTTCACTGCCTGCTGCACCTGCATGCCTACTTTCAATGACTGGTGTATCATGGCACCCAGGTCTCGTTGCATCTTCCCTTTTCCTAATCGGTCACCATTCAAATAATAGTCTACTTTCATGTTTTTGCCACCATAGTGGATAACCTCACATTTATCCACATTATACTGCACCTGCCATGCATTTTCCCACTCACCCAGTCTATCCAAGTCAACTTGCAGCCTCCTAGCATCCTCCTCACAGCTAACACTGCCCCCCAGCTTCGTGTCATCCGCAAACTTCGAAATGTTGCATTTAATTCCCTCGTCCAAATCATTAATATATATTGTAAATAGCTGGGTCCCAGCACTGAGCCTTGCGACACCCCACTAGTCACTGCCTGCCATCCTGAAAAATACCAGTTCACTCCTCTCTTTGCTTCCTGTCTGCAAGCCAGTTCTCTATCCACATCAATACTGAACTGCCAATACCGTGTGCGTTAAGTTTGTATACTAATCTCTTGTGTGGGACTTTGTCGAAAGCCTTCTGAAAGTCCAGATATAACACATCCACTGCTTCTCCCTTATCCACTCTACTAGTTACATCCTCGAAAAATTCAATAAGATTCGTCAGACATGATTTACCTTTCGTAAATCCATGCTGGCTTTGTCCAATGATTTCACCACGTTCCAAATGCGCTGCTATCCCATCTTTAATAACTGACTCTAGCAGTTTCCCCATTACCGATGTTAAACTAACTGGTCTGTAATTCCCCATTTTCTCTCTCCCTCCCTTTTTAAAAAGTGGGGTTACATTAGCTACCCTCCAATCCTTAGGAACTACTCCAGAACCTAAAGAATTTTGAAAAATTATCACTAAGGCATCTGCTATTTCTGGGGCTACTTCCTTAAGTACCCTGGGATGCAGCCTATCTGGCCCTGGGGATTTATTAGCCTTTAATCCATTCCATTTACCTAACACCACTTTCCGGCTAACCTGGATTTCACTCATTTCCTCCATCTCATTTGACCCACGATCCCCTGCTATTTCCGGCAAATTATTTATGTCTTCCTTTGTGAAGACAGAACCAAAGTAGTTATTCAATTGGTCTGCCATGTTCTTGTTCCCCATGATCAATTCACCTTTTTCTGACTGCAAGGGATCCACATTTGTTTTAACAAATCTTTTTCGCTTCACATATCGATAAAAACTTTTGGAGTCAGTTTTTATGTTTCCTGCCAGTTTTCTTTCACAATCCATTTTCCCTTTCCTAATGAAGCCCTTTGGCCTCCTCTGTTGGACTCTGAATTTCTCCCAGTCCTCAGGTAGGCTGCTATCTCTGGCTAATTTGTACGCTTCATCTTTTGCTTTGATACTATCCCTGATTTCCCTTGTTATCCACGGATGCACTACCTTCTCCGATTTATTCTTTTGCCATACTGGGATGAACAATTGTTGTAGTTCATCTATGCAGTCTTTAAATGCCTTCCATTGCATATCCACCGTCAACCCTTCAAGAATCAATTGCCAGTCTATCTTGGCCAATTCACGTCTCATACCCACAAAGTTACCTTTCTTTAAGTTCAGGACCCATGTTTCTGAATTAACAATGTCACTCTCCATCCTCATGAAGAACTCAACCATATTATGGTCATTCTTGCCCAAGGGGGCACGTAGAACAAGACTGCTAATTAACCCTTCCTCATTACTGAATACCCAGTCTAGAATAGCCTGCTCTCTCGTTGGTTCCTCTACATGTTGTTTTAGAAAACTATCCCGCATACATTCCATGAAATTCTCTTCCTCAGCACCCCTGCCAATTTGATTCACCCAATCTATATGTAGATTGAAGTCACTCATTATAACGGTTTTACCTTTGTTGCACACATTTCTAATTTCCTGTTTGATGCCATCCCCAACTCCACTACTATAGTTAGGTGGCCTCTACACAACACCCACTAGCGTTTTCTGCCCCTTAGTGTTTCGCAGCTCCACCCATATCGATTCCACATCCTCCAAGCTAATGTCTTTCCTTTCTATTGCGTTAATCTCCTCTCTAACCAGCAACGCTACCCCACCTCCATTTCCTCTCTGTCTATCCCTCCTGAATATTGAATATCCCTGGATGTTCAGCTCCCAGCCTTGGTCACCCTGGAGCCATGTCTCCGTGATCCCAACTATATCATAATTATTAATAGCTATCTGCACATTTTACTCATCCACCTTATAACGAATGCTCCTCGCATTGAGACACAAAGTCTTCAGGCTTGGTTTTACAACGCTCTTGCCCCTTTTACAATTATGTTAAAAGGTGGCCCTTTTTTATTTTTGCCCTGGATTTGTCTGCCTGCCACTTTTACCTTTCACCTTGCTACCTATTGCTCCTATCCTCATTTTACACCCCCACAAAAAGCTGGAGAAACTCAGCGGGTGCAGCAGCATCTAAGGAGCGAAGGAGATAGGCGACGTTTCGGGTCGAGACCCTTCTTCAGACTGGTCAGGGATCACGGAAACGAGAGATATAGACGGTGATGTGGAGAGATAAGGAACAATGAATGAAAGCTATGCAAAAAAGTATTGATGATAAAGGGAACAAGCCATTGTAAGCTGTTTGTGGTGTGAAAATGAGAAGCTGGTGCGACTGGGGTGGGGGAGGGAGATAGAGATAGAGGGAATGCCAGGGCCCAAGGGCTGAGGGAGAGGTGGGAAGGGGAGGAGACAGCAAGGGTTAACAGAATTGAGAAAATTCAATGTTCAAGCCCAAAGGATGCAGACTCCCCAAGCGGAATATGAGGTGCTGTTCCTCCAGCTTGCGGTGTTGCTCACTCTGGCCGTGGAGGAGGCCCAGGACCGAGCTCCACTATCTCTTATTCTTTGTTTATTATTTTTTTCTTCTTTCCCCCCTACGTGTTGCGTCTGACTGCTTCCCTTCTCTGCCTCCTGTCTCACACACGGTCTACTTGCCTTCTCTATTTGAGTCCCTCCCCCCAACCCATCTAGTTTAAAGTCTCCCCAGAAGCCTTTGCAAATCTCCCCGCCAGGATATTGGTTCCCCTCGGGTTCAAGTGCAACCCATTCTTTTTGTACAGGTCACACCTTCCCCAAAAGAGGTCCCAATGATCCAGAAACTTGAATCTCTGCCCTCTGCACCAGTCCTTTAGCCATGCATTTATCCTCCACCTCGCTCCATTCCTACTCTCACTGTCGCGTGGCACAGGCAGTAATCCTGAGATTGTTACCTTTGCGGTCCTTCTCCTTAACTCTCCTTCTAACTCCCTAGATTCTCCTTTCAGGACCTCTTCTCTTTATCTACCTATGTCATTGGTACCTATATGTACCACGACCTCTGGCTCCTCTCCCTCCCATTTCAGGATATTTTGGACATGTTCAGTCACATCTGGCACCAGGGAGGCAAACTACCATCCTGGTCTCCTGACTGCGTCCACAGAATCGCCTATCTGACCCCCTAACTATAGAGTCCCCTACTACTGCTGCCCTCCTCTTCTTTTCCTTACCCTTCTGAACAACAGGGCTGGTCTCTGTACCCGAGGCCCGGCTGCTTTTGCAACCCGCAGGTAGGCTGTCTCCCCCAACAGTACTCAAACAGGAGTATTTATTGCCAAGGTGTACAGCCACCGGGGTACTCTCTAGTTACCTGCCCCGGCCCCTTGCCTCTCCTAACCGTGACCCACGTGTCTGCCTCCTGTGGTTTTGGAGTGACTACCTCCCTGTAACTCCTCTCTGTGACCTCCTCACTCTCCCTGACCAGACGGAGGTCATCGAGCTGCTGCTCCAGGTACTGAATACGGTCCCTTTGGAGCTCCATCTTGACGCATCTGGCGCAGATGTGGACGTCTGGAGAGCTATCTGACTGCATAACCTCCCACATCTGACATCCAGAACAGTAAACTGCCCTGGCACCCATACTCCCCCTTACCCTGGCTACAACACTATACAATGTACAATACAGTACAAAGCAAGGATTATAGATGGAAGAAATCAGCAGGGATCTGACTGCCTATCAGCTGCTCCCTCGAGTCCGCTTCCACCAATCAGCGGCTTCCTCAAGCCAACTTGTTTTGAACTGCGAGCTGCGAATGGAACGTTATGGATTTGGGTTCCTCCCACTGCAACTGCTCCTGGGCCTCTGTGGAAACAAGCCCCGCGAACGAGTTTTTAAACTTACAGCTCGGACGTCGCTCCTCCCACTGCAACTGCTCCTGGGCCTCTCTATCAATGCAACCTTCTAGTTTCTTCGTCCCAAATGCTTGTTCAGGCTTTCCTTAAATTAATTTATACCTTATGTTGGTGAATTCCACAATCTCATAATTTTAGGTTTAATTTGGAGATACAGTATGGAAACAGACTATTCAGACCACCAAGTCTGTACCAACTATCAATCACCTGTTCACACTATTTCTATATTATCCAACATTCTCATCCACTTCCTATGTATTAGATGTAATTTTTACCCAGGCCAATTAACCTACAAATCCGCACATTGTTAGGGATGTGGGAGGAAATCAGAGCACTCAGAGGAAACTCATGCAGTCACAGCAAGAACGTGCAAACTCAACACTGACAGAACCCAAGATAAGGATTGAACCTGACTCTCTGGTGCTGTGAGACAGCAGCTCTATCAACTGTGCCACTGTAAGTTTGTTTGAGATTTCTTGGTGATTATTCATTATTGATGGTATTAGTTTGAAACTGGGAGGAAGTTACTGTCATTCAGCTGCTGCCGTTTGACAAGAGGTCGAGCCACCCTCAGCCCTCAGCACATTTTGTCTGATCTGCCAACCTACATTCACTTGGCATTTCAATGACTGTTTTAGTCAGTGGCTTGAAGCAGAGACACGTGAACAGAGCAGAGATGCCTTGTATTCCTGGAACTTGCCGGTCCAGGCTGCAGAATTGATAACCCTGGTTCGAGCTGGGTCTGCAGAGAAATGGTCTCCACCAGTGACCCTGTCTTAAAAAAGTGTAACGTGCAGTTGAGATTTCAGTAAAGGTTCTGCTTATGTTACTGCCATTGTGTCAGATTCCATAAAACCATAAGACACACAATAAGAGTAGATTCAGGCCATTCAGCCTATTGAGCTTATTCTGCCATTCTATCATGGCTCATCGAATTTTCCCTCTCAACCCCATTCTTCCGCCTTTCTCTTGTAAACTTTGGTCACCATACTAATCAAGAGCCTATTAATCTCCACTTTAAAATCGTCTAAGGTCCTGGCATCCACAGCCATTTGTGGCAATGAATTCCATTGATTTTCCACCCTTCGGCTAAAGAAATTCCTTCTCCTCTCCATTCTAAATTTATGTTCTTTTGTTCGGAGGCTCCGCCCTCTGGTTTAGACTTCCTTTACTGGAAACATCCTTTCCATGTCTACTGTATCTAGGCCTTTCATTATATGTGGATTTCAATGAGATTCCCCCTCATCCTTCTAAACCCCAGTGAGTACAGGCCCAAACCCTTCAAACACTCTTCCTATGTTAACCCAATCATCCACGGGATCACTCTCATAAACATTCTCTAGGACCCTCCAACACTAGCACATCCTTCCTCAGATATGGGACCAAACCACTCACAATACTCCAAATGTGGCCTTAACAGCACCCTATTAAGCCTCAGCATTACGTCCTTGCTTTTATATATTCTACTCCCTTTGAAATAAATGTTAGCATTACATTTCCCTTTCTTACCACTGACTAAACCCGCAAATTAACCATTTGGGAATCCTGTACCAGCACTCCTAAGTCCCTTTGCAATTCCGATTTCTGAATCCTCTTCCCATTTAGAAACTCATCTATGCCTTTATTCCTTCTTCCAAAGTGCATTTGCTATGCTATATTTCATTTCCCATTTCTTTGCCGATTCTCCCAACCTGCCCAAATCCTTCTGCAGACTCCCTGCTTCTTCAACACCATCTGCCCCTCCACTTATCTTTGTATTATCTGCAAACTTGGTCACAAAACCATCAATTCCATCATCCAGATCATTAACATATAACGTAAAGAGTAGCGGCCCCAGCATCGACCCCTGAAGATCTCCACTAGTCACCGGCAGTCTACCGGAAAAGGTCCCCTTTATTCCCACTCTACCTTTTGCCAGTCAGCCAATCTTCTACTCATGCTAGTATCATGGGTTTCTATCTTGTTCAGCAGCCTCACGTGTGGCACCTAATCAAAAGCCTTCTGAAAATATGTAAACAACATCCACTGACTCTCCTTTATCTCTCTTGCTTGTACCTCTTCAAAAAAAAACCTACAGGTTTGTCTGGCAAGATCTCCCCTTAACAAAACCATGCTAACTATGGTCTATTTTATCATATGCATTCAAGTACCCCGAAACCTCATCCTAATAGTGGAATAAATTTTACCAACCACAGGTTAGACTAATTGGCCTATAATTTCCTTTATTTTGCCTTCCTTAAACAGTGGAGTTACATTTGTGATTTCCCAGTCCTCTGGAAGCATTCCTGACTCCAGTGATTCTTGAAAGATCACTACTAATGCCTCCCAAATTTCTACAGCTACCTCTTTCAGAACCCTGGGGTATAATCCATCTGGTCCAGGTGACTTACCCTTTCGACTTGGGTAATTTGAAAAAATATGATTTGCTCAATTGGTTTATTCTTAATTAAATTCCAATATCTTGGAATAGCTTTTGGTTTTTAGAGGTCTCTGTGATGTTCAGTTTAAGGTTTGTGTCCAAATAGTTTGCATCAACAAAGACAACTGACCCTCCAGCTTTTTTTATTGCTAAGATAATTTTTCAGAACTTGTTGTATTGGTTTACTATTGCCATATGCACTGAGCTACAGCAGAAAAAATAACAGTTTTGTGTACTATTTTGGCAAAGCATACAATACATGGGTAGTTCAGCAAGATCAAAAGAGAAAATAGAGTGCAGAATATAGTGATGGAGGTAACTGATACATAATAAGACTCCGCAACAGGATGAAATAATCATCAAATAAACCATCTATAATAATTTTGATGGAGGGATAAATATTGGCCACAACTCCAGAACATGTTCCCCTGTTCTTCCTTTAAGTAATTCTATGGGATCAATTGATTTTAACATTTCTTCCAAAGGTGAAAAGGCAGCCTCGGTTTTTGTGCTTGAATCATGAACTTTACATAAAAACAAAATCAGACTTGAAGGGTAAGAGATGGTGCCTAAAACATGGCAACTCTTGTGTATTGACTTAATATGGTCTTTTATCTTACACTCTTATAGTTAGTATGATTGTGCCTAATGTATGGTAGAATTGTCATTGAACTGTTTGCAGAAAAAAATATTTCACTGTACTTAGGTACATGTGGCAATAAAGCACCATTGGAACTAGTGCTTGATTAGAGTGTCAACCATCACATGCTTCAGAGGGGAAACAACTAAAAAATCCTGTCTCTTGTCCAAATGCAATTATGCATTTGACTTAATCGACCAGTACTGAAAGTTCAATATTACTCTCCCTTCCCGAGCGCATCTCCAGTATTAAATCTTCACTAAATTTCAATTTGTTCTAACTAAATGTAAAGAGAACTGTTCTCTCTAACAACTTTCTGGCCCTGTCATGGATTTCCTCCACACCTCGGGCAGCTGCCTCATGCTGAATCTGGAATCTCAGTAATCCATTTCCTCAGTACAATGGCAGTGCCAAGAACAACCTCTGCAATAACTCACACTACACCCTGCCTTCCCCCAAATTGCTGCTAAAGTCTTACCTCGTGAATTCATCATCTAGGTATTTAGTTTAGACTTTAGAGATACAGCGAGGAAACAAACCTTTTAGCCCACCGAGTCCACTCCGATCACCCCATACACTAACACTATCCAACACACAGGGGACAATTTACAATTTTGCCAAAGCCAATGAACCTACGAACCTGTACATCTTTTGAATGTGGGAGGAAACCGGAGAAAACCCATTGGGACAACATACAAACTCTGTACAGACAACACCCATAGTTAGGATCTAACCCGGGTCCCTGGCACCATAAGGCAGCATCTCTCCCACTGTGCCACCCAATACTTCCATCTTCAAGCTAGGCTCCCTGCTGCCGCAGATCACAGCCATAACATTATACTTATCTAATTTACACAAATGGTCTTCAAACTTCAATGGTTTCCATTGCACTGACTTTTAGATAAACACCTTCATAAAAACCATATTTTTTTCCAACTTATATCACAGCTTGTTTTAGCCAAGCTTCACAAATGGTGTACATTCTTTCCTCCACTCCTGTCTTTCAGCATCCCTCCAAGAGTAAATCTGCAAGAATATAATTGTTCCATTTCAGTACATAGGACAATAAAACAGTCTTGACTTTTGATCATTTGAGAAATTGAACAACCAACTATCTTGCCTTTTTGATTGATTCTGCTCCCCCTATCAATGACTATTGTTATCTTCACTACACTTTTGTTTCCTAGGATGCTCTTCACATTTTATACTTTCTCTCCCTGCATGTGAGAGTCTTATCAAAACCTTTCCAACTGTCTCAAATGATTGCATTCTTTTTGGTTTTTCCTCCACTTTTTAAAACATTTTAAGGATCTCAACATAAAAGTCGACCAGAGAGGTAAGTTATGTAAGTCGTTGGGCAAGAGTCAACAGGCTTGTTATTATAAGATGTAATAAACAGAAGTTGCAGATGCTGGTTAATACCAAAGATAGACACAAAATGCTGGAATAAGCAAGCAAGTCAGGCAACACCAATGGAGAAAACGGATAGGTGTCACAAAGGCTACATAAGTGATTTTGCTCTTCTCCTCACCTGATAATCACATTTTTACTTTTAGAAGGGATTATCACGTGGTGAACAAGAGCAGAGATGTGTTTGCTTTTTCCTTCAATCATTCCAGTTTAAGTCAGCACAGTGTGCATCAGGAGGGAAATCCTGGGCCCTACCTCAAGACAAATGAAGGGGAAGTAGTGAAGGTTCTACAGTGCATACACAAAACTTGGACCAATCCAAGAAGACTCAGATTATCTACCAATCGTCATCAACTGAGACAAATCAGAAAGAACCATCAATTCAACTTGGTGAAACAACCCTGGAAAATGTGTATCACTTTCCGTACCTTGGAAGTCACTTCTCCTCCAATGTCAACCTTGATGAGGATATCCAACATCGTCTTAAGTGTGCTGGAACAGCTTTCGGACATCTTGGAACGAGATCTTTCCGAACAATGACATCCGCTTAGACACTAAAATGTTAGTGTACAAGGCAGAGGTGATTCCATCGCTCCTGTATGCATCAGAAACTTGGACAACATACCAACGCCATCTGAAAACACTTGAAAAGTTCCATCAATGATTTCTTCGAAGCAGCTGGGAAGACAGAAGAACCAATGTCGGCGTGCTGAATGAAGCAAAAACAGCCAGCATCGAAGCCTTGGTCATCAAGAACCAACTAAGATGGGTCAGTCATGTTGTTCGGATGGAAGACGAGCATCTACCAAACCTTCTACTCCAAGTTTAAAGAAGGCAAACGTAAAAGAGGCAGACAAAAGATGAGATTCAAAGATGCCTTAAAAGCCAGCATGAAGAAATGTAAAATCAACATTGACAATTGGGAAAGCAATGCCAAGGACAGGAAACTCTGGCGAACCATCATCCAAGAAGGAACAGCGACCTTCAAAGCCAACAGATGTGCAGAATTAGAAAAAAAGAGAAACCATCTGGAATTACCTGCCCTGAATGCCGAAGAACTTTCAAAGTCAGGATTTCATAAGCCACATGAGAGTCCATAAAAACAACATAATGTAGACCATCATCCTCGACCTCGAGGGACAGCCATGATGAGTGAAAGTTGCGGGGAAACCTGATAGAAGTATATAAGATTATAAATAATAGACAATAGACAATAGGTGCAGGAGTAGGTTATTCGGCCCTTCGAGCCAGCACTGCTATGCAATGTGATCATGGCTGATCATGGCTGATCATCCACAATCAGTACCCCGTTCCTGCCTTCTCCCCATATCCCCTGACTCCGCTATCTTTAAGCGCCCTATCTAGCTCTCTCTTGAAAGTATCCAGAGAACCGGCCTCCACCGCCCTCTGAGGTAGAGAATTCCACAGACTCACAACTCTCTGTGTGAAAACGTGTTTCCTCATCTCCGTTCTAAATGGCTTACTCCTTTTTCTTAAACTGTGGCCCCTGGTTCTGGACTCCCCCAACATCTGGAACATGTTTCCTGCATCTAGCGTGTCCAAACCCTTAATAATCTTATATGTTTCAATATGATCCCCTCTCATACTTCTAAATTCCAGAGTATACAAGCCCAGTCGCTCCACTCTCTCAGCATATGAGAGCCCCGCCATCCCGGGAATTAACCTTGTAAACCTACTTTGCACTTCTTCAATAGCTAGAATGTCCTTCCTCAAGATACTATAGTGGCATTTAAGAGACAGGCATATGGATATGTAGGGAATGGAGGGATATAGATTGTGTGCAGGGAGATAGTATTTGGCCTTGGCATCATGTTCAGCACAGACATTGTGGGCAGAAGGGCCTGTTCTTGTGCTGTTTTATGTTCTATGTTTTAGTGGTAAGCCACTTAACCATTTCATGCTGGATCGGTCATTAAATAAGATGATGGCTGATCTTTTACACCAGTACTACTTCATAATTCTTTAATGAATTATATCATTACACCCTTCAATTAATTGGGCAAACAAGTAAAATGACTTTATAGAAGACTTTATAATTATACAACTGTTAAACAAAAAGAATGCAAGTTTCCAAACTCAACATGATTTCATGCTGATGATCTATATTTAATTTAAACTGATTTACACTTAAAAGTAATCACATACTTATCATTTCACCAAAGCAGAGACTACTGGCATCAATGTGAAATATGTACTCGAGCTTGACATACATGTTTTATTAATATGAAACGTTTGAATGAACAATTCAATTGTGACATACACATGCACAGACTAGATTGCTTCCTATCAAAAAATGTTGGCCCACATACATGATGAGATAATGCCATCCTTTATTTGCTTGAAAACTAGAATGAAAGCAGTGAAGAGGCAAGGGTTGATTTTCAAAAATAACACAAGGTGCTGGAGCAATCAGCAGGTTAGGCAGCATCTCTGGAAGACATGAATAGGCAATGATTCAGGTTGGGACCCTTTTTCAGACAGGAGGGAGAAAGTTATAAAAGAGGAGAGGGTGGGACAAAGCCTGGATACAGGTTAGGGCGATTTTGATTGGCAGATGAGTGGACAAGGGCTAGAGATGAAAAGGAGACAAAAGGGTAATATGAGGACAGGAGTGAAATGTGAAACCTGAGGAAGGGATATGGGTGGAAAGGGTTGGTTCAGAAACCAGGGTAATTAAAATAAGAAATGCAAATATCTTAGGTATTGCATATTCATTCATCGCTATGTTACAGCCACTATTACAGCAAGCAAACATTTAACCATAAATGTTTATTTAAATGTAATTTAACTGATTATGGAGTTCATAGAGACAGATTTCTGAATATTTGCAGTAAACTGCCAGTATCACTTTGCAAGCCAACAAACACGTTTTCTGAAAGCCCTTTAAAAGCCAAGCCAATTGGGCAAACACTTTGCAAGCCAACAAACACGTTTTCCGAAAGCCCTTTAAAAGCCAAGCCAATTGGGCAAACCTTGCAAACCAACAAACACGTTTTCTGAAAGCCCTTTAAAAGCCAAGCCAATTTGGCAAACACTTTGCAAGCAACAAACACATTTTCTGAAGAGCCTTTAAAAGCTAAGAAAATTTGGCAAAAGCTTTACAACCACATCGAGGGGACTCACCGTGGAGTAGACGTGCATTCAGTGTTATTCGCAGCTCAGAGCCGTGACCCTCTCGCTTTCTCCGTCTTGCAGAGACTGAATGAGGCACGACACTTCCAGGTTTTATAGTTCCTCCCCCTGCCGCCAGCGGGGGCAGCAGAGAGAATTCGAAAATATTTTAAACATGAATAAGTCTGATTTTTCATCGATGGGAAAAATCCTCCGGTCCAGTCCGGCGGAGGGGGACTGAGCGAGGTGGCCAAAAATGACGGCCGTAAGTGGCGGCGTTCTCTCAGAAATTACAAAACAGAAAGTTGAAAGTGGTCAAGATCTTAGTTTTAGTAATATAGATATACCTTGAATGAGACTCAGATTCAAGAAGTCATTGTACCCTCAATGACCCTGAACACAGTGGATAGGATTGAGTAAGTGCCATCTTTCCCGCCCACCACATATTTCCCCTCTTTGTATGCAAAACCTTTTTTGTATGCAGAAAAAGGAATTTCACTGTACCTAGGTACATGTGATTGTTAACCCTGGCTAAATTGGAGCAGCCATGGCATTCAAATTTAGTAAGGGCTTATGAACTGCTAGGCCATTTTAGTCAAGTTAAATGTGCCTCTGCTGAACTGAGACAAGCTGCTGAATGGTGCCAGCAAGTCTGTGGTCCAGATCAGTGTTGCAGAGAATGAATGGGACATCTGCATAGTTCTTACAATGAAGTGTGAAATGCATAGAGTTAATTGGATCAATGCAAACCAAGTGTACATATTGTAAATAATGTTGTGAGACAGTTACTCTGTTAGCTGTTGATTGGTTGAAATGTTAAGCCTTGTCTGGGTTGTCTGAATCCCAAGGCACATGTTGCATTATTCATTTATGTTAGCTTCCTTCTCGAAGCTTTACCAGATACAATGTATTTAAGACTATGTTAATGGGTTGGAGAACGGTAAATTATGTACTGTTATAATCAATATGTATGATTGGATTATAAAGAGACCACCTCCATGTGGTTCGGCCCCTCAAGGTTTGGGGACCTTTAAAAGGCAGCCCCCATGAGGTCCTTTGCTGATCTTCTGGAAGAGCGTTTGGGAAGGTGTGACCTTTTGTAGTGTCTCTGCTTGCACAAGGCTAGGAGGGCTTGGCCAAGCAGATACAAGGACCGAACCCGCAGTGGTTATGTATCGTTTAAGGGAATTTGTGTTGTGTTATCTATATTACTAAAAGTCTGATCTTGACCACTTCCTGTTTTTCTGTTTCATGATTTTTGAAAAAATGCTGCCACTTACAGCTGTGATTTTTGGCCATCTTACTCAGATTCCTCCTCCGCTGTGCAGGTCAAGAGGAATTTTCCCATCGATGAAAAATAAAAGATTTATTAATGTTTTAAAAATGTTGAGATCCTCTCTGCTGCCCCTGCTGGTGGGAGCGGGGAGGGACGATAAAAACCGGACGTGTTGCGCCTCAGTCAGTCTCTGCAAGATGGGGGAAGTGAGAGGGTCACGTCTCTCAGTCTGAGCTGTGGATTACACTGAACACATGTCTACTAAACTGTGAGTGTGGTTTTACTGACCTTGTGTGCCCTTAATGTGGTTTGAAATTGAAAATGTGGTTTGTTTGAAGTAAAAGCACTGCAAGTGGTTGGTGGGGGTTCGGTTGAGGAAAAAGCACTGCAAGTGGTTGGTGGGGTTGGGTTGAAGTAAAAGCACTGCACGTGATTGGTGGGGTTGGGTTGAAGTAAAAGCACTGCAAATGGTTGGTGGGGGTTGGGTTGAAATAAAAGCACTGCGAATGGTTGGAAGTATAAACTTGACAACTTACTATTTGCACTGTATATTGATTTTAGATAAAACGCTACCACGTACGGCTGTGATTTTTGGCCATCTTACTCAGTCCCCATCCACTCATCAGGTGCAGAGGATTCTTCCCATCAATGAAAAATAAAAGTGTTACTGGTGTTTAAAAAATGTTAAGAATTTCTCTCCTGTTAATCATGCCATGAAGGCCACACCTTTTCCGGTGGGAGGGGGGAGGGATTATAAAACCAGGAAGTGTGGGTGTGGCTCAGTCACTGCATGATGGGGGAGGGCGATGTCACGACTGTCTGAGCTGTGAATCAACTCTGAACACACTGAATGTCTACTGAACTGTGAGTGTGGTTTTATGGTGGTTTTATGGCGGTTTCACCCTGCTTGAAATGGTATAAAACTGCATTTGAATATGGTGGCCTTGCACCCTGCATTAAATGGTATGAAACTGCAATTGAATGTGGTGGCCTTGCACCCTGCATGAACTGGTATGAAACTGCATTTGAATTTGGTGGTCTTGCACGTTGCTTGAAATGCTATGAAACTGCACTTGAATTTGGTGGCCTTGCACCCTGCTTGAAGTGGTATGAAACTGCACTTGAATTTGGTGGCCTTGCTCCCTGCTTGAAATGGTAGGAAATGGATTTGAATTTGGTGGCCTTGCATCCTGCTTGAAATGGGATTTCAAGGAATAGCTGTGAGTCAACTGCCAGCCCACCAGCCGTGAGTGAGCTGCCAGCACGTCAGGCTTGAGGGACTGAGCTGCCACTACAAGAATCCATTTGGCCCACCATGTCCATACTAGCCCTCTGGAGGCCAGTTACTTCAGCCCACAACACCCATACCAGTGCACCAGAAAGCCCCCCCCCTCCCCACTGGCCACTAATATTGGAATTGGTGGAGAGGTGAAATATTGCGTTGGGGGAGCAGCCCTTCCGTGTGATGCTGGGACCCAACGGGTCCCACTTAGTCTAGTTGAAAATAAAGTTTAGTTGTTCAAGTGCTTGATTCAGTATTTTATTGACTGAAACTAGACTGGGGGAGAGCGTACAATGAGCTATTTACATTGTGGGCTCGTCCAGGATCTCAATGGACCCACAAACACAAGCTAGCGATTAAGGGTGTTTAGCTGTAGCGATCGCGAGTGCAGAAATCGGTGCCACTGTGCAGTTTTCACATTGATTTTCAGCGCAGATCGACCTTTTGCGGGCTTGGGAAAAGGTCCCAACGAGATCGTAGAACAGAGTCTAGTAAGCATGGGGGTGTGAAAGCTCCTTTGGGTTAGAGGCCCTTAAAACCAGGGTGGGGTTAGAGGCCCTGCTGGGGTAGGGCTAGAAGCCCTGCTGGGGTTGGGTTAGAGGCCCTGCAGAGGTTGGGCTAGAAGCCCTTTCCTGAGGTAGAGGCCCTGCTGGGGTTGGGCAAGAATCCCTGCTGGGGTTGGGCTAGAAGCCCTTTCCTGGGGTAGAGGCCCAGCTGGGGTTGGGCTAGAAGCCCTGCTGGGTTGGGGTTAGAGGCCCTGCTGGGGTTGGGCTGGAAGCCCTGCTGGGGTGGGGTTAGAGGCCCTGCTGGGGTTGGGCTAGAAGCAATGCTGGGGTGGGGTTAGAGGCCCTGCTGGGGTGGGGTTAGAGGCCCTGATGGGGTTGGGCTAGAAGCCCTGCTCGGCTTGGGTTAGAGGCCCTGCTGGGGTTGGGCTAGAAGCCCTGCTGGGGTGGGGTTAGAGGCCTTGCTGGGTTTGGGTTAGAAGCCCTTTCCTGAGGTAGAGGCCCTGCTGGGGTTGGGCTAGAAGCCCTGCTGGGGTTGGGTTAGAGGCCCTGCAGGGGTTGGGCTAGAAGCCCTTTCCTGGGGTAGAGACCCAGCTGGGGTTGGGCTAGAAGCCCTGCTGGGTTGGGGTTAGAGGCCCTGCTGGGGTTAGGCTGGAAGCCCTGCTGGGGTGGGGTTAGAGGCCCTGCTGGGGTTAGGCTGGAAGCCCTGCTGGGGTGGGGTTAGAGGCCCTGCTGGGGTTGGGCTAGAAGCCCTGCTGGGTTGGGGTTAGAGGCCCTGCTGGGTGGGTTAGAGGCCCTGCTGGGGTTGGGCTAGAAGCCCTGCTGGGTTGGGGTTAGAGGCCCTGCTGGGGTTAGGCTGGAAGCCCTGCTGGGGTGGGGTTAGAGGCCCTGCTGGGGTTGGGCTAGAAGCCCTGCTGGGGTGGGGTTAGAGGCCCTGCTGGGGTTGGGCTAGAAGTCCTGCTGGGGTGGGGTTAGAAGCCCTGCTGGGGTGGGGTTAGAGGCCCTGCTTGGGTTGGGCTAGAAGCCCTTTCCTGGGGTTGGGTTCGAGTCCCTGCTGCGGTGGGGTTAGAGGCCCTGCTGGGGTTGGGCTAGAAGCCCTGCTGGGCTTGGGTTAGAGGCCCTGCTGGGGTTGGGCTAGAAGCCCTTTCCTGGGGTTGTGTTAGAGGCCCTTCTGGGGTGGGGTTCGAGGCTCTGCTGGGGTGGGGTTAGAGGCCCTGCTGGGGTTGGGCTAGAAGCCCTGCTGGGCTTGGGTTAGAGGCCCTGCTGGGGTTGGGCTAGAAGCCCTTTCCTGGGGTAGAGGCCTGAAACTTGGTTGTATTTGATAGCTGCAGCTGTTGGCAAAGGCCAAAATGATTCCGTGTCAGATTTGGGTTAAACGCCCTACCAAGAATTGATATCCAATTGGCGGGATATTGAAAAACAAGTCTGGTATACGTGCTAAGCGGTGAAGCATTGGAATTGTCGTTGCTGGCAGCACTGATTGAAAAGGTGCATTCTGAAAATCGGCATCGACTGCCAGCTTGAAGAGGCTAGGCGCTGACACCTGGTGCCAAGCAGGTGATAAGGAAGAGGCCCTTTTGACGGGTGAACCTAGGTTGGTTAGAGACCATGTCTGTGTGAGATATCCAGATCTCTGAAAAGACGGGGGAGGACTCTCGTAAAGGCACCGGGCTCTGTTGCTAGAGTATAGATTGGCTGGGAATACTCTAGTCCATTTGAGAGTTCATTGTTCGAGTAGATTTGAATTTGAACATGCGTACGTTGAGTTGTACGCACCAAAAGCTAATTAGTCCGATCAGAGCAAACTGAAATCTGTCGAATTAAAGTACCTAAATACAGAATTTCATATTGAAGTTCTGACCTGTACTTTGAAGTTTGTAAAGCGTGTTTGAGATCAATTCTGAATAGCGGCTGATCAGCCAGGAGTATTAACCCTCTGATCGATTGTTGATTATTACCTGATAGCGAAGAATAACTGAGAGAAGGGAAACTGACTGTTTTAGTGAAAAGTAACCGGACGGGAAAAAGTACCCGTGGTCTGAGAACTTAGAGTGGAGGGAGAGTCCCTCAATAGAGGTCTTAGGCTGCAGCAAGAGAGGAAAATTATCTGAAGGAGAAAAGTAGCTAACTAAGAAGTAGTACCACTCAGCAAAGAGTACCCTAGGAAGGGGAAAATCTTTGGTATCAGAGGGAGCGATTCACTACTTGACAACAGAGCAACGCGGAATTGAAATCAAGTGTTTGTGAATTGTGCACTAGCATGTTGTGACTACAGTATATTGTAAATTTCCAGTATATATCTTTTTTGGATCCGAACTGTATAAATATTTTGTTGCATGTAAAACATATTTAGAGTGTGTTAAGATCGCGAACCGTTACTTGTCCTGACTGTGTGTGCTTAAGGATTTTGGGGTGTTGGATAATTGGGGTAAAGTGTGTTTAAATTGAATATATGAGATTTGTTTAAAACTGTTAGTATTGTTAGAGTCCGATACATGTTGGTTCAATCAGGGTTCGTATTCTTTCGATCGCTGTGTCGGGGGAGGGATCTTTCCATGGACTGAGTACACCGTGATGAGGATTTAATAGAGCGTGTGATTAATTGTAATAATAAGTGGATGCTTGTCGTTTATATTGGGGTGTATCTTTGTCTAGTTATAATCGAGGGTATAGTTTCTTGTCTGAGTGTAGTTTTACCTGCGCGGTTTGGGTTTATTCTTTGTTACTTTGTTAATTCAAAGTATTTTAAGTGGGAGAGGCTGCTAGAATATTTAAATATTAATCACCTTAGTTTGGGTGACTGAAAGTTTGTTTACAGGCTGGAAGTTGAATGGGTAATTGTGAATAAGATTGAATTGATAAGAAAGTTGAGTGCACGATTAATGGGTGATTGAATAGAACGATTGAATAGAGCGAATGAACTGAGCGATTGAATAGAGCGATTGACGAGCGGTTGAATAAGATTGAATGTTCAATTGTGTGAGAGAGGTGTGAATCTGTTAGACGTTGGGTATTGTTTGGAAGCGATCTCAATGGCCTTGGAGACTGAAATGGAGGAGCGTGTGTTGAGGTGGTGTGAGTGCTTTGAAATTTATCTGTATTGTGTCTATTGTATAGGAACATGGGAAATAGTCTAGAGAAGGACTTAACAAACATATCCATAAGCCCATTGAAAATGATATGTGAGAAAATTCCTCAGAAAGCAGAAAGATTACGGAAATTTTCAGGGGAAATTAAATAAAGAATTAGGAAGCCAATTATGGCTGATGGTGGGTTGAAATCCATAACAGGAATAACCTATATAGAGAAAATTATCAGGTAATCTGGATATAGTGAAGAGGGGAGCAAACTCATTAAATTATGGAAGATGTTTTATACTGAAAGGAAGGTGAATAGAGAAGTCATCCTGCTATCTGCTTTGAGGATGGCAGCCTCAAGGCTGGGTATAAGGCTGGAGGGAGAGAGAGCTGGTCCTTCTCTAGATATTTCTGAGAACCTACTTCGAGAACTATTCGAGAACCTACTTTCCCTCAATTAAATTGGAGAGGCTATAGAACGGTCAGGCCCGACCAATGTTACACTTGCGGAGAAACGGAACATTGGAGCAGAGCTTGCCCTATGAGGGAACACAGAGGAGGAAGGGGTCAAAGAAGAGGGCCACGAGGTCCAAGAAGTCAGTGGATCCCTAGGGGCTATAGAGATACTTGGGATCCTGAAGATCAAGGGAGAGAACACTGGCCAGAGGATCAGGGGGCAGTGAGCCAAGCATCGTTCAGGCAGCCAAATCCATTTCGGTAGCCCTGAACTGCCAGCAAGTCTAGAGTGTGGACACAGTAATCTGACCCTTGCCTCGAAGCCTAGAGATGAAATCTGAGGATATCCTCCTCATGACATTGGGACAGCCCAAGGAAAATAATAATAATAATAAATTAAATCAGAACAGGAAAGAACACTGCCCCTTTCAAATCCCAGGAAGAAAGTTACAAAGAAGCTGATTGGGATTAAGAAACTTTATAAATTGAGAGGAACATGAAAGTAGAGACAAAGGAAAAGAACTGAAGGGAACTAAGACTGGCATTGGGAAAGAAGAAATGAATTTATTGCGCAGGAGGTACAGGAGTAGGGATAGGAGCCATTGTAAACTTGATTACTAACTTGGTGCAAAGTTGTTGTGCCTCTAGGACAGTGTCACCTACAACATGCCACTCTCTGGGGAGTGAGGTGAAAGAGTATGTGGACCCTCAAAAACGGGCAGAAGACACAGCTCATGTAGGATGTGCAGTTGTCATCTCCATCCAGGTAGCTCCCCAGAGATAAGGACAAATATCAAGGAAGAAGTGATACTGTCCTGTCCCTAACTATACCATCTGGGAGAGGCCAACAAACAAAGAAGGCTGCTCCTCGGTATTCCTACTCCTTCAGAATTAAACATCAGGGAAGAAAAAGAAGACACCTACCATAGTGCCCAACTTTAACAAAATATTTCATACCAGTGAAGGGAAAAGAAAAGAACAATGTCTAAAACTTTCTAAAGAACAACAAATTTCCAAATTTAATTGTTCAAATTAGTCTTCAGAGGTTAATTTGGAAATGAAAACTCCTCTGTGGTTCGGGGACACCTACTTTGCGCCTAAATGTTAGTTATTAGAAATAAATTGACAAAATTTTGAATTTGATCTCTAAATTGTACAGTGATGAATTAGAAGGATTTAAAGCTTGAGATTTGGAACTGTCTTATGAGATCTGGCTTGGGAGTATTTAAAATCTGATTATTAACTTGGTATTTTCATTGTCTCACCCCCAGACAGGCAGCCAAAATGGGAAGGATTGTTCAAAGAACATCAGGGAAGGACAGAACTTGGAAAGGACTAGTAAAATGGAGGAACTTGAGAGGTGGCATTGAAATAGTAAGAAAGAGGAAATGTGAATAGCAGAGCCCCCCTTCGAGAAACCAAAGTTAACCGCCCAGAAAGAGTTACTGGAGGAGAAGTCTTATTGGATTAGAAGTACTAAGGGAAAGGGTGCTTGTTGTCAGAATCGATGTATTTGACCGGGAATCTAAATTTATCTAACCCTTGATAGTAAAGCGGCTTCTATTATCAAGGTGTAAAGAAATTGTCTCTAGATTAGGCATTCTTAATTGGCTTTATAGTAATCTACAACATATGGAAATTAATTGATTAAATTTGGACAGCTGGGAATTCCACAGTAATTGAATTGAATTGTGTTATCGACCACAAGTTGTGGAATAAAAAGGGTGAAACGGACCCCAAAACTCAAAATATTAAATTGAAGGCTGAGACTGAATTTGGTTGAATTGAAGCATTCCCCGTGGTTTGTCTTGAATAAGAGTCACGCCTGTAGGGAAATCTGGACTGAACCCAGCAGAAATTTATATGAGAAACCATAATCAGAAATACATTGAAGAACACCGTATAACTAAGGAGAGAACTGACTATATGTTAGTATTGATCCTAGTATGGGAAAGATTATATTATAGAACAGAATATTGATGTTATAGAAAGAGGGCTTGTGATTGACAATGGATGAATGTATGGGAAAGCATCAGTGCATGAATGGTAACTTACTTCATCCCAGGTTCTCTTAGGAATTATAGGTTCAACTATGGATCGAGTACAGAGGGATTGACAACACAGATGGAGGGGATTTGCGCCCATGAAAACTCGGGAGATGAAGACTCATCAGACGGAAATTGTGAAGCTATGCCCATGAAAACTCGGGAAGTTTGATGAGATTCTGGAAAGACACATCTTCATCTGGTTGTTAATAATAATAATAATAATAATGCATTTTATTTATGGGCGTCTTTCAGAACACTCAAGGAAACCTTACAGTTAAAACAAGCAAATTACAAATATATAATTAAAATGAAACAAAAAACAACATATCAATAATACATAATTCGGAGAGAGAGCAGCGGCAGCTAATTGCGCCAGCGTTCATTCTCACTTCCTGCAGCCATCTTTTAGACACAACATTAAAGAAGAATTTAACGTAAAACATAAAAACATCCCCCCACAATGGTTCCCACTGTGAGGGAAGGCAACAAAGTCCAGTCCTCTTTCTCTTGTTTACCCCATGGTCGGGGCCTATTTGAGGCCTCCGCAGTTGCCGCGACGGTGGCCCGATGTTACAGGCCCACTTGCCAGATGATGGAGCTCCAGTGTCGGGAGAACACTCTTCAGCGGCTTGGAGTGTCCTGAATGGCCGCTACCTCCCCGGAGAACGTGGCTCCCGAAATCCACAGGCAACGCTGGTCGGAGCTACGACACTGGCGATCTCGGCGAGAGATCCCAGGCTCCGCGGTGTTTGAAAGTCAGCGTCGCCCGCAGCTGGATGCTCCGCAACCACAGCTCCACGATGTTGGAGTCAGCGGTCTCAGCACTCCGGAGCTTACCACACAGTGACCCGGGTAAGGCATTGCCCACTCCGTGATGGTGCTTCAGCGATGTGCCACCGCCGAAGCTGATGTTCTGGCCGATTCCGACAGGAAACACCGCTCCAGTCCCATTGGTAGGCCGCAAGGAAAGGGCGATATGATTGATAATGTAACTATCATCCATGTATATCTGATTATCATAAATGACGGTTTATCATATTTGATAAAAGGGAGGAATATTACTCCTGGAGCAGCCATGGCATTAAGTTAAATGTGCCTCTGCTGAACTGAGTCAAGCTGCTGAATGGTGCCAGCAAATCTGTGGCCCAGATCATTGTTGCAGAGAATGAATGGGACATCTGCAAAGTTCTTACAATGAAATGTGAAATGCATAGAGTTAATTGGATCAACGCAAACCAAGTGTACATATTGTAAATAATGTTGTGAGACAGTTACTCTGTCAGTTGTTGATTGGTTGAAATGTTAAGCCTTGTCTGGGTTGTCTGAATCCCAAAGCACATGTTGCATTATTCATTTATGTTAGCTTCCTTCTCGAAGCCTTACCAGATACAATGTATTTAAGTATGTTATTGGGTTGGAGAACTGTAAATTATGTACTGTTATAATCAATATGTATGATTGGATTATAAAGAGACCACTCCCGTGTGGTTCGGCCCCTCAAGGTTCGGGGACCTATAAAAGGCAGCCCCCACGAAGTCCTTTGTTGAGTTTCTGGAAGAATGAATCATTGAATCATTGATTATTTTACGTTTTGCCACATAAGGGCCAGCCGAAGGTTTTTGGTTGACAAATTACTTCCTGTCCTGCACCAACAGCTTCCCCCTCTCCCACCCAAACTCTCCCTGCCCCACTGAATTTAGTTAATGGTGCTTAAATATTAATACTAGGGACCTCGACCTGAAGTGATAACTCTGCTTTTATTTCCACTAAAGCTGCTTGACATACTCTGTGTTTGCCTCATTTTCTGTTTTCCTTTCAGATTTCCAGCACTTGTAGTTTGTTGATTTAATTCAATTGAGGTTAAAATCTGGTGCACTAAGATGGCACTTATCCGCGAGCTATCTGTAGGCTACAAATTCACCCAGTTATCAGTAAATAATTTAAAATAATAGTCCAAATTGTTTACAATTTGATAAGAGATTGATCTTTTCTTCCATATGGGGAGTGAAATCTCCATGTATAAAATATTATGTTCAGATCCTTCAGTTAATTTAAGATCACAGCAAGAAAATGAACGCTCCCTGTAATTAAAAATGTACGGCTTAACCATTTGTCTCAACTGAAATATATTTTGTTAGACAGAACCACTTTTGTTATGGAACTCCATTAATAAGAAAGGATCATTTGCATTAAATCTAGTAAATTAGAATTATAATGCGTAAAAATGACTTGAAGATTAAGATTTTGAGGTGTGCAGTACCAATGGAAACTGAAAAATATTAAAGGCACAAATGGATACATCAATTTTATGTAGGTTTTGAAGGAAAGATAAAAGAGGCTTTGAAGAGAGTTCTCCAGACAAGGTCAATAAAGGCTGAAATAGTCTTTTACACTGGACTGGAAGGTGAGGTACAAGCAATAATTATAAAACAGAGCATAGGTGGGGTAAAGACTTATGGTTGTGGAGCCATTATCCTTGTTATAAAGGCAATGTTCCTGTACCATTACTATTACCTGTACCATTACAATACTGCCACAGCAGTATAATTCTCCAGGAGTGTGAAGTCAAAAGAAAAGCAGGATAAATTCAATCTGTCCATTTATCACCCCATCTATCATCGGCAAAGTGATGGAAGGCGATGTTGACAAGTGCTATCAGGCAGCATTATTCACCAATAACCTGCTCATTGATGTTCTGTCACAGTGTTTCCAGCACCACTCAGTTCCATACCTGGGGTTGTTTACTTTGGGAGAAAGGAGCATAGGTGGGATTTAATTTGTGGTTGTACAAAATCATGAGGTGCTTGGAGAGTGCAAATGTGAACAAAGTGAAGCGTGGCTGAGAGGTCAGTAACCGGGGAGTTTTATTTAACTGGGGGAAAGAGAGTAGTTGAGGTTTAGAACAATGCCCAGAGGCAGCAACTATCGGTAAATTAAAAATATACCTCAATGAGCCCTTGTAAGGTTCAAGACTGATAGATGAAAAGTAACAATTCCAGTTTTGTTGACAGAATGATAAAGTTTGCATCTTAAATTTCTATGTTTCACAATTACAGTCCTGGTCCAAATACGTGGCTTAGGCCATATTGGATTGGTAACACTTTAAGAATTGTACCATAATATCTGAGACGCTACATCTTGAAGATATGAGACTTGTCTTAGCAGGAAAATCAGAGCAATATTCAAAGATATGGATTCCTTTCATTGATTCATTACAAGGATAGTATGGTGCAACACAACTTTGGAATTTAACCGATTTACGGACTGGGTGATGGGTGGGGAGGGAAATGAAGTAGGTATATCAACACTTTTTTTTCCTTTCCTTTTTCTGTTTTTGTCTTTTTTACGTTTTTACTTACTCACTCTTTGACTACACTCATTTGGTAGTTTACGGGTTCTATTCTTACACATTCACTTTCTCCTACACTTTTGTTCTTTTTTGCTCTTCCTCTCTTTTTCTATTTCATCTTTGCTAAAATTAAAATGGAAGCTGTACAATAAATGTACTATGTCATATGCCATGGTTTATACTTTTGTACACTGCTTCTAATAAAAATATATTTAAAAAAAAAGAATTGTACCATAATAGCCGACTGCTTTGCATGTATACAGTACTACAAATTTAGAGTGAAACATTTCAGGAACTCTATCTCTTTTGGGTGCAGGGAAGTTGCCTGCTTTATTATAGCGACACATAGTAGAGAACATGATGTATAGAGATTCTCTGTTTGTTAATTTGCTGGCAATCGTCCGATATTTTTTGTGTGTGAATGTGAGGAAGTTGCAACGACAAGCATGGATAAAGGAACTGAGTTTTGGAAGTGAGTTATAAGTGACAGCCCTTGACAGCATTTGGAGAGTAGCATGAAAGATTCCTGGTAAACCAAAGTCTGTAAGAATCAATGAGAAAATTATCCTGTGTCCAGACAATGGAGGAGATTTCTGGGGGGGTCAATCATCTTGATCCTCGTGAACTACACTTCCGAGCAGAGTCCTTGGCCCAATCATCTCTATCTGTATCCCCAAAGATTATTCTTCCATCATAAGGCCTGACATGGGGTGTTCAGTGCTAATTTCACAACTTTCAGTTGCAAATAAAACTCCTCAACCAAGAAAGTCACCCTTTCCTGCAACAAGACCCAGATAACCTTGAAAGAGGGGCTAATAAGTGGCAAGTACCATTTGCCACACTTAATTGATGAACAATTGTTATCATCAATGACGGTGAGTTAACCACCTATCCTTGATATTAAGCAACCGAGTTAACCAGCATTCAGGAGGTTGGAGGGTGTCAACATTGACCAAAAATTCAGCACTCCACAAGTGACACAGATGCTGAAGTTTCAAAAGGAGGTCAGAGACTGAGCAAATAGTGATGACTCCAAAACCATCTGCACAACACACATTTAAATCATGGAATTGTCTACAAAACAGCACAGTGGAGTATTTTCATTGGGAGGACACCAGTAGTTCAAGATTGCTCACAATTAACTTCTCAAGGGCAGCTAGGGAAATGATGAACAATCCTTGCCAATAATCCTGTCAATTTATGAATGAATAATAAAAATAATATTTGAGCACAAGAGGCTAATGGGGTCATCCTGGGATAAAAATATGTGGGTGTCATTTTGTGAGGAAAAGGATTGATTATTTAGCTGCAACATGGGATCAGTGAACAGATTAAGGGTATCTATTAAATCACTGGCCTCACAGAGTGAAAGGTATGAATTTTGGATTCATAAATGCTTAAGTAGCAATTGTCTGCAGCAACAAGGAAGTCTTGCTGACATTGAATATGCGATTGAAAAACGTTAATTCATGATAAAAATGCACTATGCTCAGTCTGAACAGCAATGGATATTGAAAGAATTGGCTTCAGAGGCATTAGGACATTGTCGAGAGCTGACAGTATAAACTCAATTTTGTTAACACATTCGGAGCCTGATTTTAGATTGTTAGCCAAATACCACAGTTCACCATGCCTTGTCCAGGCAAATACAAATCTGTGTTTTACACATGATGTAATCTCATTATTAGGATGCCAGAACTGCACACATGGATAAACTTTCAATACACAAGGAGAGAACACATGAATGGAATGATTAATTGCCTTATAATCAATTATCATTGTTGAATAATTTGGTTTAAATATTTTGGAATCTTAGTGTTAATTCATTCCCATAATTTTGTGCAAATTAATCTTGCTTCTCATAATAGAGAAACCTCATTCTCCAAAAATAACCCAATTTAATTTAAACAGCATGTTAGAATGAAATTCATTCCCAGTAAGACTATCAATAGCAGCCATATTGCAATAAATTTATTTAATAGGTTATTTTTAATGCTTGCAGCTGCTGGTTCTATGAAGTGTGGAAATAGCCAACATTTTTCATTGAGTCTTGTACAGTTCTAGTCAGGCATTGTGCCCTTTCTAATTATCCCATCTAAAAACTGTGCACGGAAATGGCTGTGGTTCAGATAGCTTTGGACAATGTGCACTAAAGAATGACTGGATTACAAAGCAATAGGAAAATACTTCAGCTGACATTCAGAATTAGTCAGAAGCCTGAAATTAACATTTAAAATACGACCCAATTGAAATGAAAAGAATTGACGCAAATGCTGCTGTAATATGTTGGCAGTCTTGATGTCAGGAATTAGTATATTATGCAAATATCAAACTGTATCATTCTAAAAAAATATTTTAGAAAGTTTAATCAGTACTGACGATGAAAATAAAAATATGTGGGAACATGTTAATGTCTTAGAATGAAAATTAGCAAGAAATAAGAACAATGTCTTCCTTATAATCTCTTTTCCAAATATCCCTGCTGCTTGTTGATTCGTCCAACAATCCAACAACCAGTTGTGATTATTTCACAATTGGAATTTCAGAAATACAGTGATACTATTTTCATTTCAAAATAGGTAAAACATATTTTTTTCTTTTTTTTGCAATTAGTAATAACATGTGAAGAAACAAATAGAAAAAAAACGATTTCAGCCATTTGTTATTTTAAAATGACAGAATAAATTCACTGTATGTTGTAAGGCTGTGTTGAGACTCCAAATATATTCAACTATTGTTTTAAATTGTTTAAATGGCAGACACTGCTCCAAAAATATTTTGGAATTATTGCTTATGCAGGTAAAATTCCATTACACTTTAGACATTAAAGTAATACAGTTAACAGAGATATGCTATTGTAAGATATGCTATTGTAAGATAGGCCTTGGTCTAGTCTGCTCCACTACTTCACATTGCTGTAGCTACCATGACCCTACATTATGATGAACTGCACGATTTTCTGCATTCTATGTCAATGATGATGTATACTGTTAGAATGGAGTAATGCAGATGTAACCTATGGACCTGATGAATACACATTGCAGAGAGCTAAGCCTCTGAGTGATTTTCTTTTTATCTGCATTCGCAGGTTGGTCAGATCCATCACACTCCCAGAAATAGAGAGCCACCGACTAACTTTATTTTATGGAAATGATCAAAATAAGCTACGCAAAAACATTTACAATTTGACTACAAAATGAACAAAGTTCTATTTGAGAGTGCACATATTCATGATCATTTGAGATTGCTGTTCAAATGTTTATTTAGATAATAGTGGATAACGGTAAGTTCACAAACCTTGTTACAGATAGCTGTTTTTTTATATTAATGACCTGCCATATGCACTGGCTGGATAATTAAATTCCTTCAGAAAAAGGAGAGTGGACAAATTTATTTGATCATTTGATAACAGAGCATGTTAGAAAACTATCAGTACCATCAGACTCTCTTCAGTTTGTTCAATTCAGCCACTCCTATCAGCTAATTGCACCTGCTAATGTTTAATTGTCCATTTAATGCATATCACTAAGTCATTAATAAACTGCAGCCATGTCTCTGGCTTTATCAGGAAAAAGTAATGCATACGTCCTGAGGTAGAATTTATCTTAAGAAATCAGGTTTTACATTGAAAACATTGATGTAGCTATGTAGAAGTTCTTGTTTTAGTAATCTGGGGAATGTGTTTCATACATTAAAGATCCTGCCAAATCTTCCACTAGTCCAAAGGGAAATTAATCAGTATAAAACTATGGCACAGTTACAGCACAAAGATGACATCTGAATAAAAAATATTTTGTGTGTACTTAGGTTTATTATCAGTTTAATTGAATCATTGACTCCATGACTGGCAACGTTAAATGAAGTGGTCATAGCTCACAATAATAAAACACAACTCCTTTCAACTGCACCACCACACAGACCATTATGTAAGCATGTGGTTTATGTTTGAATACAGCTGAACAAAGATGAAGAAAACTGTCCTTTCTACAAAACTTTGCTTAAAATAGATGACTTAACCACCTGGAAGATTCATTTATTATATTGTATATCTACAGCCAGTGGCAAATGGCCTAAAGGATGTTGTGTTCAGTTATGTTTTAACTAAAATGAGATGACTGTGCGTTTCATAGAGTAGCGGATGCATTGTTTGCTGCAACTGGAGTCATATACTAAATCCTTTCAGACAGAAATCAATAACTTCCATATGAGAATGTCATTTTATCAGCCACAAACTTTCCTCTTCACAGTTACTGACCGGAGGGTAACCATTGTTCTTTGAAGGAGCAATTCCTTTTATTTTTGTGGAGGCAATTTTCTAAATAAGGCAGAAAGAGGTTGTGGAAAGATGAAGGGGAAACTGAAATGCTGCTTGCTGCTCCTTTCACAATCAGAAAATGTACAATTGCATTGATTGTGGTACTTGCCCGCAGATATGTAGCTAAAGGAAGAACCCTTCTGCAACCATAATTTAATGCTGTCCATGCGTTACAAGTAGCAATGTGCCTCTGACTTGTGAGTTGTGGGTTTAGGTCTCATCCGGAACTTGAGGCGTAGTGATTCGGTTAATACTCTGGGTGAATGCTACATTGTCACAAGTGCTGTCCTTCAGATCAGTCGCCCCTTGTGCTCCCTGAAGAGAACATGAACGATCCCACGGCTCTAATTTGAAGAAGGGCACAGGTTTTCCTGCTGTACTAGTTAATACATTGGCGTAGCTGGCAGAGTTGCTGCCTCACAGTGTCAGAGATCCTGGTTTGATCCTGACCTTCGGTGCTGTTTGTGTGGGGTTTGCACATTCTCCCTTTGACCGTGTGTGTTTCCTCTGGGTTCTCCAATTTCCTTCCACATCCCAGAGATGTGCAGGTTTCTAGGTTTACTGGCCTCTGTGATTTGCCCATAATATGTGTAGGGAGTAGATGCAAAAGTGGGATAACATAGAACTAGTGTGATTAGATGATTGATGGCTGGCATGGACTTGGTTGGCTGAAGGGCCTGTTTCCATGCTTATGTCTTTAAACTAAATTAAACGTGTGCCTCAACCGATACCATCAAAACAGTTTATCGGTAATTTCATTGTTGTTTATGGAGATTTATCATATACGAATTGACTGCCATTTATAACAGAGACGACACTTCCAATGGTACTCCACCAACTGTGCAGATTCGTTTGAGAATGTGGGAAGGGAGAGTAAACGTAACAATATCCATATTTTACATTTTGGCGAGATAGCAACAACTTTCAAATATGTGGCACTTTTATCATTGCAAAAACATCCTAAATCACTTCACAGATGCAATATCAAACAAAAGCTTTTAACAAATCAAAACACAAATTAAACAGTTCTGTGCCCTGAAGGATTAACATCCAGCTATTGCGGCGGAAAAAAAGCGTATCACTCAATCAAAGCCTTGCTGCATAGTTTGACAATGCCATGACCTAAACACTCAACTTAATCTTAAAAGCTCCAGATCTCTAGTGTGACCTCCTTTAGGTTCAGAGGTACATGCTATCAGGGTCAAGTTACACTCCTCAGTTCCTGAAAGTTTTGTTATCAGGCTAGGTGTCAAGAAAGGAAGGCTGACAGTTTTTTTCTTGATGTGCTGAATGCAAGCTATCAGGCAGGAAATGCAAACTGATTCAAACATAGCAAACATTTTTCAAGAAAGACACATATTTCTTTCAAGTGATTGCAGCATGTGCTCTGAATTAGTGACAATAAACCTGGGAAGAAAAATTAAATGTATAATGATATCATAAAATCAAAATGTCCGGAATTAAATTAAGGGAGCATATGTGAGTTTGATTTTCATTAAGGGAAAATTACATTCCCTTCATTGAGATTTGTGTACATTGAAAGTAGTTTGTATTACTTCCTTGGGAACTTGGACAGAAATTTCTGCCAAAATATCAAGAGGTGGTGTTGGTGTGAAGAATGCATTGAATGGGTGCAATGCATAAAGTGTGATGTGCCCCAGTAGTCCAGACGAGACCCAGGCACTTTGTGGCTGCTCTGCAAATCAAGGCTGTTAAGAGTCTTGCAATTAACTTCTCTTACATTCTCCTCACAACTTCCTCAACAGAATTTGGCAGATTTGGGTGTTAAAGAAAGAAATGGCTTTGGAATACAACTACTCATATGACCATCGTTACTGTATATGTGTGATACTCCCACCCATTTCTGTAAAGACCCGACACCAACCAGACTCTACAAAATTCTCAGTCGACGTAGTGCTCATTCGGTGATGGTTGTGCTCCAACAGTTCAAAACAAAAAAAAAATCTGAGAAAGTGAGTTCAGCTTAAAACATCTGGAAATAAAAATACATTTCACTAATAGTGATTTTGAAACCAATAAATTGTCATTAAGTTCAATTGATTCACCACTGGTTTTGACAAAGGAACAGTACAGGTTCAATGATGCTCACATCCCAGTCATGCTGACCATTCTTCATGTCCCTTGAAGCACTTTGATGTGATATATATGAAGGTCCATCACTAACTTTTCAGCCCATGGAAAGATGTGAAATCTGAAAAAGGGCCCCAACCCAAGACCTCACCTACCCATGTTCTTCAGGGAAGCTGGCTGACCGGCTGAGATACTACAGCGTTATGTGTCTTTCCTGTGCAGAAAAATTCTAGCTATCTCAAGAACAACAGCATTCCAAGAATGCATGATTAAAATAATTGTTATCACTTCAACCAGACAAGCAAATTCATTCCAGCAACTACTTAACTTTTAGAAGCAAAAACATTGTGGAGAAATAAACAATTCTTCTATTTGACTGTGGCCATTTAAAAAGTTCATCTGCAGGCTGTGGACCAATTGAAGATAGGCTGCTGAACAATAAGGAAAATTCATTTATGGTCTAGATCCTGTATGCATGTGCACAGCATATTTGCAATAAGCGGCACTAAAGCAGAGGTTTGTCATGATGGAAAATGCTTACAACGTTCAAACACAAAATCATCAAATTATCGACTAATGTTGCATTGAAAGAATGTCATTGGTTTTATAATCTCCTCTATGTTGGGTGGTCTGAAAATAACTATTCCTGTTGGGCACCATCGCTTGTACTACTTGAGCTGATTTATCTTCAAGTGGAATGAGAAGGCAGGGAGGGTACGGGATGAGTCATTGATGGAAAATAGTTTGGTGCCATCAGAGATAGATTTAACATCCCAAGAAAAAGCAGAGGAAAATTAGAACTTGCCATCAATTTGGATGACTTCAGGACTACTCTTTAGACTTTAGATTTTAGAGATACAGTGCAGAAACAGGCCCTTCGGCCCACCGAGTCCAAGCCGTCCAGCAATCACCCCGTAAACCAGCACTATCCTACACACTAGGGACAATTTACACAAGTATTAACCTACAAACCTGCACATCTTTGGAGTGTGGGAGGAAGCTGGAGCACCTAAGGAAAACCCATAAAGTGCAAGTAAAATGAATTTGCCAGCAGCGGTACAATAAAAAAAGAACACACAATACACAATAAAAATTGAACACAAACATCCACCACTGCATTCATCACTGTGGTGGAAGGCATAAAAATAGGCCAGTCCTCCTCCATTTTACCCCGTGGTCTGGACCTCAACTCTCCGCAGTCGCCGCTGCGGGCGTCCAGATGTTCAGACAAGGTAAGTCCAGGTAAGTCCTGAATCTGTGCCTCCCCACCGGAGACTGCGGCTTCAAGTTGGTGTAGGTCGCAGGCCGGATGTCGAAGATCTAAAGTCCCCGCCGCGCTGCAGCAAGAAGCACCGCAGACTGCAGGGCCGGCTGTTGGAGCTCCTCTCCAGGGATCCCCGGCGAGGGACCCCGCTCCGGATGGTAAATCCCCGCTGCACCCGCGGCAGAAGTAGGCTGCGGGCCGGCGGTCGGAGCTCTTCATTACATTACAAATTAGCTATGGTATGTCCGTTATAGTAATTGGCAAGAATAATGGCGGACTTAAAGGCCTGTTTCCATGCTGTATGACCATGTGGTAGAAGTTATAGTAACTGTCAATGATTTTGTATGATTTTTCCTGCACTTTTTGATTTCAACATAGAACACCATAACTGAACACTGCGGTTACATAAGCTGCTTTATCATTGACTGGACCAGGATAGGATTTGGTTCATAATTTGTCAGCTCTTGCATGCGTCACAGGAACTTGCTGAGGAATTTTCAGGAAAGGCTGTCAACTAAGTTGAGTTTAAAAAAAACTTGTCTCAGGGAAATTTTTGCAGGAATGATTCCCATGTCGAACATCACAAACAAATGTATTGTCAAATAGTAGTCAGAACTTTAATGGGGGATAGATATATTATTCATGTTTCATGTACAATTACATGAGGCATCATTAAATTAACCGCGTCAGATTAAATGTATTTCCTTGTATGTGGTCAAATCCCAACAGAAACCATTTCAATTTGCCTTGTTTTACTGAGAACAACAATATCCCAATAGAGCTGAACACAAAAGGCCGTTAGAAAATGCAATTTATATTTAATAAGTCCAGTAAAATTCAGCATGCATTATAAACAAGTTACATTGCAGTATTTATGTTCTGTTATCATTAAGCTATGTATAAGTAATGTAGAAAGCCATGGGAATATGAACAGCCTATATCTGTTGACATTGATGGTGTACTTAAACAGTTCCAATAACATTCAAGAGCTCAAATGTTTTCTTCTTTATCACTCAAGGCACTCTTCTTTTATCCCTGTAGAGTCTGTGAACAAATATTTTGGGTCACCATAACACATTAGTCATCGGAGAACCGTTCGCTATTACTGATTTCTGAGATAATGGTATAAAGCAACCTGTTGAAAACATCAGGTATTGTTTAAAAATGGCATTGCTAGCAAGTTATCTGGTCAGCTTCAAAATATTAGATCTTTACCATATTTAATTTTGAATTTCAGCATTGAATTTCACAGATTTAGGATAGACATCTGATTAGAGTTGTACAGCACAGAGAAAGCATGTGATATGGCGGTAGGGTTCATTCTTCTGAGCTAATTCCTTCAACAAAAAATCAGGCAGTGGTGTTAATAAATGTCAGAGTTCCTCATGGTTGCCTTTCTGTTCTGTGTTGATTTTGTACTGCTCTAAATTATGTCAGGTATGATAGGCAAAAATGAATGTCAGTGAAAATGCAAAATATGCAATTGAAGGCAGTGTAATAAACTAAACTAAAACTAAAACTTCCAAAATCCACAACCTTAACTGTCCTGGCAGATTCATTGTTTCTGCTTGCTCATGTCCCGCAGAACTTATTTCCACATATCTCGACTCCATCCTATCCCCCCTGGTCCAATCCATCCCCACCTATGTCCAAGGCACCTCACACTTCATGACTTCCAGGCCCCCACTCCCTCATCTTCATTATGGATGTCCAGTCACTCTCCACCTCCATCCACCACCAGGAGGGTCTTAAAGCCCTCCGTTTCTTCCTCGACCATAGAACCAACCAATTTTCGACTACTAATACTCTCCTCCACCGAGTGGAGATGGTCCTCACCCGTAACAACTTTTCCTTTGACTCCTCCCATTTCCATTACTGACCGACATCTACTACAAACCCACTGACTCCCACAGCTATCTTGACTACACTTCTTCCCACCCTGCATCCTGTAAGGATTCTATCCCCTACTCCCAATTCCTCCGTCTACGCTGCATCTGCACCCAGGATGAGATGTTCCAGACCAGGGCATCGGCGATGTCCTCATCCTTTCGGAAACGTGGGTTCCCCTCTTCTATCATAGATGAGGCTCTCACCAAGGTCTCCTCTATATCCCGCAGCTCCGCTCTTACTCCCCATCCACCTACCCTTAACAAGGACAGAGCCCACCTTGTCCTCACCTTCCACCCCATCAGCCGGCGCATACAAAATATAATCCTTCAACATTTTCGCCACCTCCAGCGAGATCCTATCACTGGCCACATCTTCCAACCTCCTCCCCTTTCTGTTTCCATAGAGACCATTCTCTCCGTAACTCCCTGGTCAATTTGTCCTTTCCCACCCAGACCACCCCTCCTCTGCTACTTTCCCTTGCAACCGCAGGAAATGCTACACCTGTCTTTAAAATGCTTTAACTCCCCCCTTGACTCCATCCAAGGACTCAAACTGTCTTTCCAGGTGAGGCAGAGGTTCATCTGCACCAACTCGAACCTCGTCTACTGCATCCGCTGTCGCACGTGTCACCTTCTCTACATCGGGGAGACCAAGCATAGGCTCGGCGACCACTTCGCCCAACACCTCCGCTCAGTCCGTACTAACCAACCTGATCTCCCGGTTGCCCAGCACTTCAACTCCCCCTCCCATTCTGAATCTGACCTTTCTGTCCTGGGTCTCCTCCATTGCCAGAGTGAGGCCCAGTGCAAATTGGAGGAACAGCACCTCATATTTCATTTGGGTAGTTTACATCCCAGTGATATGAACTTTGACTTCTTTAATTTCAGGTAGTCCTTGCTTTCTCCCTCCTTCCCCTCCCCCTTCCCAGCTCTCCCACATAGCCTATTGTCTCCGCTTCTTCCTTTCTTTTTCCCACTCCCCCCCCCCCCCGCGATATCAGTCTGAAGAAGGGTCTCGACCCGAAACTTCTCCATAGATGCTGCATCACCCGCTGAGTTTCTCCCGCATTTTTCGTCTACTTACGATTTTTCCAGCATCTGCAGTTCCTTCTTAAACTAAAACTAAGTGTAAATTACCGTAGATAATTTTATTTTCCATTGACTTCAGTGGAAATAAAAATCAAATAACATGTAGCATGTAACATGGGTTACAGGTTCACCAACACTGCCACAGAAGCCACAGGCTGTAGAATTCTCTGCCACAGAAGCCAGTGGAGGCCAATTCACTGGATGTTTTCAAGAGATAGTTAGATATAGCTCTTAGGGCTAACAGAATCAAGCTTTATGGGGAGAAAGCAGGAACGGGGTACTGATTCCAGATGATCAGCCATGATCATATTGAATGGCGGTGCTGGCTCGAAGGGCCAAATGGCCTACTCCTGCACCTATTTTCTATGTTTCTATGTTTCTAACACCTGACCTGCTACTTTGAAGGCCAATTTTCTTTCTTGTTCACTTCAGAAAAAGGTTCTTCAATTACAAAACTTTTCTTGGGTACCAGCTGGTAAGTTTCAGATGTCCAGAAGTAGAAATGGTTAATAACATTTCAGAATACCACCGCAAAATGAAATTGTACTAAATTGTTTTTGAGGGTTTTTTTCTCTCTTTCGTGGCCATATTACTGCGGTAATTCTTCACTGCGGTGAAGAGAACCACACCAATTTGAGAATCTCTGGATAAATAAAAACAGAGTATCGAAGGTTATGGATGGCAGTGTGGATTAGAAAAGGAGGAACTATTACAAATGTAATGCACTGAGAGTTTTCTTGAGAACCATGAAATGACAGGACATTTCTGAGATTTAACAAATTGGATTCTGGTTCGCATTCCCAGGTCAGAGAACAATGGTATTTCCTGCATTTGTGGGAGATAGGATCAAAAAAAGGTATCTTCATAAGATTTCAGACAAAACTTAGACGGCAGGAATAGTGGAATATATAAAAGCTGTAAGTATTTGTCAGAGCAGTAAGAACTGCCAGCTGGCCAGACTGTGTAATCAAAGTAAGAAAAACTGAGCAGGTATTACAGGTGGGATAATCTAAGCAAAATTGGCCTGTTCTGATACAAACCGAGAAAACAACTTACTTCAAATTGTTGCACTTCCTATTGAGTCCACAAGGCTGCAACATGCCTGGATCGAAAGATAAATTCTGTTCTTCATGTTTATGTTAGGGTCTAATTAAAACTGTGCAGGACATGGCAAAGACATAGGTCATAATGGGATCGAGATGGAGAATTAAAGTGGCAGTCAATTGGAAGCTCTGGGTTTCGAGACTGGACTGAATGCAACTGTGTTGCAAAGCAATAACCCATTCTGTGATTAATGATTTGGACGAGGGAATTAAATGCAACATCTCGAAGTTTGCGGATGACACGAACCTGGGGGCAGTGTTAGCTGTGAGGAGGATGCTAGGAGGCTACAGGGTGACTTGGATAGACTGGGTGAGTGGGCAAATGCATGGCAGATGCAGTATAATGTGGATAAATGTGAGGTTATCCACTTTGGTGGCAAAAACAGGAAGGTAGACTATTATTTGAATGGTGACCAATTAGGAAAAGGGGAGATGCAGCGAGTCATTGAAAGTAGGCATGCAGGTGCAGCAGGCTGTGAAGAAAGCGAATGGTATGTTGGCATTCATAGCAAAAGAATTTGAGTACAAGAGCAGGGAGGTTCTACTGCAGTTGTACAGGGTCTTGGTAAGGCCACACCTGGAGTATTGCGTACAGTTTTGTTCTCCTAATCTGAGGAAAGACATTCTTGCCATAGAGGGAGTACAGAGAAGGTTCACCAGACTGATTCCTGGGATGGCACGACTTCCATATGAAGAAAGACTGGATAGACTCGGCTTGTACTCGCTGGAATTTAGAAGATTGAGGGGTGATCTCATAGAGACTTACCAAATTCTTAAGGGGTTGGACAGGCGAGATGCAGGAAGATTGTTCCCAATGTTGGGGAAGTCCAGGACAAGGGATCACAGTTTAAGGATAAGGGGGAAGTCTTTTAGGACCGAGATGAGAAAATCGTTTTTCACACAGAGAGTGGTGAATCTGTGGAATTCTCTGCCACTGAAGGTAGTTGAGGCCAGTTCGTTGGCCATATTTAAGAGGGAGTTGGATGTGGCCCTTGTGGCTGAAGGGATCAGGGGGTATGGAGAGAAGGCAGGTACAGGATACTGAGTTGGATGATCAGCCATGATCATATTGAATGGCGGTGCAGGCTCGAAGGGCCGAATGGCCTGCTCCTGCACCTAATTTCTATGTTTCTATGTGATCGGTTTCTCCATTACATTACATTGCAAGCACCAATAACAGACACAAAACACAAGAGTAACTCAGCAGGTCGGGCAGCATCTCTGGAGAAAATAATTAGGTGACGTTTTGGGTCGAGACCCTTCTTCAGACTGAAAGTCAGGGGAAAGGGTAACAATAGATGGTACTTGAGATATACAAATTAATGGAAGACAATGGAAGTAGCAAATGCAGTACACTGGACTGGAGGTAGTGCAATGAATACTGCTTCACCTGTGAGGACAGTTTAGTTCAATGTATAGTGGGAAGGAAAGAGGTGAAAGGCCAAGTATTGATCAAACTTTAATAAGGTTTATCTCAAAGAATCAGAATCAGATTTTGTTTTTTCAGAATCAGAATCAGATTTTATTCGCCAAGTATGTTTTGCAACATATGAGGAATTTCACTGGCCAGGTCAGTCATACAATTAAAAAGCAACAAACTCAAAAACACATTTTAACATGCACATCCACCACAGTGACTCTTACACATTCCTCACTGTGATGGAAGGCGAAATAAAGTTCAAGTCCTTCCCTTATGTTCTTCCTTGATCGGGGGCCTCGTGCCCCGTTGACGGGATGATCTAGACTCCCGTAGCCGATGGCGTTCGGGCCCTCCGCGTCGAGGCGTTCAGCTCCCACATTGTGTTGTCAGCTCCCCGCGCCAGGCGATCAGAACCTCGCATCGGGGCTGGTTGAACCTTCTGTGGCGTTGGAGCTCCCAACTACCCTCTCCCGAAACTGTGAGCCCTTGTTGGTAAGTCCGCAGGCTGCGCTGAGAGCGATCCCAGGCAAGGGAACCGCTTCAATGTTAAGTCCGCGCCCCGCGGTGGGGCTCACGGCAGTCCGAGGCGGCTACCAGCTCCATCGATGGTAGGCCGCAGAGCCCGGAGAATGTGATCCGAAAAATGATCACATCTCTGGGAAGGTAAGAACTTGAAAAAAAAGTTTCCCCCGATCCCCCCCCCCCCCCCCCCACCCACATAAATCAAACTGAAGTACATTAAATCAAACTTTTAACAAACATTAAAATAACAAAAATATAAAAAAAGGAACAGACTGCCGGCAGGGCTGGCCATCTCCCCAGCGCCCCTGGTGGTCAAGGGGAGAAGTAAAGGCAAAAGAATATGAAGGTTACATTCGATTTAACATGTTCTAGGAAGAATATTAATTCAAACATCTCTCTTCTCCAGCATTTATGAGAGGGAAATGTATTTCTTGTAACTCAACTTCTAGCCAAGTGTTTTAAAGTCTTTGGCTACAGTTTTAGCAGTAATATATAGATGTGGCAAAAACTATATGAACTCTTCGAAAGGGCAGGTGAAAGGAATTTCTCATTGTAACGTTAAACAAATTATCAGTCAGTTTGGTTATAATTTGTGCATGGTTTATTCAGAGCCAGCATTCTGCAGCAATAGAGAATCATAATGTGATCTGATATTGAGATAGTTCTGATCCTACTATCTTATTTTTCAGGTGATGCAAACTAAGTGCAGTCAAACTTCCATTCTAGAATATGAATGCACCGCAGGGAAAGGAAATGAAAGAAAAGAAAATATGGTACATGTCATTTATCATGCACCCCAAGGTTATCTACATATTAATGAATAACATCTTTCCTTTTCTTGTAGAACCGTTGCTATCCAACCTAACATGATGTTTTAATCAATTGCTAGAATTAGGAAATGGAGACAAAGCTGAGAATGGTATTATTTATATTTGTTTAATTTCAAAGCATCTTGATTCAGGCTAGAAACATTAGTCAGAGTGTATATAGATGGGTGGCGAGTGACCTGCTAACAGTGATAGATCTCCCTTATAAGCCAGATGCTTTCTCACTGATGCAGATTGCTATTTTATATGCATTAGTGCAGCAATGTCATGTTTCACAGAAGACTGGAAACCAGCGAGTATTTGTCTGATCTCGCCCGGCTTAGGACAAGTGTGCTTTTTTATTTTTGGCAGATAGCTGTGTTGTACGAATTCACCTCTAACTGTTTAAATCTGTGGCGTTATGTTTCCATGTTATTGAACTAATGCTTCAAGTTTCATATTAGAAATTGAAGATAGCATTGTTTAGGAGAGATTAATATAATAGCTTGCATGATAACTTAGTTTAAAATCATATTTATAGATCAAGATACCACAAGACTGATTTCAAAGCAGAAAAACTCAGATGAGCATTGAAACAATTTATTTTAATCTTGAGCTTTCCACTACTTTATTCTTTTCTCCTTCATCTCACCATAAATCTGTGCAAATTTATTCTGAAAGTATATCCAAGTTATCAACAGGATAAGAAGGTGTAAAGACCATTTTTTATTAACAGCTTACCCTTGGCATTATTTGTTCTGCTTTATTTCATGTAAAACCAAACTATTGCAATTGATTGTGTGGGGGGAATTAAGTTGGGAAGAACACATCCAACTGCATGTAGATGATGTGGAAGGGGGCTAGTTAAATCTGGGGAAAATGTGCACGCATCAGGTAAATGGTTCCAGCCCGTCTACTTCTGCAGTTAATTCTGGTGCTTCAGGCCACAAACATAGAACCCTCATGGGACAAAGTGTATGGCATTTTGCATATGCTAAGTCATTCATCTAGAATGATGTTAATGTGAAATTTCTACCGCTGTCCAAATGATTCCTGGCCTTCCTGGAAATTCTCAGTGAACATAAGGCAGCAACTGACTTGGCTGAAGCCATGGCAAGGAAACATGGCAATAAGGACTGTACTCTATTGTTCTCTTTAAACATTTTATGAGGGAAAGGATTTGTCCAGAGAACTTATGGTGGAGTGTCACCTTGCATGCTCTGGGATTATTATTATGTACATTGTTCCAATCTGCACATTTGAGCTCTGTGGGAGTGCCCTCCATTGTGATTAAATGACCACCAAGAGGAGCATGGATGGGAGCTGAACCAATAGCTACACTGGCAGCATTAAAGGGGGCAGCTGCACAGAACCATCTCATAGATCTGCAGCTCCATGGGAAAGAAGTGCTCAGTAGAGAGTGCAACTCACTCAAGGTCACAGCCAGCACATCAGTATTGCAGGCAATGAATAAGCTGCCTCAGCATGTCGGAACGCCATTATCTCATGATGCTATGTCACTTACATTGGAGCAGCTATCTACAGACACCTGGGACAAGGTTTGCTCCGTGTTGGGCTGGCTTGAGTGCACTTGTTTTATTATCGTGCTGAATATTCCATGTAGCAGGCAAACCTCTTATTGCCTGAGGACACTACTGGAACACAGTGGGCGGCACAGTGATGCAGTGGTGGAGCACCAGAAACCCAAGTTCTATTCCAACTACAGGTTCTGTCTGCATGGAGTTTGTACGGTCCCCCTGTGACCGCGTGGGTTTCCTCTGGGTGCTCTGTTTTCCACCCACACTCCAAAGATGTGCAGGTCTGTAGGTTAATTGGCTTCTGTTGATTGCTCTAGTGTGTAGGAGAGAACTAGTGAATGGTTGACTGCTGGTCGGCATTTCCAAGCTGTATCTCTAAACTAAACGTGATGCCACTCAGCCTTCAGACAGGCTCGTCCAACCTCTCTGTGATCATGCGTAATACAAGTGGAAAACATGCCAAACCTGATGCATTATCTCCTCCTGCTCAAAGTATATCCTGCTTATTGAGGGGCAGGGCAGAATTTGATTCCAATTCAGCATAACTTACAGGTCGGGCCATTTCTTCAGAGTCCCTGGCTTCAGCAGCTCTCATCTTGCTCATTTATGGAGTCTCAGTCATTGTATAGAAATCCACATATCTAACAATTGCCCCTGAAGTATGTGAATCTAAACTAGTGAGCACATTGCTTGCGCAAATGTATGTTGGTGCACCTACAGATAGAGTGGGAGGGGGTCTCTTCTGAGGAATTTATCCTGTTGTGTATGATCTAGATGACCTCCTGGCATGAAATGCCTGTGGGAGATAAATTAAATCAGTGAGTAGCATGGCTGGGAATGCCTAAAGATGCTGTTTATCTGCTTCATTGCCTGTGGACACCAGGTCAACATGCCAGTGTGCTGTCTGCAGGATTGCTGCTTGACTCTTAGCTACATTTTCAAGACAACGAATTGCAAGACTATAATGTCCTTCAGAACAGGAAACCAGTACAAAGTATGTGTTAACTCTGAATTGACCTCGAACTAATCAGTAAGTCTAGAGACTATTAGGGATGGACAATACGATACAACCTTGGTAAGGCCATCAAAAAGGCCAAAAGGGAGTTCTCCAAACTGGAGGATGAGACAGATGTTCAGCAGCTGTGGCAGGGACTGAATGCAATCACCTCCTACAAGGCAAAACCAGGAGGCAGCTTGGATGTCGGCGATACATCACTCGCTCAATGCATTTTACGCACGCTTTGATAGGGAGAACACCGATGTGCCTTCCCGAGCTCCCATTCGCTATGATGGTATTTCAGTCTCAGTCACAGAGGCCGACGTCAGGAAATCCTTCAGAGGGGGTGAACCCTCATATAACCATATAACAATTACAGCACGGAAACAGGCCCTCTCGGCCCTTCCAGTCCGTGCCGACCATTTGTTTTCCCCTAGTCCCATCTACCTGTACTCAGACCATACCCCTCCATTCCCTTCACGTCCCTCGAAAAGCGTCTGGACCTAATGGCATACCTGGTCGTGTTCTAAAAACCTGTGCAGACCAACTGGCTGGAGTTTTTATGGACATTTTCAACCTGTCACTTCTGAGGTCTGAGGTTCCCACCTGCTTTAAAAGGGCATCAATAATACCGGTGCCCAAGAAGAGCAAGGTGACGTGCCTCAATGACTATCGACCTGTGGCACTAACGCCTGTGGTGATGAAGTGTTTCAAGAGGTTGATCATGGAGCAAATCAACTCCTACCTCGACAAAAACCTGAACCCACTGCAGTTCGCTTACCGCCACAACAGATCAACGGTGAACGGTGGACGCGATCTCGCTGGCCTTCCACTCCACTCTGGATCACTTGGACAACAAAAACTCATATGTCAGGCTGTTATTCATTGACTACAGCTCGGCATTTAACACAATCATCCCCTCCAAGCTGGTTACCAAACTCGCAGAACTGGGTCTCTGCGCATCCCTCTGCAATTGGATCCTCGACTTCCTCATTCACAGACCACAGTCTGTTCGTATTAATGGAAATGTGTCATCCTCGATAACAATCAGCACGGGTGATTGTTGGAAATGTGTCAGACTCGATAACAATCAGCTGCGTGCTCAGTCCCCTGCTGTACTCACTCTATACTCATGACTGCATACCCGGTCACAGTGCGAACTCCATCATCAAGTTCGCTGACGACACCACTGTAGTGGGACTGAGTCGGAGTACAGAAGAGAGATCGAGCGACTGTCCATATGGTGCCAGCACAATAACCTGGCCCTCAACACCAGCAAAACCAAGGAACTGATTGTGGACTTTTGAAGGAGTAGGTTGGGGACCCACAGTCCTGTTTATATCAATGGGTCGATGGTTGAAAGGGTCAAGAGCTTCAAATTCCTGGGCGTGCCCATCTGTGAAGATCTTTCCTGGTCCGAGAACACAGATGCAATTATTAAGAAAGCTCATCAGAGCCTCTACTTCCTGAGAACATTACAGAGTGTCGGTCTGTCAAGGAGGACTCGCTCTAACTTCTACAGGTGCACAGTAGAGAGCATGCTGACCGGTTGCATCGAGGCTTGGTTCAGCAACTTGAGTGCCCTGGAGAGGAAAAGACTACAAAAAGTAGTAAACACTGCCCAGTCCATCATCGGCTCTGACCTTCCTTCCATCGAGGGCATCTACCACAGTCGCTGCCTCAAAAAGGCTGGCAGCATCATCAAGGACCCACACCACCCTGGCCACACACTCATCGCCCTGCTCCTGTCAGGGACATATGACAATAAACTCTTTTGACTTTGACTTTGACAATAAGTCCCAGTCTAGTTAGTGACGATGCATCCTGTATTATGCTCAACTGTAGCTGTTGCACAAGGAGCACCATGGGCCACCTACATGCAGTTCTCGGTCTCTGCAAAATGCTTTCTATTCAAGAATGAAGAGATGCGTGAATGACAGTAGTGGCATGTTAACACAATGGAAAATATTTGTATATCATGATTGCACGTCAGTGTCAAAGGTGCATGGGGGACAGAGGAAAGCCTGCTCTGTAAAGGTGTGAGCTTCCATGAGTCTTTTTCCAGGTTCAATCACAGGGCTGCTGAAATTTGGCTGGCTACTAGACTAAGTGGGACCCATTGGATCCCTGTCACACAGGAGGCTTGGTTCCCCAACGTAATATTCCACCACTCACCCATAGCCCCCAACTGCACAAGCGCAGCTCATTTCCCATCATCCCTAGCACACTCTCCCCCTCCTCTTCACCCTCCCTCTTCTTTCCCCTCTCCTCCACCCCTCCCCAATCCCTCCCTCTCATTTCCATTACCCTCAGTCACTCCCTCCCTCCCTCCATAACTCCTCTCCCCTCCATACCCCCCTCCTATGTCTCTATCCCCCACCTTCCCCACGTCCCCCACTGATCACCTCCCCTATCCCTCCTCGCCTCCCCCACTGCCCTCCTCTCCCTCTGTTCCCCACTCCCTCCCACCCCTCCTCCTCTACTCCCCCCTCCTCTCCCTCTATTCCCCCTCCTCCCCCACTCTCCCTCCTCACATCTTCATTTCCCTCTACTCCTCCCCTCCCCTAATCCTTTCCTCACCTCTCCTTTCCCCTACCCCCAGTCACTACCTCCCTCCATAACTCCTCTCCCCTCCCACTATCCCCACTCATCCCCCACTCTCCCTCCCCAGGATCTCAAGGTTGCCACTCCTCTCCCTTCTTGCATGCTGCAGAGGAGCATAAGCCGTTGGCAGGGATCCTTGGTCGGGAAGCACCAGCAGCTACGGCCGCACCGGCATGTGGGCAGGAGAGGGGGGGTGGAGAGCTTGGAGAAAAGACGGGGGAAGAGCCATGGGGGAGAGGGGGGTATCAAGGGGGAGGGGGACAGAAGCCAGCGAGGGGGACCAGAGGGGAAGGCGCTGGAGCTGCGGTGCATTGTGATGGTCATGTGTTTGGGACTCACAGCAGGTGCTGGATGCTCTCCTCCGCTGAGATCAGATTCTCCACTTTCCGTTTGGCGACATCTCTCACGCTGCGCCAGGCCTGGCCAGACTGGGCCGCTTCCGGTCCCTCCGAAAATTGGAGACTTCCGCCGGCCACCTACAGCTGCCCTCAGCTCCAGTAAAGACACGATGGCGCAGGAAGGGGCGGACTGCCCCGCGGAGTGACAGGAGAAGAGACCAATCTGCGCGCCGCTGACTGGCAGGTGAGGAGATTGATCTGCGCACGTGCGTTTTTTAAGATTTTTAAACCTTGCTAACTTTTACAAGATGCCACTGATTATAATGAAACTTGTTGCACTCGCAGCACAGGAGAATGGTGAGTGAGCTCGCGAGAAATCGTAGCGCTATCGCGAACCGTGCTTGCGCAAATAGAAAAACCGTGCAAAGTGGATGAGCATAAGATGAGAGTTTTAGAGATAGACAGATAGACAGATAGACAGATAGACAGATAGACAGATAGACAGATAGACAGATAGACAGATAGACAGATAGACAGATAAACAGATAGACAGATAAACAGATAAACAGACAGATAATTGATCCTTGTGCAACTAGTCTGATTTTGATATAAATTGCAGATGAGATTATGCTATATCGAGGGCAAAGGTTCTTGTGTGTATAAATTAGACCAAGTTGTCAAATGAGCAACAATTATTTGATCTTGGCCCCCTGGTAGTAATGAATAATGCTAAGATGATTACCTTATGAATATTTGTGGAAGAATGCTGTCACAAAGTTGGCTGCCATAGAATTCTACTTTACAAGCTAGCTACGCTTAACAAAAATATTGTTAATTGGCGTAAAAACAATTTGTGACACCCTGCAAAAATTTTACAGAAAATAATTTTGTTGTCAAGACTGGAAGTATCCACAGGTATAATGTTAAGATCAAAAAATGTATGTTAAAGGAGTGTGATCATTGCTGTACTTACACATCAACTGCATTTTCCTCACTATGATCCTATAATCACTTACTGAAGAAGGGTCCTGAGCCAAAACATCATCTGTCTATTTCCTCCAGAAATGTCTCCTCCTACACTTTGTGTTTTTTGGCTCAGGATTCCAACATCTGCAGTTTTTTGTATCTCCTGCGTATATGTTTTCTCTCATTGAGGTTAATAGAATTGTAGGCACTCAATAGGTCTTGAATAAATTTATCAAATGAGCATGAGGTTCACAATCCCCCGAGTGCAGAAATGTATCTTTGTTTCCTTTATCCTGCTTTATCCTTTATCTTGAGTTAGTGGCCCCCTGTTCTGGACTTTTCAATAAAGGGATTTGATTCTTGGAACACTTGACAGATACTCGGTGCTTTAAAGATATCATCTTTCTTTCCTTGAAACACCAGACAATGAAACTCATACTACTCCATCATCTCTCATAAACAAAGCTTCTCAATCCAGAAATCAATTTACTGTACCTCAGCAAATTTTAAGATAAGGATAACTATCTTTGATAAGGACATTAAAATTGTAAACTTTACCTCTAGCTATAGCATCACAAAGCCCTGTGTAATTACAAAAAAAAGTCTTCATTATACCGAACTCTACCCCCTTGCAATAACATTCACCTCCCTAATTTTTTTGTACATGCAAGTTAACTTTAATGCACAAAACCATCAATACACATTTAAAAAAACATGGTATTTCTATTATTCCATATTTTATTCTGTGTTTTACTTGTTTGCACTAAGATAAAACAGGTTTATATCCCAATGATAAGTCTGAAGAAGGGTCTCGACCCAAAACGTCACTCTTTCCTTCGGGACAGATGCTGCCTGTCCCGCTGAGTTGCCAGCATTTTGTGTCTATCTTCGGTGTAAACCAGCATCTGCAGTTCCTTCCTACATTTTATATCCCAATGTGTTACTCAGAATTTCAAGTTCCCACCCTTCTTTATATCAACAGCAAATCAAGAGGCATTAGGCCTGCCCTCCTCTTCATTGATGCAGATTGTAACCAATGGGGACCCAATCATAAATCCCTACAATGTTCATTTGGGATGAAAAAGCCTTCTGAATTGTTTTTTTTTCTATTTACCAAAAATAATCCTTAATGCTTCACAACAAATGTACCTCTAAAGTGGCTTTGCTTTCAACTCTCTTCACAAATAAAGAAAGAAAATAGTTGATATCCTGAAGATGGAGAGTTTAGTCAGTTTTTATTTTTGAAACATGGGCTGAGGGAACATTTGCCAAGAGTCGGCAATAGAAAGAGTTCATGGGATGGGGAGGTTATTAGCTATGCTGGTGGAATTAAATGGGCCTAAGCTAAATCAACAGTTCTTGTTTTGACAACATTTGATTTTTTAGTTCAGTTTTAGTTTTAGTTTCAGATAAATAGTGTGGAAACAGGACCATCAGCCCAGCGAGTCAGTGCTGACCACTGATCACCTGTACATTAGTTCTATCCTGCACACTAGGGACAAGTTACAGAAGCCAATTAGTCTACAAACCGCACATCATTGGAAAGGGGGAGAAAGCACACGCGGTCAAAGGGAGAATGTAAAACTCCATACAGACAGCACCTGTAGTAGGGATTGAACTTGGGACTTTATTGCGGTGTCATTGTGCTGCTCACCTTCAATTAATATAATTGTGTGCTGCTCAGTTCTGTTTATGCTAGTCCTTGCCCATCTGCTGGTCTTACGCTTCCTGTGATCATTATTCCAGCACTTCAACAATCCCACTGCACACCCAAATCCTTCCAAATACTAACATTCTCCAGTGCCTCACTTTTTATACATAAAATCCGCTGTTCTATTTTTTTATTGTACTGGAACCGATCATCCTGGAGGCCACATGTGGCACAGGAAGTGAGAAATATTCATATTATAAATGCTATATTTCAGCCATAGCTCCTTTTGGGAATTAAATATTCACTAGGTATTTTATTTTGTCAGTAAAACTCTCTGCAGCCTCTTTTCCCAAAATGTTCTTTCCCACTTAATTAAATATTTATATTAGTGAAGTTAACAATTAATGGAGGTGTGAATTACATAATCTTGCTCACTTTCCAACTAGTAAAGCGCTTTACATTTATGTTCAGAGTTTTAATTTCCATAATATTACCTTAAACTTCAAAGACTTTGAGGCTATATATTATGTGACAAATTGATCCATCATTCCTTTGCCCCATAATGGTTATAGGAGAGACAATAGAAGATTCTAATGAACCAGATTTCTGCCTTCAGAATTGGATGGAGCAGTGTGATTAGATTTCTAGTATTCCAGAAGCCTGTTAATGGAAGCACATCCCTGGCTGGTGAGATGTGCTTTTTATCCTATCATTCCTATTAAGGAGACACCATTGAAAGCTTGTGTATTGATTCCAACTGGCAATATCATGCCTTTAAGTACCAAAGAACTAAAGTCATTACACTATCATTAACAAGATTTGATTAGCTGCTAACCAACATACATAAAGCTAGTCTATCAAGCCCTTTAATAATGGATCTATTTTGAGCAAAATCAACTCAATTAATCATGTTAACTCCTTTGTTTATCAACATCCACAGCCCTGTGTTAACTGTACGGGGACAAATATCTGACTTTTGTTCTTGTTAAAATGCTTACATCCTCTCATTCAAGTGGAAGAAAAATGCACAAATTAGCAGCATGTTTAAATTGGTACCACAGTGCTGATTACAACATGACCAAGCGCTGATCAGGATAAACTAACATCACCTTACCTTAAATCTTGAATATCATTTCAATCTTATAAAGACCTGCATTTAAGTAACATCTCACACGGCTTCAGCTATCTCCAGTGAGTTGTTAATGCCACGCTCCAAATAGTTAGAAGAATAAACTAAAATAACAAAAAAAAGACTCCAAAATGGAGAGTCACCACATTAGATAGAGCCAGGGCTTAGACTGTTTGGTTAGTTATAGATTTAGTTATATCATTTGATGTGTTAAAGTATAAAATTAAAAAATATATAAAATAATAATTTATTAGAATATTTGAGATATTGGGTATGTGAAACAATAAGAGTAAGATATGTCAGTAGAGATCGGCCCCATGATTTGCTCAGCCTGCAACATGTGGGAGATCAGGGATATGGTCGGTGTCCCTGTTGACTACATTTGCAGGAAGTGTGTCCAGCTGCAGCTCCTGGCAGACCGCATTGAACGATTGGAACTGCGGCTGGATTCATACTGGAGCATCCACGATGCGGAGAAAGTCGTGGATAGCAAGTAAAGTGAGTTGGTTATACCGCAGGCAAAAGGTAAGAAGACAGAAAGGGATCGGGTGGCCAATAGCCAGCAAAGCAGTAGGCAGGTAGTGCAGGAGTCCCCTGCGGTCATCTCCCTCCTAAACAGGTATACCATTTTGGATACTGTTGAGGGAGATGGCTCATCAGGGGAATGCAGCAGCAGCCAGGTTCATGGCACCATGGGTGGCTCTGCAGCACATGAGGGGGGAAAAAAGAGGGGAAGGGCAATAGTAATAGGGGATTCAATTGTCAGTGAAATAGATAGGCATTTCTGCGGCCGCAAACGAGACTCCAGGATGGTATGTTGCCTCCCTGGTGCAAGGGTCAGGGATGTCATTGAACGGCTGCAGAACATTCTGGAGGGGGAGGGTGAACAGCCAGTTGTCGTGGTGCATATTGGCACCAACGATATAAGTAAAAAAAAAGGGATGAGATCCTACAAGGTGAATTTAGGGAGCTAGGATATAAACTTAAAAGTAGGACCTCAAAGGTAATAATCTCTGGATTACTACCAGTACCACGGGCCAGTCAGAGTAGAAATAGAAGGATATTGCAGATGAATACGTGGCTTGAAAAATGGTGCAAGGGGGAGGGATTCAAATTTTTAGGGCACTGGAACCATTTCTGGGGGAGGTGGGACCAGTACAAACAGGACGGTCTGCACCTGGGCTGGAATGGAACCAATGTCCTTGGGGGATTGTTTGCTAGTGCTGTCAGGGAGGATTTAAACTAATGTGGCAGGGGGATGGGTATAAGAGCAGAGAGGCAAAATGTGGGTAGAAGCAATAGGTAGCAAGGTGAAAAGTAAAAGTGGCAGGCAGACAAAACCAGGGCAAAAACCAAAAAAGGCCACTTTTCAAAAAAACAAGCCTGAAGGCTTTGTGTCTCAATGCAAGGTGTATTCGTAATAAGGTGGATGAGTTGAACGTGCAGACAGTTATTAATGATTATGATATAGTTGGGATCACGGAGACATGGCTCCAGGGTGACGTAGGCTGGGAGCTGAACATCCAGGGATATTCAATATTCAGGATAGAGAGAAAGGAAAAGGAGGTGGGGTAGCGTTGCTGGTTAGAGAGGAGATTAACGCAATGGAAAGGAAGGACATTAGCTTGGAGGATATGGAATCGGTATGGGTAGAGCTACAAAACACTAAGGGGCAGAAAACGCTGGTGGGTGTTGTGTACAGGCCACCTAACAGTAGCAGAGAAGTTGGGGATGGTATCAAACAGGAAATTAGAAATGCGTGCGACAAAGGCAAAACAGTTATAATGGGTGACTTCAATCTACATATAGATTGGGTTAATCAAATTGGCAGGGGTGCTGAGGAAGAGGATTTTTTGGAATGTATGCGGGATAGTTATCTAATCAACATGTAGAGGAACCAATGAGAGAGCAGGCTATTTTAGACTGGGTTTTGAGTAATGAGGAAGGGGTATTAGCCGTCTTGTTGTACGTGCCCCCTTGGGCAAGAGTTACCATAATATGGTTGAGTTCTTCATTAGGATGGAGAGTGACATGTTAATTCAGAAACAATGGTTTCTGAACTTAAAGAAAGGTAACTTTGAGGGTATGAGATGTGAATTGGCCAAGATTGACTGGCAATTAATTCTAAAAGGGTTGACGGTGGATATACAATGGAAGACATTTAAAGACTGCATGGATGAACTACAAAAATTGTTCATCCCAGTTTGGCAAAAGAATAAATCGGGGAAGGTAGTGCATCCTTGGATAACAAGGGAATCAGGGATAGTATCAAAGCAAAGGATGATGCGTACAAAGTAGCCAGAAAATAAAGCAGCATACCAGAGGACTGGGAGAAATTCAGAGAACCAGCAGAGGAGGACAAAGGGCTTAATTAGGAAAGGAAAAATAGATTATGAAAGAATCTGGCAGGGAACATAAAAACTGACTGCAAAAAGTTTTTATAGATATGTGAAGAGAAAGAGGTTAGTTAAAACAAATGTAGGTCCCTTGCAGTCAGAAACAGGTGAGTTGATCATGGGGAACAAGGATATGGCGGACCAATTGAATAACTACTTTGGTTCCGTCTTCACTAAGGAAGACATAAATAATCTGCTGGAAATAGCAGGGGACTGTGGGTCAAAGGAGGAATTGAGTGAAATCCAGTTCAGTCGGGAAGTGGTGTTGGGTAAATTGAATAGATTAAAGGCCGATAAATCCCCAGGCCAGATAGGCTGCATCCCAGAGTACTTAAGGAAGTAGCTCAGGAAATAGTGGATGCATTAGTGATAATCTTTCAAAACTCTTTAGATTCTGAAGTAGTTCCTGAGGATTGGCGGGTAGCAAATGTAACCCCTCTTTTAAGAAGGGAGGAGAGGAGAAAAAAACGGGGAATTACAGACCAATTAGTCTAACATCGGTAGTGGGGAAACTGCTAGAGTCAGTTATTAAAGATGGGATAGCAGCACATTTGGAAAGTGGTGAAATCATTGGACAAAGTCAGCATGGATTTACGAAAGGTAAATCATGTCTGACGAATCTTGTGGAATTCTTCGAGGATGTAACTAGAAGCGTGTATAAGGGAGAACCAGTGGATGTGGTATATCTGGACATCCAGAAGGCTTTCGACAAGGTCCCACATAAGAGATTAGTATACAAACTTAAAGCATACGGTATTAGGGGTTCAGTATTGATGTGGATAGAGAACTGGCTGGCAAACAGGAAGCAAAGAGTAGGAGTAAACGGGTCCTTTTCACAATGGCAGGCAGTGACTAGTGGGGTACCGCAGGGCTCAGTGCTGGGACCCCAGCTATTTACAATATATATTAATGATCTGGATGAGGGAATTGAAGGCAATATCTCCAAGTTTGCGGATGACACTAAGCTGGGGGCAGTGTTAGCTGTGAGGAGGATGCTAGGAGACTGCAAGGTGACTTGGATAGGCTGGGTGAGTGGGCAAATGTTTGGCATATGCAGTATAATGTGGATAAATGTGAGGTTATCCACTTTGGTGGCAAAAACAGGAAAGCAGACTATTATTTAAATGGGCCGATTAGGAAAAGGGGAGATGCAGCGAGACCTGGGTGTCATGGTACACCAGTCATTGAAAGTAGCATGCAGGTGCAGCAGGCAGTGAAGAAAGCGAATGGTATGTTAGCTTTCATAGCAAAAGGATTTGAGTACAGGAGCAGGGAGGTTCTACTTCAGTTGTACAGGGTCTTGGTGAGACCACACCTGGAGTATTGCGTACAGTTTTGGTCTCCAAATCTGAGGAAGGACATTATTGCCATAGAGGGAGTGCAGAGAAGGTTCACCAGACTGATTCCTGGGATGTCAGGACTGTCTTATGAAGAAAGACTGGATAGACTCGGTTTATACTCTCTGGAATTTAGGAGATTGAGAGGGGATCTTATAGAAACTTACAAAATTCTTAAGGGGTTGGACAGGCTAGGTGCAGGAAGATTGTTCCCGATGTTGGGGAAGTCCAGGACAAGGGGTCACAGCTTAAGGATAAGGGGGAAATCCTTTAAGACCGAGATGAGAAAGACTTTTTTCACACAGAGAGTGGTGAGTCTCTGGAACTCTCTGCCACAGAGGGTAGTTGAGGCCAGTTCATTGGCTATATTTAAGAGTGAGTTGGATGTGGCCCTTGTGGCTAAGGGGATCAGAGGGTATGGAGAGAAGGCAGGTACGGGATACTGAGTTGGATGATCAGCCATGATCATATTGAATGGCGGTGCAGGCTCGAAGGGCTGAATGGCCTACTCCTGCACCTAATTTCTATGTTTTCTATGTTTCTCTGTAAAAACTGGCATACCCCTTAAAGAATAGCCTGCATGTGACCTTATGGTTGGAGTTCCCCAGTCATTACTATCTCAGAATCACTGGATTTACTTGTTATTGGGATCCAGAGCTCTATCCCATGCATATGAGATGTGCATGCAGCATCACCAGAACTGGGGGGTGTTTGTGAATAGATTTCTGCTGTAATTCGTGGGATTGCATTCAAATATCTCCAGAGCTAGAATCATGGAATTACAGAACTACATGACACGGAAGCAGGCTGTTTCACCTATGCTGCTTTTTTTTGAAAGAGCCTTCAAAATTCACACCTTCCAACCTTTTGTCCAAACCTCAGTGCATTTCGATTTTTCAATAATCTATTTAGTTCCATTCAAAAACTACAATGGGTTCCTCTTCCACCACTGCTTCTATTAGGGTGTTTTCTGCCCATTCAAACCTTTGATAAAGGCAAAATTCTCTCAGCCACCCTTTATTGTTTTGGTGATGGTTTTAAGTTAAGCCACCAGTTTATCGATTCACAATATGAAGAATCATCAATTTTGAGCCATGCTCATGAACCAATAATTCAATTGATTGAAAAATACAGCATGGGAACAGGAACTTCGGCCCATCGAGTCTATGCTGACCATCGATCACCCGTTCACATTAGTGCTATGTTATCCCACTTTTTCATCCACTGCTGGGGACAATTTACAGAGGCCAATTAACCTACATGGCTTTGGGATGTGGGAGGAAACTAGAGTACCCAGAGGAGAAACACACGTTCACAGGGAGAACGTGCAAACTCCACAAAGCCAGCACCCGAGGTTAAGATCAAACCATGTCCCTGGTGTAGTGAGGCAGCAGCTAATAATTTGTATGTTCTCATAAGGGAGACACTGAAGTGATATTGAAATCTGAAATGAATAAAAACTGCTGGAAGAACTCCACAGGCAGCATCTGTGGCGGCAACGGGGTAGTCAACAATTTGCTTGAAACCCTGCAGCAAGACTGGCATGATACGAGTATGTGCTCAGCAGTACTTCCTTAGTTTCGCTGAGGCCCTCTTTGGCCCTATGCCAAAATCCAAGTGTGATAAATCTGTTCTTTTTTTAAAAATGTTAAAATCAAGAAACATGCTGCTTTGAAACAATAATAGCAATCTTGTGTCAGTACCCCACAGGAACAAGTTTGAAGAAGTACATACATGCCATAGAAACTCTTGACTTCAGACAATTGTTGTGGTCATGATAAATATTATTTCATACACTTATTGGTAGACTTGATTATTTTTAAGAAGACTGTATAATGCCTCGTTTAAACTAATTAATTGTGGAATTTAATCCTATTATGGAAATTGAAAGAATAGTTTTTTACTTGTATTTATTTTTCATTTGTGTACTAAAATATAATTATCTTGTTTTAGGATTCATAAGGCAAGAAATAGATAAATGGTAAGAAGATGAATGAGCGGGGAGATAATTCTTTGTATGTTTTACATGCTCAAAAATAAATAGACATCAAAATCAGGATACACATTGTTGGTGGTGATTTTGATGTTGGCTTTCAGTTCACCTTCACTACAAAATAGAGCCAAGTAAGAACAGAATATACTGCAGGAGAGGGGTTGGATTAACATGAAGAGAGGGGATGGAGCTGAGAGGGGAGGTTAAATGATGACGGGTGATGGTTTTGCTGGGGGTGGGATTGGTGAGGGGGGTGGGATGGCAAGATCATTGGCAGGGTAAGAGCAATGAGCGCCCAATGCCGCACCTGGGCTTGAAGGAGAATTTTGGAAATATGTCTCTTCCTTATTAGATCTCATATTCTCTTTGTTCTGTATAACAGCGTATTTTAAATGTGTGCATTATAACACGTTCTACTATGTTGGAGACCAAACAGAAATGTAAGTCCCCACTGTATTTTCTTACGATCTATTGCAAGGGATGTAAAATAACGTGGGTTAGTAGTTAGTATTTGTGCCTATAGAGGGAGCTGTTGATCTATTCAAAATCAACTAATAATTTTCAGTAATTAAATGTACTTCACAAATAAATGTATTTTGCTTTTACACAAAATAAGTTGTTTCCACATTAATGCACAGTGATGATGGTAATGCTATGTTGTGATGATGTTTTTGTCATGTTTGGTTTCATTGTTGGGAAAGCTGCATTATAATTTTACTACCTGATAGATTATGATTTGTCAAAGCTGAAACATAGAATAAATCACAGACACATGCTTCCAAGCATAAAATGCTGCTTGAAATTAAGATGGCTATGCACCCATCTCCACTGGTGCCTAGAATCTTTGGAATCATCTATCCTGAAGACTATTGATGTTAAAGGTGAAAGGATAGGAAAATGGACTCTTGACTCTACCCCCACCTCCCACACGGCAGTCCCGCCACGCCGGGTCCTCCATTGTTCTTCTCCTTCCCCCTCATGGTGGTGTTCCACACTTTCATGGAGGACCACCTCTGTATGGCAAGAATAAAACAATACAATTGCTGCATACGGAATTTGATCTAAGCACTTTTGAAATTTCATTTGGTAATGAAACTTTAATTTACTATTGTTCAGATCAAGAAACCAATCTTAGTAATACTGTAGAATCTGTTTTATATCTCAATTTTGATAAGGCGAGTATGAAATGTAAAACAGAAATAACCAGCTTTATTCATGGGTGGAAATTTTATTGAAATTACTCATCTAATGTTATCTAGCAGTGTTCTACTAGAAAGTGGGCAAGAGATTGTTGCCAGTTACAACATAAGTCCTCTGCCAAATTTACAGCAAAACACTGCCAAAAATGTAAATGGTAGGTCCACTGGATGGGCAACCTAACTCCGATGGTGCACAATGCCAGCTCTGGTACTACTGCACAAAAGAAAGAGGGCATGAAAAGCATGAATGTAGCAGCATTTTATGTTAGCTTACACATGTGAAAATCAGTTATTTCTGGAATAGAACACGCTTGCAATGATCTTTAAGTTGAGTTTCTCTTCACTGCATGTTCCAAGGGGACGCTGTTGATCGAGGATTCCACTTTAGCTGATATTCTCCTGGACGACTCGCCAGGACACAAGGTTGTTGTGAAACGTATTATCCTACTATGTCAGGACAACCGTGTTTCAATTGGGCTGCTCCTTGAGCAGGTCTCAACCTGGAGCTCAGACCCTAGTCGCACGAGCTCCGTTTCCCCAACCGATTGATTGTCCCAACACTGTCTGGGGGGCTGTTTCCTTCTTTCGGACCTTCCCACAAAATCCCACCCAGCCCACTCTCTGGTGATATCACCATTCCTGCCATCAGATGCTCTCACCACCACCCAATTATGAATAAGGGGTTGGCCATTTAGGACTGAGATGAGGAAAATCTTTTTCACCCAGAGAGTTGCAAATCTGTGGAATTCTCTGCCACAGAAGGCAGTGGAGGATAATTCACTGGATGTATTCAAGTGAGAGTTAGAAATAGCTCTTAGGGTTAACGGAATCAAGGGATATGGGGAGAAAGCAGGAACAGGGTACTGATTCAGGATGATCAGCCATGATCATATTGAATGGCGGTGCTGGCTCGAAGGGCTGAATGGCCTACTCCTGCGCCTATTTTCTACGTTTTTATGTTTCTAAAGTCAAGAGTCAAGAGTGTTTTATTGTCATACTAGACCAAGTGCAGACCCATTGGGTCTGCTCCCCCAATGCTCCCCCCAATGTGTGTGTGTGTGTGTGTGTGTAAAATCTATCAGGTAGTAAATTCCCTCAATAGCAAGAATGTCCTTCCTCAAATTAGGGTACCAAAACTGCACACAATACTCCAGGAGGTCCTGTAGAACTGCAGAAGGACCTCTTTGCTCTTACTCAACTTCTCTTATTATGAAGGCCTTTCTTCACTGTCGGCTGTACCTGCATGCTTACTTTCAGTGACTGATGTACAAGGACCCCCGGATCTCATTGTACTTCTCCTTTACTTAACTTGACACAATTCAGATAATAATCTGCCTTCCTGTTCTTGCCACCAAATTGGATAACCTCACATTTATCGCTTTTTCATCTTTTATAATTGACTCCAGCATCTTCCTCACCACTGATGTAAGGCTAACTGGTGTATAATTCCCTGTTTTCTCTCCCTCCTTTCTTAAAATGTGGGATAACATTAGCTACCCTCCAATCCACAGGAACTGATCCTGAATCTATAGAACATTAGAAAGTGATCACCAATGCCACCACGATTTCTAGAGCCACCTCCTTAAGTTCCCTGGGATGCAGACTATCAGGCCCAGAGGATTTATCAGCCTTCAGTCCCATCAGTCTACCCAATACCATTTCCTGCCTAATGTGAATTTCCTTTTTGTGTCTTCCTTTTTGAAGACAGATCCAAAGTATCTGTTCAACTCGTCTGCCATTTCCTTGTTCCCCATAATGAATTCACCTGTTTCTGTCTTCAAGGGACCCACATTTGTCTTAACTACTTTTTTCCTCTTCACATACCTAAATAAGCTTTTACTATCCTCCTTTATATTCTTGGCTAGTTTACCAAACCTCATCTTTTCTCCCCGTGTTGCCTTTTTAGTTATCTTCTGTTGGTCTTTAAAACTTTACCAATCCTCTGCCTTCCCGCTCATCTTTGTAATGTTATACTGCTTCTCTTTTATTTTCATACTGTCCTTGACTTCTCGTCAGCCCCGATTGCCTCTTACTCCCCTTAGAATCTTTTTTCCTCTTTGGAACAAACTGATCCTGCACCTTCTGTATTATTCCCAGAAACACCTGCCATTGTTGTTCCACTGTCATCCCTGCTCATGTCTCTTTCCAGTCAACTTTGGCCAGCTCCTCCCTCATGCCTCCATAGTCCCCTTTGCTCAACTGTAATCCTGTCAACTCCGATTTTCCCTTCTCCCTCTCAAATTGTAGGTTAAAATTTATCATATTATGGTCACTCCTTTACCTTGAATTCCCTTATCATATCCGGTTCATTACACAACACTAAATCCAGAATTGACTTCTCCCTGGTTGACTCCAGTATAAGCTGCTCTAAGAATCCATCTCGGAGGCACTCCACAAACTCCCTTAATTGGGGTCCAGTACCAACCTGATTTTCCCAGTCTACCTGCATGTTGAAATCTCCCACAACCACGTAGCAGTACCTTTACTACATGCCAATTTTAACTCTTGATTCAACTTGCACCCGATATCCAGGCTACTGTTTGGGGGCCTGTAGATAACTCCCATTAGGATCTTTTTTCCCTTACAATTCCTCAGTTCTATCCATTCTGATCGACATCTGATTCTATGTCACCCCTCGCAAAGGACTGAATTTCATTCCATACCAACAGAGACACCCCAACCCCTCTGCCCACCAGTCTGTCTTTTCGATAGGACGTATGCCCTTGAATATTCAGTTCCCAGCCCTAGTTCTGTTGCAGCCATGTCTCTGTAATTCTCACAGCATCATACGTGCCAATTTCTAACTGAGCCTCAAACTCATCTACTTTATTTCATACTTTGCGCATTCATACAGTGCATTCAGAAAGTATTCAGACTCCTTTACTTTTTCCACATTTTGTTACGTTACAGCCTTATTCTAAAATTGATTAAATTATTTTTCTTTATCAATCTACACACAATACCCCATATTAAAAAGCAAAAACAGGTGTTTAGAAATGTTTGCAAAGTAATTAAAAAGAAATAACTGAGATATCACATTTACATAATTATTCAAAAGCTTTACTCAATACTTTGTTGAGGCACCTTTGGCAGTGATTACAGCCTCAAGTCTACTTGGGTATGATGCTACAAGCTTGGCACACCTGTATTTTGGTCATTTCTCCCATTCTTCTCTGCAGATCTTCTCAAGCTCTGTCAGGTTGGATGGGGAGCGTCATTGGACCACTATTTTCAGAGATGTTCGATCAGGTTCAAGTCCGGGCTCTGGCTGGGCCACTCCTGTTGGTAGGTGAACCTCCACCCCAGCCTGAGGTCCAGAACATTCTGGATCAGGTTTTCATCAAGGTTCTCTTTGTACTTTGCTCATTTCATCTTTCCCTTGATCCGGACTATTCTCCCAGTTCCTGCTGCTGAAAAACATCCCCACAGCATGGTGCTGCCACAACCATGCTTCATCGTAGGTATGGTATTGGCCAGGTGATGAGCGATGCCTGGTTTTCTCCATATGTGACACGTGGCGTTCAGGCCAAAGAGTTCAATCTTGGTTTCATCAGACCAGAGAATCTTGTTTCTCATGCCTTTTGGCAAACTCCAAGCGGGCTGTAATGTGCCTTTTACCGAGGCGTGGCTTCCATCTGGCCACTATACCATAAAAGGCCTGATTGGTGGAGTGCTGCAGAGATTGTTGTCCTTCTGGTAGGTTCTCCCATCTCCACAGAGACCTCTGGAGCTCTTTCAGAGTGACCATCGGGTTCTTGGTCATTCCCTGATCAAGGCCCATCTTCCCAGTTTGGCCGAGCGGCCAGCTCTATGTAGAATCCTGGTGGTTCGAAAGTTCTTCCATTTAAGAGGCCACTGTGCTCGTCGGGACCTGCAATTCTGCATAAATTGTTTTATACCCTTGCCCAGATCTGTGTCTCCACACAATCCTGTCTAAGAAACATAGAAAATAGGTGCAGGCGTAGGCCATTTGGCCCTTCGAGCCTGCACCGCCATTCAATATGATCATGGCTTTAGCCGCAAGGGCCACATCTAAATCCCTCTTAAATATAGCCAATTAACTGGCCTCAACTACCTTCTGTGGCAGAGAATTCCAGAGATTTACCTCTCTCTGTGTGAAAAATGTTTTTCTCATCTCGGTCCTAAAAGATTTCCCCTTTGTCCTTAAACAGTGACCCCTTGTCCTGGACTTCCCCAACATTGGGAACAATCTTCCTGCATCTAGCCTGTCCAACCCCTTAAGAATTTTGTAAGTTTCTATAAGATCCCCCCTCAATCTTCTAAATTCTAGCGAGTACAAGCCGAGTCTATCCAGTCTTTCTTCATATGAAAGTCCGGTGAACCTTCTGGTGAACCTTCTCTGTACTCCCTCCATGGCAAGAATGTCTTTCCTCAGATTTGGAGATCAAAACTGTACACAATACTCCAGGTGTGGTCTCACCGAGACCCTGTACAACTGCAGTAGAACTTCCCTGCTCCTATACTCAAATCCTTTTGCTATGAATGCTAACATACCATTCGCTTTCCTCACTGCCTGCTGTACCTGCATGTCTACTTTCAATGACTGGTGTACCATGACACCCAGGTCTCGTTGCATCTCCCCTTTTCCTAATCGGCCACCATTCAGATAATAGTCTACTTTCCTGTTTTTGCCACCAAAGTGGATAACCTCACATTTATCCACATTATACTGCATATGCCATGCATTTGCCCACTCACCCAGCCTATCCAAGTCACCTTGCAGCCTCCTAGCATCCACCTCACAGCAAACACTGCCCCCAGCTTCGTGTCATCCACAAACTTGGAGATGTTGCATTCAATTCCCTCGTCCAAATCATGAATATATATTGTAAATAGCTGGGGTCCCAGCACTGAGTCTTGCGAAACCCCACTAGTCATTGCCTGCCATACTGATAAGGACCCGTTTACTCCTACTCTTTATTCCTGTTTGCCAGCCAGTTCTCTATTCACATCAATACTGAACACCCAATACCGTGTGCTTTAAGTTTGTATACTAATCTCGTATGTGGGACCTTGTCGAAAGCCTTCTGAATGTCCAGATATAACACATCCACAGGTTCTTCCTTATCCATTCTACTAGTTACATCCTCGAAAAATTCTATAAGATTCGTCAGACACAATTTACCTTTCGTAAATCCATGCTGACTGTCCAATGATTTCACCACTTTCCAAATGCTGCTTTCCTATCTTCAATAACTGACTCTAGCAGTTTCCCCACTACCGATGTTAGACTAACTGGTCTGTAATTCTCCATTTTCTCTCACCCTCCCTTTTTAAAAAGTGGGGTTACATTAGCTACCCTCCAATCCTCAGGAACTACTGCAAAATCTAAAGAGTTTTGAAAAATTATCACTAAGGCATCCACTATTTCTGGGGCTACTTCCTTACTCTGGGATGCAGCCTATCTGGACCTGGGGATTTATCGGCCTTTAATCCATTCAATTTACCTAACATCACTTATCGGCTAACCTGGATTTCACTCAGTTCCTCCATCTCATTTGACCCACGATCCCCTACTATTTCCGGAAGATTATTTATGTCTTCCTTAGTGAAGACAGAACCAAAGTAGTTATTCAATTGGTCTGCCATGTCCTTGTTCCCCATGATCAATTCACCTGTTTCTGACTGCAATGGACCTACATTTGTTTAAACTAATCGTTTTCTCTTCACATATCTATAAAAACTTTTGCAGTCAGTTATTATGTTCCCTGCCAGTTTTCTTTCATAATCTATTTTCCCTTTCCTAATTAAGCCCTTTATCCTCCTCTGCTGTTTCTTCTAGTCCTCTGGTAGGCTGCTTTTTCTGGCTAATTTGTACGCTTCATCTTTTGTTTAGATACTATCCCTGATTTCCCTTGTTATCCACGGATGCACTACCTTCTCTGATTTATTATTTTGCCAAACTGGGATGAACAATTGTTGTAGTTCATCCATGCAGTCTTTATATGCCTTCCATTGCATATCCACCGTCAACCCTTTAAGAATCAATTGCCAGTCTATCTTGGCCAATTCACATCTCATACTCTCAAAGTTACCTTTCTTTAAGTTCAGAACCCTTGTTTCTGATTTAACAATGTCACTCTCCATCCTTATGAAGAACTCAACCATATTATGGTCACTCTTGCCTAAGGGGCCACGCACAACAAGACTGCTAACTAATCCTTCCTCATTACCCAGTCTAGAATAGCCTGCTCTCTCGAAGGTTCCACTACATGTTGGTTTAGAAAACTATCCCGCATACATTCCAAGAAATCCTCTTCCTCAGCACCCCTGCCAAGTTGTTTCACCCAATCTATATGTAGATTGGAGTCACCCATTATAACTGTTTTACCTTTGTTGCACGCATTTCTAATTTCCTGTTTGATGCCATCCCCAACTCCACTACTACTATTAGGTGGCCTGTACACAACACCCACTAGCGTTTTCTGCCCCTTAGCATTTCGCAGCTCTACCTATATTGATTCCACGTCCTCCAAGCTAATGTCTTTCTTTTCTATTGCGCTAATCTCCTCTCTAACCAGCAACGCTACCCAACCTCCTTTTCCTTTCTGTCTATCCCTCCTGAATATTGAATATCCCTGGATGTTCAGCTCCCAGCCTTGGTCACCCTGGAGCCATGTCTCCGTGATCCCAACTATATCATAATCATTAATAGCTATCTGCACATTCAACTCATCCACCTTATTATGAATGCTCCTTGTATTGAGACACAAATCCTTCAGGCTTGTTTTTACAACGCTCTTACCCCTTATACAATTATGTTTAAAAGTGTCCCTTTTTAATTTTTCCCTGGAATTGTCTGCCTGCCACTTTTACTTTTCACCTTGCTACCTATTGATTCTACCTTCATTTTACACCCCTGTCTCTCTGCTCACACATTTAAGAAAACCGCCACCTCTTATTCTCTGTTTATTATTGTTTTCTTCTTTCCCCCCCTACATGTTTGGTCTGAGTGCTTCCCTTCTCTGCCTCCTGCCTCACACACTGTCTACTGGCTTACTCTATTCGTGTCCCTCCCCCCAACTGATCTAGTTTAGTCTCCCCAGTAGCCTTTGCAAATCTCCCCGCCAGGATATTGGTTTCCCTCGGGTTCTAGTGCAACCTGTCCTTTTTGTACAGGTCACACCTTCCCCAAAGAGGTCCCAATGATCCAGAAACTTGAATCTCTGCCCGAGTCCTTCAGCCACACATTTATCCTCCATTTATCGTTCCATTCCTACGCTCACTGTCGCGTGGCACAGGCAGTAATCCTGAGATTGTTACCTTTGAGGTCCTTCTGCTTAATTCTCCTCCTAACTCTCTAAATTCTCCTTTCAGGACCTCTTCTCTTTTTCTACCTATGTCATTGGTTCATATATGCACCACGACCTCGGGCTCCCCTCCCTCCCATTTCAGGATGTCTTGGACATGTTCAGACACATCCCAGACCCTGGCACCAGGGAGGCAAACTACCATCCGGGTCTCCTGACTGTGTCCACAGAATCGCCTATCTGACCCCCTATCTATATAGTCCCCTATTACTACTGCCCTCCTCTTCTTTTCCTTACCCTTCTGAGCAACAGGGCCGGTCTCTGTACCTGAGGCCCGGCCACTGTTGCTACCCCCAGGTCGGCTGTCCCCCTCAACAGTACTTAAACAGGAGTACTTATTGTCAAGGTATACAGCCACCGGGGTATTCTCTAGTCACTGCCTCTGCCCCTTGCCCCTCCTAACCGTGACCTACTTGTCTGCCTCCTGTGGTCTTGGAGTGGCCACCTCTTTGTAACTCCTCTCTATGAGCTCCTCGCTCTCCCTGACCAGACGGAGATCATCGAGCTGCTGCTCCAGGTTCCTAATACGTTCCATTTGGAGCCCCATCTCGATGCACCTGGCGCAGATGTGGACGTCTGGAAGGCGTCAGACTTCCTGACCTCTCCCACATCTGACATCCAGAACAGTAGACTGCCCTGGCCCTCATATTCCCCGCTTACCCTGGCTACAATACAATACAAACTGCCGGAAGAAATCAGCAGGGATCTGAATCTGACTCCCAATCAGCTGCTCCCTCTTGTCCGCTTCCACCAAGCAGCTGCTTCCTCAAGCCCACTTGTTTTGAAATACGAATGGAGCGTTGGAACGTTACAGATTTGGGTTCCTCCACTGGAACAGCTCCAACGGCTCCTGGGCGTCTGTAAAGCAAAGCCCCACGATCGGGTTTTAAACTCACCCGGCTCGGACATTACTCCTCCCACTGCAACCGCTCCAACGGCTCCTGGGCCTCCTGGGTCTTGGAGGTTTATGTACAATTCCTTCATTTTCATGGCTTGGTTTTTGCTCTGACATGCACTGTCAACTGTGGGACCTTTTGTAGCAGGTGTGTGCCTTTCCAAATCATGTCCAATCAATTTAATTTACCACTGGTCGACTCAAATCAAGATGTAGAAACATCTCAAGGATAATCAATGGAAACAAGATGAACCTAAGCTCAATTTTGAGTGTCATTGCAAAGGGTCTGAATACTTACGTAAATGTGATATTTGAGTTATTTATTTTTAATTACTTTGCAAAAATTTCTAAACACCTGTTTTTGCTTCTTCATTCTGGGGTATTGTGTGTAGATTGATGATAAGAGAATGAAAGGGTGAAAGGGTTTGAATACTTTCTGAATGCACTGTATACCACACTTTAATTTCAGTATTCACCTCCCCTCACTATTAACCCTGACCTTATTCTCTTCTCCCTTCTTGAACTTTCCTTCCCATGAATTCGGGATTCTTTTGTAACTTTTCCTGTAATCACTTCCCCTTTAACTCCATCTTTATACTCCCAATTTGTCAACCCCTCTGGGAAGTTCCACCGGGGAAGTCTTTACAAAGATGGCTACCTGTGACCTGAAGTGTGAGAGATTCTGACCTATGGAGTGACACCTTGGACCAATGCAATAAAGCAAGTACCATGATCACTGGAGATTGTGTTAAGGTGAGTTTAATAACATTAGCTAGGGTTGTATATTGCCCTCTTGTGTTCGTTACTTCTGAAGGAAAGTCCTTCTCCTCAAGGACACACTCTGGCAAACATGAAATCTGCCTACAATGACACCTAGCAGCTCATATTTATGTCAGTCCATGATTTCCCTGATGGAAGCATCTTCATCTGAGGGCAGTACAGTGGTGCAGCAGTAGAGTTGCTGTCTTACAGTGCAAGAGACCTGGGCTTGAACCTGCATATGGGTGCTGTGTATACGGTTTGTACATTCTCCCTGTGACCACGTGGGTTTCCTCCCACATTCCAATAACGTGCAGGTTTGTAGATTAATTGGCTTCTGTAAAATGTCTCTAGTGTGTAGGATAGAATGAGTGTACGAGTGGTTGTTTGTTGGCGTGGACTCAGTGTGCTGAAGGACCTGTTTACACGCTGTATCTCTAAGCTAAACTAAACTAATTTTATGGCTGCCGGCCTATTCTTCCACACCATAGACAGCTTCCATGTGCACATCATATGTTTTCTCTGATCAGGTTTGAAGAGAGGCCGTGTTTTCCGCAATCCTACCATGACTTTAACCACAAGCACAGGAAGAAGAGGAGCTCATACAAGAATAGAGTATGTACTGCCTCACTGTACCTGGTACTACTTCAGTTACTGGCACTGAGGGGGAAGAAGAAAGTAGGTTACATGAAAGTAGGTTACATTAGGTATCAGTGGGCTGTAATCAGGCAAGAGGTATAGGGAATATTGCAGGGACCTTGCTGGAAGGAATCCACTCTCCACTGTCCATAACACTGAACACTATAGTTGGTGTGTTGTCAGCACAACATGACCAAATGCAAGGGATAACAAGGGGAAGAAGGGTCTCGACCAAAATGTCACCTATTCATTTTCTCCAAAGATGCTATCTGACTGCTGAGTTACTCCAGTCGACCTTACTCAGAGGATCTACAGATGCGGCAGAAGAGATTGCTGCTAAGCTGTTAAAAAGCAGGGCACAATTTAAGAAATGTTTTATTTAAACCTGCAATCATTGTTTCCAGATTTACTTATGCAATTTTGATCATTCCAATTTTTATTCAATTATTTATTGCACAAGATATGATGATCCAATTGTTAATGAATCAAAATAATGCTGTTGTATTTGCTGGTGCTCCATGGTGGAGGAGACTGTGCAGTCATTTGGATAATGAGTTTCTGTAAACATACATTTAATGATGAACTTGCAGTCTCCTCTTTTTATTCAAAGTATTGTAACAAATCAGCTGCTGTATCCTTAAGCTAACATATAAAGGTATTTGCTGATTCCTTTAGGCTTGGCAATGCTGAATAACTGGTAATGGACTCTTCACATGGTGTTATTTTGGGCTCTCATAATGAGGTCTTTCAAGCTGGAAAGGGTACAGAGAGGATTCAAGCTGGAAAGGATACAGAGAAGGTTTACGAGGATGTTGCCAGGACTATGGGAGAGGTTGAGTAGGTTGGGACTCTATTCCTTGGAGCGCAGGAGGATGAGGGGTGACCTTATAGAGGTGTATAAAATAATGTGAGGAATAGATCGAGTAGACACTCAGAGTCTCTTGCCCAGAGTAGCTGAATCGAGGACCAGAGGATATAGGTTTAAGGTAAAGGGGAAAAGCTTTAATAGGAATCAGAGGGGTAATGTTTTAATACAAAAGGTGGTGGGTGAATGGAACAAGCTTCCAGAGGAGGTAATTGAGGCTGGGACCAATCCAACATTTAAGAAACAGTTAGACAGGTACATGGATAGGACAGGTTTGAAGGGATATGGACCAAGCGCAGGCAGGTGAGACTAGTATCACTGGGACATGTTGGCCGGTGTGGGCAACTTGGGTCAAAGGGCCTAGTTCCACACTGTATCACGCGATGACTCTATGACTCTAAGAGACCGTCAATACTGCACAAACGTCATGAATCGTCTGTTAGTCCAAAGCCAACTTCAGAAGAGTCAACAATAATTGCACTGTGTTGATCCTTTGGAGAATAATGTAACATTCAGAATTCAGGAACAATGAGATATTGGCAGGTCACTAATGGATTCAAATATTCTACATGAAGAACAGAGTAATATTGTATAAACCTAAATATTGATTTATCTCTGATAACTTACCTCAAATTTCATTCTCTAATGTTGGAAGTTCATCATCAATATTGTGTCATACTGTAGAAGGCTGATCTTCCCACAGTACTGATATGTGCTTACCTCAACAAAGTCCTTGACTTTGGTTGAATGCTGTAAATGAGACTTCATAAGCATTACTTGAAATTGTGCTGGGGACCCACAACTCTGCTCAAAATACTAGTGCTAAATGATTCAAACAATCTTGAGTATTTTGATGTTCCAAAGCTTCTAAATGATGCAAAAGAATCAGGTTTGACACAAACTGCTGGAGTAACTCAGCGGGTCAGACAGCACCTCTGGAGAAAAGGAATAGGTGATGTTTCGGGTCGGAACACTTCTTTAGATTGAAAGATAGAGAAGGCCAGAACAAAACAGGGCCGGCAACAGATGACCTCAGGAAGAGTAGAGTCCACAATGGCCCATTGTTGGCTGGGGAAGGTGCTAACAACAGGGAAACAAAGATGCAAACAGTGGAAACATTAGAAACATAGAAAAATAAGTGCAGGAGTAGGCCATTCACACCAGCACTGCCATTCAATATGATCACGGCTGGTCATCTAAAACCAGTACCTCGTTCCTGCTTTTTCTCCATATCCTTTGATTCCTTTAGCCCTGTGTTAAATCTAACTCTCTTTTGAAAACTAGTTGTATGACTAGGGTGGGGGAGGGAGGGCGGGATGGGAGAAAGAAATGCTGGAATTACTTGAAATTAGAGAAATCAATGTACATATCGCTGGGTTGTAAGCTGCCCAAGTGAAATATGAGGTGCTGTTTCTCTAATTTGCTTGTGGCCTCACTCGGACGAAGCCTAGGACAGAAAGGTCAGTGTACGAATGGGAAGGGGATGTGAAATGTTTGGCCAAAGTGGACTGAGCGTTAGTGATCAGCGAAATGATCACTAAGTCTACACTTCATCTCATCGATATATAGGAGCCCACATCGGGAACACCGGATACAGTAGATGAGGTTGGAGGAGGAACAAGTAAACCTCTGTCTCACCTAAATGGACTGATGGGGTGCCTGGATGAAGTTGAAGGAGGAGGTACTGTATAAGGACAGGTGTTGCATCTCCTGCGGTTGCAGGGGAAGGCACATGGGGAGGGAGTGGTTTGGGTGGGAAGGGATGAATGAACCAGGGAGTTGTGGAGGGAATGTTCTCTGTGGAAAGCGGAAAGGGGTGGAAATAGGGAAGATGTCATTAGTGGCTGGATCCCGTTGGACGTAACAAAAATGGCTGGCGATGATGTGTTGTATGCGTGGGCTGATGGGGTGAAAGGTGAGGATGTGGGACTCTGTCCATGTCGTGATTGGGGGGGAGGGGGAGCAAGAGCAGAACTCTGGGATACAGAGGCGACATATATGATGGAAAGGGGAAACCCCTGTTCCCTAAAGAATGACATCTCGGAAGTCCTAGTATCGGATGTCCTTGTATGTCATTGTGATATCTGGGACACATGACAATAAATTCTCTTGACTATGGAACACCGTAACTTGGGAATAGATGTGGCATAGACGGAGGAATTGAAAGTAGGGGATTGAATCCTTGCAAGAGGCAGGGATGGAAGAAGTGGGGTCCTGATAACTGTGGGAGTCGGTAGGTTTGAAATACGCATCAGTCGATATTCTATCAACTGTGATGGAGGTGGTGAGATCAAGAAAGAGGAGGGAGGTAGTCCAGGGGATTTTTAGGGCAGGGTGGTGGTTAGTGGTGGTTAATAAAATCCATTAGTTCTGCATGGGTCTTTACTGTGGATGACTTCCCGCAGATTGAAGACGCAAACCAGAGAGCCCGATCCTTCGAGTGTTCTGGTGAAACAAATGATGAATCACAATCCTTTTGAACTTGTGTGGTGCAGACCGCAAGTTCCCGACTTCAAAGACCGTGAAGTTGAAGGTGGGGATACCTCTTCCAGACACTGGTAATGCACAGCTCCCAGGACCAGCAGGTTTTGTTCCAATCAGATACAGGTTCCTGCACCACCTGATGAGCTACTCAGACTCCTGAGGCACTATAATGCAGACCTGTTGAGAAAGTTTATCCTTGTTGACCCTTTGAGTCTGGTATGACCTCTTCTGAGCAACACCGCTTTGCTATCACTGTCTCTCATGAAGTTGCAGATCTGGGAGCAGCAGCCTGTCGCTCCTATCAGTCACATTGATCTTTATGCATCACCCAATTGAATGCAACACACACCTCACCAATAGCGATTACAATGATCAGAATTTCAGAACGCTGTCATGGCTTGAAATAGAAACATAGACTGCTGCTCCAAAACTGAGGTGTGGATGGAATCAATCAAGATGTGTAAATATCTAGGGTACACAAAAGGCTGGAGAAACTCAGCGGGTGCAGCAGCATCTAAGGAGCGAAGGAGATAGGCGACGTTTCGGGTCGAGACCCTTCTTCAGACACTTTCTCTACAACACTGTGTAAATATCTATGTACTACAACCGTGAACAAACCCCTTCAAACAAATAGGTAAAAATGCACTCATGTTTGTTTGTTTATTATTGTCGCAAGATACTGTGAAAACTTTTTGTTTGCATGCTATCCAGTCAAAGAAGACTGTACATGAATACAATCAAGCCTTCCACAGTGCAAAAAGGGTAGAAGGTACAACATTTACTGCAAAGATATAACATTGATGTCTAATAAAGTTCATTCAAAGGTCTCCAATGAGGTAGCTAGGAGGTCAGGACTGTACTCTAGCTAATGAAAAGGTAATTCAGTTGCTTGATAACAGTTTTTTTTTGTAAAATATTTTTATTAGAAGTAATTACATATTAAGAAGAAATAATATAAAATTAAAAAAAAGAAAATATTATTCGTCACATACATTCTTAATATTTTTAAAATTTACAGTCAATCTTATTTATACTTCTATATATTTTTTATTTTATAACAGTAGGAAATAAAAATAAGCAATAAAAAGAAAAAGAAATAAGAAAGAGATAAAAAATCAATAAAATGAGTGGAGTATTAAGCAAGATATTCTTCATTGGAGATATATTCATGATCTATTGTATATAATTCTTCATCTATTCCTTCATTCAGGCTTCAGTCATGGCCTCGAACCGGACCACCTTAACCCTTTAAATATTCAATAAATGGAGACCATATTCCTCTGAATTGATCTAACCTGTCCATTAGGACAAGTCTTAATCGTTCCAGGTGAAGTGTCTCCGACATTTCTGTAATCCACATTTTGATTGTGGGGGATATGGGACCTTTCCAAAATCTTAGTATTAATTTCTTACCAATTATTAAACTATAACCAATAAAAATTATTTGTTGTGTTAGTATCTGATCCGTTTCTAATATTCCTAATATAATTAATTTTGAGTCTGGAATTAAATTTGCATTAACTACATTCGAGATTATCTTAAAAATTTCTGTCCAAAAATTAGTAATTTTTGTACATTTTGTGAATGAATGTGTTAGATTAGCTTCTAACTGTTGACATTTATCACATATAGCGGAAACATTTGAGAAAATTCTGTTTAATTTGGATTTTGAGAAGTGTAATCTATGTATAACTTTAAATTGTATCAAGGAGTGTCTGGCATTTAATGAGCAATGGTGTATATGTTGTAAACTTTCATTCCATACTTCTCGACTAATTGTTTGACCTAATTTGTTTTCCCATGCTTGTCTATATTCTTCCGTATTTGGTAAATCATTTTCCAGTAAGATATTATAAATATATGATATTAATTTTTCTGTATTCGGATGTTTATTTAGACATTCATCTAAAATTTCTGTCTTTCTATTCCTAAAATCTGGTGTATTTGATTTAACATAATCTCTAATTTGTAGATATCTAAAATATTCTTTGGAGTGTAATCCATAATTTTGTTGTAATTCCTGAAATGAGAGAAATAAACTTTCCCTGTAGAGATCACCCATCTTATTTATTCCATGGTTCTTCCATTTAAAAAAACCTTTATCCATCAATGAAGGTTTAAAAGTAATATTGTTTACAATTGGAAGAGCTAGTGGCGTATTCTGTAATTTTAATGTTTTTTTTAACTGTTTCCAAATACGTATACCACTTTCTATTATTGGGTTTCCTCTATAAATTTTCTTATGTATTTTAATGTTAGCAAATAAAATCGAGCTAATTTCGAAAGGTGAACAGTCTTCCTTTTCCATTTTTAACCAATTTGGTTGTTTATCTAGTTCTTCCAACCAGAAATTCATATTTTTTGTATTAACTGCCCAATAATGAAACATAAAATTAGGCAATGCAAAACCTCCATTCATTTTTGATTTACATAGATGTTTTTAAATTATTCTATGGTTCTTATAATCCCAAATAAAATTGGTAACTATAGAGTCCACTTTCTTAAAAAAAAATTTAGGAAGATATATCGGGATCATTTGAAACAAGTATAATAATTGTGGAAGAAAAATCATTTTTATCGCATTAATCTTACCTAGCATTGAAATAGGTAATGTTTTCCAATATAGGATATTCTTAAGTAGTTTATTCAATAAGGGTGGGAAATTAGATTTAAATAAAGAATCATATCTTTTTGTTACATAAATTCCAAGATATTTGATTTTTTCATTTGCTATCTTAAAAGGATATTGTTGTAATATATGTAAGTTATTTCCCATTATTGGCATAAGTTCACTTTTATTCCAATTAATTCTATATCCTGAAAACGATCCAAACTGAGTTATTAAATCTAATAAGTTAGGAATACTAATTTCCGGCTTTGTGATATAAAGTAATACATCATCTGCATATAAAGAGATTTTATTTTCAGTTTCTTTAGTTTCATACCCATATATTACACGATGCAATCTCACAGATTTTGCTAGTGGTTCTATTGCTAGTGCAAACAGTAGTGGAGATAAAGGGCAACCTTGTCTGCAGCCTCGGAATAAGTTAAATTTAGTTGTTAACATTTGGTTTATTAATATTCTAGCTGTTGGCTTGGTATATAGTAATTTAATCCATGTTATAAACTTCTCCCCAACTGAAAAGATTCCATAACCGAAAATAAATAGGACCATTCAATCTGATCAAAAGCTTTCTCTGCGTCCAACGAAATAATTGATAAATCCTTATTAATGTTTATTTTCGAGTATGTAATATTAAATAATCTTCTCAGGTTGTTTGAGGAGTATCGTTTTGGTATAAATCCTGTTTGATCTGAATGAATTAGTTTATTAATCACTGTGTTTAGTCTTTGTGCTAGTATTTTGGTTAATATTTTTTGATCAGTATTTAAAAGAGATATAGCTCTATATGACCCTGAATCATCCAGATTTTTATCTAATTTAGGTATGAGGGTTATAATAGATTCATTTAATGTTTCTGGTCATTTCTGTTGTGCATAAATGTGTTCATATAGTGTCTTCAAACGTGGAGCTATCATATCATAAAATATTTTATAAAATTCTGATCCAATACCATCTGGTCCTGGAGTTTTACCATTTTTTAATGATCTAATAGCTTCTTCAATTTCTTTAGTAGTTATTTCAATGTTTAATAATTCTCTATCTTCTAAATCCAGTCCTTTTAGATTACAATTTTTTAAGAATGTTTCTACTCCTATCCGATTTTCTTTTGTTTTGGCTGAATATAAATTTTTATAATATTGCAAAATTCTCTCGTTTATATCTTTAGTTTGTACTAGTAATTCCCCTTTATCTGATTTAATCCTATAGATTAATTTTTCTCCTTCCAATTTTCGTAATTGACGAGCCAATAATTTATGTGGTTTGTCACCAAATTCAAATTGTATTTGTTTAGTATATTGGTATAGTTTTACAACTTGGTCTGACTGTATTTTATTTAATTCATATTTCAATGCAAAGATTTTATTATGTATTTTCATGGTTGGATTAACAGCGTTCTCTGTGTCTAAATGTTTGATCTCCCTTTCCAATGCCTGTTGTACCCTCCGATTCTCTTTATTATAAAATGCTTGAGAGGATATCATAATTCCCCGAACATACGCTTTATCTTATACGCTTTGCTCTATTATATATCCCTTTAGATAAAAGATGCAAGACTTACATCGTACACATGATAAGTCGCAAGTTACTTCTCCCATGGTTTTAAATTGCACGCAGTGAAATGTAGGTCAACAAGTTGGAAATGGCTTCCCAATACACAGATCAAACTGTAAACATGCTCCCAAAACCGTGCTCCTTGGAATCTATCCCATCATGTCTCATCTTTGACCTTGACAGGGGGTCAAGGCCATAAAGTAAATACTTTAATAATGATATAAGGAAATGACAACATCTTGGAAAATATTTAAACATGCTATTTTTTATGAAAAATATCATTTTAAATATATCAAAAACTCCTTTTGGATGTCGGAGAGTGCTAAATTCAAAGGCTTAAAATCTGATGTCGGGATTATGTAGACCCCATCTCAGTTGAGTGGACAGATGCCAAATACTAACCTTTTGCTAATGTTTCGGATTGGGACCCTTCTTCAGACTCAAAACATCCCAACACAAAACGTCACATTTGCATATTCTCCAGTGATGCTGCCTGACCCGCTGAGTTACTCCAGCACTTTGTGTCCTTTTATGTGAACCAGCATCTACAGTTCCTTATTTCTGCTACTAACCTCTTGGTCGGCATGTGCCGAAGGACCTGTTTCCATGATACATGACACTATGACTCTAACTTTGGTTTTGCAACATGTGCGGAAATGCTGCAGAATATATATGAGACAATATATAAATACCTCTTTGTTAAACCATTCTTTCTAACTTTTAAATGGTAATGCAATCAACAGCCTGCTTGTTAATTGAAAGGAATGCTATATATCTATCTTTCTATCTTTCTATCTCTCTATCTCTCTATCTCTCTCTATCCATCCTTAACTAAAACTCTCATCTTGTTCTTTTCCGGTTTGCATTGTTTTTAAATTTGCACAAAAACGGTATGTGCTGGCACTACAATTGTTCGCCACATTACTCGCCATTCTCCTGTGCTGCAAGTGCACCATGTTTTATTCCGATCGGTGGAATATTACAAAAGTTATGAAGGTTTAAATATCATAAAAACTGCCCCTTCTGGCACCCGCTGTCAATCACTGGCGGCGAGGAGAATAAAGCTGAAGGAGCAGAGTGAGGAGAGCGAGCTGCATCGGCCATCACAATGAGCCAGGAGCTGGTGGGTGGGTGGATGAATGAGTGAGTTGGGGAGTGGGTGGGTAAATGAGTGAGTGAGTGAGTGCGGCCAGCAGGCAGCCGGTGAGTGAGTGCGGCCGGGAGCCGTTGAGTGAGTGCGGCCGGGAGCCGGTGAGTGCGTGCGGCTGGGAGCCAGGGCCGGGAGCCGTTGAGTGACACCAGAGCCGCTGAGTGAGGCCATACCACTGCCCCCCCCAGTGAATTACCCCCCTCCCACACACCCCCATCCCACTCACCCCCTTCCACACACACCACTCCCACAAACATCCCTCGCCCCGCTCCCACACACACCCCACCCCCCTCCCACACACACCCCTCACCCCCACACACCCCCCTTCCCCTCCCGTGAGTGGGTTTTTGTGGATCGATTGGAACGTTGCAGTTACAGTGAATTTGAACCCCGTATGGGGCCATAATCACATTTTCGCCAATGAAATTTGGATTAAAGTCATCCTAAGAAGCAAGTTTATCTGTAAAATAAATGACTTGCCTTATGTTTTGTCCTCAATGTGAGATCCGTCCCGTTGTCGGCGTTGACGGCGTTAGAAGTAGCTTTTTTATTTTACTCCAGCGATTAAATTGTCCCGCGATGTTTTTTAAAAACTTCCGAGAACGGAAGTCGGAACGATCGTTCTGCATCAGGTAGCAGCCTGAGAAAATATATCTCCGACAGGCAGGGGAATATGGCATTTTAATCCCACCCCCCCCTCAAAGGAGCCAAAGTCGCGCACACGGCAGCGGCAGAACTGCAGCGCCGCTGAAGGTAAGTATTGTAAAATAATTCAGCTCCCCGCCTGAAGCTGTCCCCGTCCACTGGCTACAGACGCTCCCGCCGGCCCCCACCTAAAGCTGTCCCCGTCCCCAGGTGCAGGACGCTTCCCCCCCCCCCACACCCCCCGCCAAACACCCACCCCGCCACACAGTGGTAGGCCATGTCAGTGGCAGGGGTAGACCACGCCAGCAGCAGAGATAAGCCACGGCAGCGGTAGGTAGGGGTAGGCTGCGGCAGGGGTAGGCCACAGCAGTGCTAGTCCATGGCAGTACTCCCCTCCCATCCCCAACGGCCCTCGACAGGCCCCTCCTGAAGCCGTCCCCCTCCCCCGGCTGCAGAATGCAACACGAGACACAACAAGAAATAACTGAACTGAATAAATCTCATCTTTAACATTTAAATTGTTGTTATATTATAAGAGTTATTCACATTTTAACGTTTAATAAATACCTTTTCCACTTGCCATGCCCGTCAGCTGTGCCCATGCAGTAATGCCTGCGTGTTCTACTTCAGAATGGGAACCCAATGGGTGGGAATGGCTGCTCCGCTGGAGAGTCGCTAAGAGTGGATGGGGGGGGGGGGAGAGGGGGTGAGGGAGGAATGGAGTGAGTGTGTGGGAGGGGCAATGACAAGGGGCAGAGTGGTGGGGTGATGGGAGGAGGGGGGGAATAGGAGCTTCACAACGGGGACCCGTCAGCCACGCCTGCGCAGTTGGGTGCTATGGGTGAGTGGTGGAATATTGCGTTGGCGGACCAGGCATCCCTTGTGAGAATGGGACTCACTTAGTCTAGTTGTTTATAAAATTGGATATCAGAGGTCTAAGATAGACATGAATGCAAAAATCTGCAACGCTTTAGTTTGGCCTACAACTTGTACAAGTGAGATACACAGTGGCTGGAATATACTGGCAGGCAATCCATGGGTAAATCAGATCCTAAAGTGAACATTTATGCGAAAGACTTTCATTGTTACAATGTTGGTACATATTAACACATTTGACTTGACTCTTCCAGTGTTTCATTGCACATTTAACCCTGCTCAATAAATCATGAAACATAATGAGCAATTTGAAAGAGTGGGTTTCAGATATTGTCCGAGAGGTATGATGAGACCCTAGAGGTCTTGCTGAAGCATATCCATAACGAAGGCAAAGTCATGATCATGTGAGTGGTGGAACTGTGGTGGAGGTGGAGGTTTGTGATGTGGTGGAGGTTGAGTAGATATTGTTGGATATCCTCCAGAAGGAAAACAAGTAGAAACAGGTAACTCTGGAGGCAAACACCTCCACAAGAACCACACATCATGTGGATTGTTAAATGCCATATCGCACCAACTCCTGTATAAGCCTCCGCCATTGATTGATTTTTAGGTATGAAGGGAACCAATTGACATATGCATTACGGTGCCATTGAGGTAAAAGATCAGCCATAATCAGCCATGATCAGCCATGCAAAGCGGGCATGAGAGGCTGAGTGACCTATTATTTATTACAGTTTTAAATTTATGACAACTATCATTCAGCTTCCGATAATCTCGAATAATTAGGTCTCATAATTAACATTCAAAAATTAATTTAATTCATCGATTCAAACATTACGATGTGCCATCAAATTGCATTGCATAATATTTAATTTTCCCTCTATAACAAAGCAAAGTGCTGTGCACCCAGGGTAGCAGGAGCCACCTCATGAGTACAGGCAAGCCAGCATGTCCAAACTCCCATGAGGAGATTGTGCTGGCCATTCATGGGTCGACTAAACTAAACTAAACTAAACTAAGACTGGTATTGAGGAATTGGCCAGTGTAAGGTTGCAACCATTGAAGATGATGTGTCATCATATGTAAAATTAAAACAGGACCTGCTGGAAACATTCAGACCCGCTGAGTTTCTACAGCACTTTCTATCTTTTTTTCTAAAACAGCATCTGCAGTTCCTTATGGCTGCACCTTAGAGATGGTCATAATTGTCTTCAAAGACCACTTCCAGTCTTTGTCAGTGAACTATACCAATGTATTTCAAACACATTGCTGATACCGGTGGAAATTTTACTTCGGAGTGAGTGACTACGTGAAGAACCCCGTATAGCCGCACGTGCGTCATTACGTCAGACGCTTTCATGCAGGCGACCGGTGGAGCAGCGGAGCTCCTCCAGTGGTAAGCCTAAACTTCAGGTAAGTGCTATTCCTTACCTGTTTTAGTTCTCCTGCAGGAACCTCAGAGGTTTTTGTGGGATGTTCACGTTGGACGATGAGGGAACCAGCCTAGGGCTTTGGGGAAACCCAGGTCCGACCGCGGAAGCGGAGAGCTGGCGAATGTCAGGTTTCGCGATCGGAGTCACTGATAACGCGGTCAGTGACTCTACATGTTGGGTTCTCTGGGAGGGGATACCCAAGAATATGCAGTTCCAGACCGCAGTAGTCCCCAGGGTATGGGGCTAAACTGACCTGAACGGTCAGCCTGGGTTCCCGGGGAGGGGAAACCCAAAAATATGCGGTTCCCAGACCGCAGTAGTCCCCAGGAGATGGGGTTAAAACGCACCTAAATGGTTAGCCCGGTTACCGTGGGTATGTATATATATATTTATATTGATTCCCGGGCAGGGGAAATTCAGCTATGCGGTTCCCAAACCGCAGTCATCCCCAGGATATGGGGACTACTGACAAAAATGGTCAGTACATTAAAGAAAGATGTTGGGAGGTTTCCCCTCTGGGAATTAATTTAGAGACACTCCTTCAGCAGGAGTTGGGTCAGCGCGGGTTAATGTGAGAGCCGCGTCAGCAGTAAAGTTTATGGCAGTGTCAGCCTATTGAGAGGTCGTGCCAGCAGCACCTTTGGGTAGGGCTGCTTCATGGGGATGCCAAGTTATGGCAATGCCAGCCTATGGGAAGGTTGTGCCAGCAGTACCTTTGTTCAGGACTGCTCCAGGGGGACGCCAAGCTATGGCAGGCTAGCCTATTGGAGAGGCTGTGCCAGCAGCACCTTTGCTCAGATCTGCTTCATGAGAACACCAAATCTATAGCAAATACTGGCCTATGGGAAAGGCCGTGCCAGCTGCTTCATGTCCGCCAGCAGTACCTTGTTCAGGGCTGCTTCATGGGAATAGGCTACTTAGTAGGGTATTCTATTTATAGAATGATGACAAAAAACATTTAAAGAGGACTATTCACAGTTCAAAAACACTGGTTATGTATGTGCTAAAATCCACTGTTAAGTCTCAAACTATATTTGAGAAATTAGGCTCCTCTATCCAGTTAGATTAAGTTCCTATCAAATAGACTTGTAGGACATTTGGATTCACCTTTAGCTATTCAATTGACCGTTGACGCCGGCCTGGGCAACAGATTGTAGTCAATAGACTCCTGTAACAGTTTTGTTGTTATAAAACAGCTTTCTAGTCGTTAGACTAATTGGCAATAGTATAGATGCGATTCAGCTGTGTAAGTAGGACAACTGTTATCTTGTTAAACAGTTAACTATTAAGTGCCATGTATGTCATTGTTAACACAACTTGTTATCACCAGCTGAAGTTAATAATGTCACAATGATGTATTCATTACTGCTCCAGTAGTCATTAGGTAAATCTTTAATTATATTGCAAAATGGTGCTAATGGCCCTAAATGGGAAATTGCGTCAGCAGCGCTTTGTAGCAGGCCTTCTTAATGTCTCCCTCATGTAGGAGGAGAGCATGCCGTGTCAGTATTAGTCTGACGCTGGGGCCATGGCAAAGTCGACGTATTGCTGAAGCCGTGCCAGCAGCACCTTGTAAAAGGGCTGCTTAATGGCTCCCTCATGTAAGAGGAGAGCATGCGGGATCGGTATAGTCTAACGCTGAGCCTGAGGGTATAGCCATAGAGTATGCCCAAGGGATGTAGGGCACGTGCCACAGGTCTATGCCTGGCAGAAAAGTTGCCATCCCAAACACATATGCAGTGAACACCGCTCTCAGGGGGACATTAGAGCTGGCCACCGAATCTTCTATTCAGGTAAGACCTTTCCATAGGCGAAAGCTGGAGGACAAAGCACAAGATATTGGAACGAGCAAGGTTTCATACTTTCGGCAACAACGCACCCCACGTCTTCATCGGCAGTAAGCAGTTCACTGAAGTTGGTGGCAGCATGAAAGCTGGCCAGAGGTTCCATGCACTGTACCTGTGCTACTCTACAATTAAGGGACCGCTTACAACTTGGTAAGGTGTACACTTAGTTACACATTACAAATGATTGAGACATTATCAGCTACTTTGAGGGTTCTAACCATGTAAAATGGACAATACTCGCATTTCAAGCAGGTTAGAATTGGGCAGGTTCAGTATAGGGGCCAAGGTTGTCTTGCAAGACTGGCTCGGAAATCGGGCCACAGTTGCTGTTTACAGCAGACATGAAATTGCGAATATCATCTCGAGTTTGAGGTGGAGCAGACTTACATGACTTACCAATTCTTCTTTTATTGGTATCAACTATCTATAGACCCTATGGGCATTGTATGGGTTAAAGAGTGATTGAGCAAATATGCACATCGTCATGCTCAGGTTCATGTTGACACATTATGATGATGGCACATGTTAGTCACGAGGGTGCAATCAGTTAAAGATATATATATAGTTTTCATGCTTATTCACTGGTTGCAAAATATGTGGCATAACAGTGGCGAATGATACAAGGAGAAGGAAGGTCTTTTATGGCTCCCTCCATTTTGATTTAATCTATCAAGGCTTTATATCGATATTGATTTCATCTATCGAGCCGGCATACCTCACTGCAGGGTTGGGCAGCCGGCTGCAGACTTCAGGTCTCCCGTGGCTGCGTGCTTCAGAAGAATCCAAATTTCAATTCGGACAGTCGGGGGTCACTAATATAGCGGCACCATATGTGGTGAATAAAGGCGAGATGTCAGGTCAGTTCAAACAGTTGTTTATTCAGTAGTGACATGTTATGCGGGTGCGCTAACCATATTACAATGTTGCTGTAGCTGAGTGAGGTTGTACTCTCGGGCTCAGCTACCTGTCGACTCTTCTAAAGTCTCGAGGTGAGAGACCTTAAGTACCAGGACACTCCCTCTAGCCCATGACGTCACATGCCCGCCCTCGTATCTCCTGACGAGGGTTCAAGCATAAGTGGCCCGTGTATAGGCTGACACCACAATATAACCTTATTTGGTTATTTTAAATGTAATTTTGCTGGTTCAGCCTGAGGCTTGGGAAATCAGCCGTTGCATGATAAACTCAAATTATGTTCTGCAGATTTAATAAACTGCCCTAAGGTTTGGGTTGTTACATTTATCCTTCTATGTGTTCAAAGTGCTTGGATTGCACCAAAATGCAGAACTTTTCTTTTCCAGGAGATGAAAGCGTTTGTTTATGCTCATGTTACATTGAAAACGGTTAACGTTTGGAGTTCATGTTAAATGATCATTTGTTAATTATTGAGTTGTACAGCCATTAATTGTGTCAATGTGCTTTCTCATTGAGTTGGCTGTAGCAAACAAGACCCGCTTTGTCGGGTTCACGCCGGATATCAAGTTGTAGGATATCTTTATCATAAGGTCTCCCAGGACCAGTACAATGCCATATGCGATGTTGACATTTGTGAACACTATTTCACCAGGAGGCTCCAGCTATATCCTAAAATTTGGCTGGAGTTTATTAGGTAGTTATCCTTCTGGTGCTGGTTTAGCGCAGCAGGTTCAGTCGCTACATAATTGTGATGTTACAGGATGATTACATTTGTAAACTATAATATATAATATTATGTTATAAATATTTGAGCAGACCAGAAGGGGGTCGTGCCTCAAAATAGTCACAGGCGTGCCAGGGGACCTTTGATAAGGTAAGCACACATATATACAACAATACGTCAAGGTCACCAAGAGCCTTGGAGGTTCTGGGCTAGCAATGCTGTTAGTCACAAAAATTTTGGAAGAACATATTTGTTCAGGCCACTCCAGATGATAAAAACAGAGTTTGCGTTATGTAGGAATGGATTCTGATTCCAGATCTCATTCCACCAGGGCTGCTACAACATCAGCAGCAAGGGTATTTACATTCCGCTGGGTCACATTGTTACGGCTGTAGCATGGTCCAATGAACGAATCTCCAAACATCCAAGGTTGACACATGGTCCTATGAGGTCACTGGACCTCTCCTTCATACTCGAGGGAAGTTCCCGCATACTCATGGCCTCAGCTAGGTAGCGGAAATATTTTCAGCATGTTGAAAAGTTTTCTGCGAGTAAAAATTGGTCATCATGGTTCTTTTTAACGTAGTGCAGTGGGGTGGGGTCGCTATGTAGTTACAGGCAGTAGAGGGCAGCCGTAGCCAATCTCCTTCGCTGACCGGGCATTTTAATTGGCTCATTGGAGTTTTCAGGAGCAAGGAAAACCAACCGGTAATGTAAAATTTATTTTAAGTTGTCTGACTTCTTAAAAGTGTCTCCACTCCTTCTCCCCTAAAATGGAGGTGGGTGTATGGAACGAGCAGCTGAAGGAGGTAGTTGAGGTAGGTACTATCACAACATTTAAGAAACATTTAGACAAGTGCATGGATAGGATAGGTTTAGAGGGATATCGTCCAAACGCAGGCAGGTGGGACTAATGTAGATATGGCATGTTGGTCGACACTTTGGGACGAAGGGCCTTTTACCATGTTGTATTACTCAGTGATTCTATGATGGTGCTGATTCTGAGTTCTCTAAAGAGTGGAAGCATTATATCATTATACAAGTGGTCTGTTCTATCATATTTGTGCTGAAATAGCTTGCTTTGCAAGCATGTTACACATATATATTTTGGCTGAGTATTCAATTCATCATTGATGTTCCCAATAAATAATCCTTAAAGTTTACTGGCCTCCCTTACCCCTGAGACTCAAAGACAATTGTCCTTAAAAAGAGGGGGTCCTACACAGTTTATACCTCATGCACATGTAACTATGAAGATAAAATGCCATTGCCATAAAATGCCTTCAAAATATGACCATCATAGATACAAATGTTTGCATTCATTTATTTTATTGATTTTTCATTTAATGACTTATGGCTAGGTTGTTTAATTTGATTGCTGTGTTTGCCTGAATAACATAAAGGTGCAGAGAATAATCCAACACAGAGAAAAATGTGGATAAGTCATTCTGTTGTTCTACTTATTTATATTCTTATTTATATTTCTGGCATAAAGCATTGGACACTCCCATCCCTTTCTATCCATCGACTCCATTGTAATTGCTGAAGTATAGATCACAAACCTGAAGTTGCTTCATAAAATGTATCTTTACTTTATTGATATTTGGCATTGCATGGCTGCATCTACGATTCTTGAGAAATAAAGGTGTAAGAGGTTTAAGGCCCTGTCCCACTCTCCCGAGTAGTCCCCTTGATTTGAACTCGAGGAATGTCGGGTAATGTCGGTAGCAAGCCCGTAGGAGCCCGTAGGAGTCTGTCGATGTTTCGTAGCAGCTCGTAATGCCAGCAATAGGAACTCGGGGCATCAGGTAAGTCGAGACGTTTTTTCAACATGTTGAAAAATGTCCACAAGTTTAAAAAAAATTCCCCCGAGTACCTACGAACGGCTATTACCATAATTCTCCGAGTTCGAATCAAGGGGAAAACTCGGGAGAGTTTGTGAGTAACTCGGGAAAATGGGACAGGGCCTTTATCTTTCTCCAGGCCAGTATCACTGGCTGACTTCACATGCAATGAATGGTTGATCAATGGTACAATTCTCATCAGGTATACACAAGCTCCCATCAGTGAATTTGGATCACGTGAGATAAGGCACATAATTTAGTAGAATTTAGGAAGGAACTGCAAATGCTGGTTTAAATTGAAGATAGACACAAAATGCTGGAGTAACTCAGCAGGCCAGGCAGCATCTCTGGAGCGAAGGAATGGATGATGTTTCGGATCTGCTCTGAAGAAGGATCTCAACCTGAAACAGCACCCATTCCTTATTTCCAGAGATGCTGCCTGTCCCGCTGAATTATTCCAGCATGTTGTGTCTATCTTTAATTTAGTGTTCTCATTCCAATTAAAGACAGCTAATAAGTGCAGTTGATTGCAAAACTATTAATATATATGATCACCCATACTAGAAAGCACACAAAGTCTTGGAAAATAGTTCAAAAGCTAGTGTTGAGGATGGTTTTTGCCATTTCATGATTACTTCCAACACAACCTACCTCATTCAAGTCCTGTTCAATTATTTTAGAATCCCTTGGTATAATTCGTCATTATTGATCAACTGTTAAATTGCAAGATCAAGTAATTACAAACAGCTCTAAGCATTGATCAACATTTTTAGTGATAAGGTCACTGTACACATATTCCATGTTCAAAGAGTCACAATCACAAAATCCACAACAGATTGTTTGTCACTTAGAGATCATGTTTATAAGGGTTAGGAAGGGGTATGTTCAAACCTCAAAGAATGAACTGACCACAATTCTTTTTATCACCATCAGAAAGGATTATGACTATTCTACTGCTGTTTAATTAAATGTTTTACAATATTTGATATAGACTAATTAATGAAGAATAGATTGTTTCATTAAGGATTCTGTATTTACTGAAGAAATCTGAAGAAAGGGACAAAGGACATTTATTGTCACATACACCAATTGATGTAGTAAAATTTGAGTTACCATGCAGCACACAAATAAGATAAACACACAACACCACATAATTTACCGTAAAACATCTCCCCAGTGGAATCAATGTTTCCCACTGTGAGGGAAGACAACAAAGTTCAGTCATCTTCCTCTTGTTCACCCGTGGTCGGGGCCTGTTGAGGCCTCCGCAGTTGCTGCGACAGCGGCCCGATGTTTCAGGCCATCTCGCCGGATGATGGAACTCCAGCGTCGGAAGAACACTCTCAGCGGCCTGGAGTCCCGAATCGACCATGGCTCCAACTAGGAGATCTGCTGCGAAAGATCCCGGGCTCCACGATGTTAAAGTCAGCGCCGCCTGGGGCTAGAAGCTTCGCAGTCCACAGCTCCACGATGTTAGTCGGCAGTCACAACACTCCGGAGCTCCAACACAGTGTCCCCGGTAAGGCATCGCGCGTTCTGCGATGGTACTTCAGTGTCTCGCCGCTGCTGAAGCTCTGGCCAGTCTCCGGCAGGAAAGGCCGCGCCAATCCAGATAGTAGGCCGTGAGGGGGGGGGGGGGGGGGGGGGGGGGTCGGGGCGAAGATGCGACTCGGAAGAAAGATACATCCTCAACAAGGTAGTGACTGAGAAAAACAGTTTCCCCCCAGTTTTTCCAGGAGCATGCTAGGGAAAAAAATAGATTTAAATAAAGCACCATATTTTTCTTCCAAAGATTATTTTTTTGTTAGCAACTTGCGATAATAATTTATAAACAATGAACAAAAATACAGAAAACTATTGGTGATTTGAGTAATCACCTTAAAATGGTGTTGTCATATATTTCTTGATTTATGAAAGTTGGTTGAATTAAGGACTACATTATTATTCCTTATGATATGCATAATTGCTGAGCAAGTAATCCCAAACTACATGAAAATGTTGATAGAATGTTTATGCACACAGAAATGCCTGTTTTTTTAATGCATTGTTCGGATTGGTATCTTTCGACATGCCTCTTCTATTGAAAAAAATGTTTGTACAACCATAAACAACACTCAATCCACTCTAGTTAAACAAAGCAATATGTAAAGTACAATGTTATATTATTGAAAGGTTGCCAAGTTTAATGCAGTCACAAACAACATCATGGAAACTATGTGAATACTTTCATTACAGATATGGAGCACAAATTCAGAGCTTCACAATTCACCTGATTCAATTCAGTTGTGACTTTAGATCACAGTCCTTGTTCTATCAGCTACCTGAGCAATCTAAGAATTGCTACAGCACAGGAAATCTTTCAGCCCATTGAACTAATGCTGACTTCTGGAAAGCAATGCCATCAGTTATTTTTCCCCTTCTTTCACGATGGGCGTACAAGTTATCCTCTTTCTTAAACTCACCGTTCATTTCCAATAACTTTGTGCAGTGAATTTCTGATGCTGCCCGCTTTGAATGGCTGATCTGAACAAATAACGATCTTGAGCAACAATAATAATATCCTCCCGATTTTGTTTACTCAAAGGAGAAACTGATTATGAGAGCAAACTGTCAAGTAAAATCAAAGCAAATGACAAAAATGTCAATGGATATATGAAAGAAAAGAAGATAGCTAAGATAAACATGGGATTTCTGGATTATAAAACAGGGCAAATACACAAAGAAACAAAGAAATAACCGATAATTTAAACCAATAACTTTTATTAACTTTCTTGGTGGAAGACATTGCAAATATCCCAAAAATAGTAAATGAGCTGAATCAATTCTTGTCATGAAAGATAAAGTATTGTAAACAACCAATGACTAAAGGTAGACAAGTTGACTAAAATTAGACAAGACCTGATGGCCTGTGCCAAAGGGTGTTAAAAGGAATAGCTGCAGAGATGGTTAATATTTCTCAAAGCTCACTGAATGTCAGAAGAGAACCAATGAATTGGAAACTCACAAAACTGACTCCCTATTCAAGAAAAGCAAGCGACTAAAAAGCATAAACTATAGGTCAGATCGATTAACATCTGTTATAGGAAAGATGTTGGAGGTGATGTTCAGGGTGATGTGCAGTGATAGTTTCCCACCACACATAGCATTTTGCATTTATGCCAAAAACTTCAATTTTGGTCTCATCAGACCAGAGCACCTTCCTCCACATGTTTGCTGTGTCCCCCGCATGGCTTGTGGCAAACTGCAAACGGGACTTCTTATGGCTTTGTTTCAACAATAGCTTTCTTCTTGCTACTCTTCCATAAAGACCCGATTTGTGGAGTGCACGGCTGATAGTTGTCCTGTGGACAGATTCTCCCACCTGAGCTGTGGGTCTCTGCAGCTCCTCCAGAGTTACCATGGGCCTCTTAGCTGCTTCTCTGATCAATGCTCTCCTTGCCTGGCCTGTCAGTTTAGGTGGACGGCCATGTCTTGGTAGGTTTGCAGTTGTGCCATACTCTTTCCATTTTCGGATGATGGATTGAACAGTGCTCCGTGAGATGTTCAAAGCTTGGGATATTTTTTAATAACCTAATCCCGCTCTAAACTTCTCCACAACTTTATCCCTGACCTGTCTGGTGTGTTCCTTGGGCTTCATGATGCCCAAGGAACATTGTTTGTTCACTAATGTTCTCTAACAAACCTCTGAGGCGTTCACTGAACAGCTGCATTTATACTGAGATTAGATTACACACAAGTGGACTCTATTTACTAATTAGGTGACTTCTGAAGGCAATTGGTTGCACTGGATTTTATTTAGGGGTATCAGAGTAAAGGGGGCTGAATACTTTTACACGCCACATTTTTCAGTTTTTTATTTGTAAAAAGATTTGAAAACCATGTATCATTTTCCTTCCACTTCACAATTGTGCACCACTTTGTGTTGGTCTATCACATAAAATCCTAATAAAATACATTTACGTTTGTGGTTGTAACGTGACAAAATGTGGAAAAGTTCAAGGGGTATGAATACTTTTGCAAGCCACTGTAGATAGGCTGAATGAGTGGATGAAAACTTGGCAATGAAGCATAATGTGGGAAAGACAAGTTGGGCCAAAGGGACTGTTTATGTGCTGTAATACTCCACATGACTATATGCCTATAGCATAAAGATGTGAGTTTAAATGTCAATCAAAATTTAAAATGCCATTTTAAATTTGGATTTTCCCATGTTGTGATATATCTTTGTAAAATTATGAGGGGAATAGATAGGATGAATACACATACACATTTTTCCCAGGGTAGGGAAATCAAGAACCAGAGGGTATAGGTTTATGGTGAGAGGGGAAAGATATAATAGGAGCGTCTGCTGGCAATTATCAGCAGTCTCCACTGCATCACCTTTGATGGGGCCAAGGAAAGAGCGTTCACATCGTGGCCCTGTTTCCACCAATCTTTCAACCATTACGCACAAGAAGCACAAATGCAAGAAGCACAAGAGGCCAATGTATGCAGATGCCGAGAAATGTGTTTAACTCTTGCTGAACAATTTCTAATCTTGTGATGTGGATTTGATAAGAAGATCAACTTTGATTTCCAACTAGGATTTAGATAGGAAAGGTTCAGAGGGATATGGGCCAAATGCAGGCAGTTACATGGGTCACCATGGTCGGCATGGGCAAGTTGGGCCAAAGGGCCTGTTTCTGGTTTGTATGACTCTACGACTGCCTCCTTGTCTCCTTAGAGCAATTGAGGATATGTACTTGGGCACCACGGCCAAGGTTGTCACCTCGGATGGCGAGAGCAAAGTGTTTGAGAGAGACACGCTGGCTCCCTTTCTCTTCGTCATTGTCCGTGATTATACCATGAGGCAGGCGCTCAAGGAACATGTGGACCTCAGCTTTAGAATCACCCCAAGGTGTTTGAGAAGAATCGGGCCAGTCAACAATCTACTTCGCTGATGACATCGTCCTGCTGTCGGACCAGATTAGGGAGGCACAGGACCTGCTCGGCAGGATCAAGACGGAGTGCGGGAAAGTGGGCCTCCACCTCAATGCCTCTCAAGACCAGTGGCGGCGCATCTCTAAAGAAGGTGGAGGACTTCAAGTGCCTGGTAGCGAAGATGCAGAGCTGAGAGAATAACATCAAGGTCCAGAAAGCGCTCGCATGGAAAGCCCTCAATAACATGGGGAAAATCTGGACGTCTCGGATATCTAAGGGTCTCAAACTGAGATTCTTCCATGCAACTGTAGAGACCGTATTATTGTGTGGGTGTGAGGCATGGACATTCACTCAAGCACTGTCCAAGTCTCTCGATGGTACCTACACCCGAATGCTCAAAAAAGTTCAAAATGTCAGTTGGTGGGACCACATCACCAACGCCCTGCTCTATGAGGAGAATCCACCTCTGACCAAGAAGATCAGGTCGAGAAGGATGAGGCACGCTGGTCACTGCCACCGCCACCCAGAAATGCCAGCAAACAAGGTTGTGCTGTGGGAACCCACCCATGGAAGACGTGACCAAAGACGATGCAGAAGACATTGATGGAAGACGCATGTGTAAAGACAAAAGAGGAGCTTCCCAGCTGCATCGAGGACAGAGATGTGTGGTGCGTCCGTGACCATGCCCCTCGGAAACCAGCACCACTGCATCGCTAATGTTTTCAACAATGATGAATGAATGACTGAGAAGCAACCTTTTCACAAAGGATGATGGATGTATGGAAGAAACTGCCAGAGGAAGTAGTTGAGGCAAACAAAATAAAACATTTAAAATGCATTCAGACAGGCACATGAATAGGGAAGGCTCAGAGGGATATGGGCCAAACACAGGAAAATGTGACTAGATTAGATGAGGAATCTTGGTTGGCATGGAGGAATAGGGCCCAAGGTCCATTTCTGTGTTCTATGACTCAAGGATTATCCCTATAGCAAAAAAATGTGAGCTTTCATATTAATCAAAATTAATAATGATATTTTAGAGCCAGACTTTCCCATTTTATGATGTATCTCTGCACAGAAATTATCAAAATGTGCATTCCTAGGCATGATATTCCTATGGGTATGACAGAGAAATGCCATAATGAAATATTTAATTAGAGATTTGTATAATCAAGATATATTAATTGTGAGATTAATTAAGTTAGTAACTGAGATGATTTTTATTATAGTTTATTGTTTCAAATGATTCAAATGTGATTGGGTGTTTGAATATGAACTGGTAGATTGAATGAATAGGTGGGACCTTGAGTCAGATTAGATCTGGTGATGCACATCTTCCATGTTTTCCCTTCCAAACTGCAGTCTGCCTCAGTGGCCAGCCCTTTCTGATGAATGAACAGGGCACTCCTTTTTGACTGAAGATAGACACAAAAAAAACTGTAGTAAATCAGTTGGACAGGCAGCATCTCTGGAGAGAAGGAATGGGTGACTTTTTGGATCGAGACCCTTCTTCAGATTAAAAGTCACGGGAAAGGAAAACAAGAAATATAGACGATGATGTAGCGAGATATAGAACAATGAATGAAAGATAGGCAAAAAGTAATGGTGTTAAAGGAAATTAAGGGTATTAGGGGTTCAGTATTGATGTGGATAGAGAACTGGCTGGCAAACAGGAAGCAAAGAGTAGGAGTAAACGGGTCCTTTTCACAATGGCAGGCAGTAACTAGTGGGGTACCGCAGGGCTCAGTGCTGGGACCCCAGCTATTTACAATATATATTAATGAGGATGAGGGAATTGAAGGCAATATCTCCAAGTTTGCGGATGACACTAAGCTGGGTGTTCGCTGTGAGGAGGATGCTAGGAGACTGCAAGGTGAATAGGCTGGGTGAGTGGGTAAATGTTTGGCAGATGCAGTATAATGTGGATAAATGTGAGGTTATCCACTTGGTGGCAAAAACAGGAAAGCAGACTATTATTTAAATGGTGGCGATTAGGAAAAGGGAGATGCAGCGAGACCTGGGTGTCATGGTACACCAGTCATTGAAAGTAGGCATGCAGGTGCAGCAGGCAGTGAAAAAAGCGAATGGTATGTTAGCTTTCATAGCAAAAGGATTTGAGTACAGGAGCAGGGAGGTTCTACTTCAGTTGTACAGGGTCTTGGTGAGACCACACCTGGAGTATTGCGTACAGTTTTGGTCTCCAAATCTGAGGAAGACATTATTGCCATAGAGGGAGTGCAGAGAAGGTTCACCAGACTGATTCCTGGATGTCAGGACTGTCTTATGAAGAAAGACTGGATAGACTCGGTTTATACTCTCTGGAATTTAGGAGATTGAGAGGGGATCTTATAGAAACGTACAAAATTCTTAAGGGGTTGGACAGGCTAGATGCAGGAAGATTATTCCCGATGTTGGGAAGTCCAGGACAAGGGGTCACAGCTTAAGCCTTTAAGACCGAGATGAGAAAGACTTTTTTCACACAGAGAGTGGTGATCTCTGGAACTCTCTGCCACAGAGGGTAGTTGAGGCCAGTTCATTGGCTATATTTAAGAGTGAGTTGGATGTGGCCCTTGTGGCTAGGGGATCAGAGGGTATGGAGAGAAGGCAGGTACGGGATACTGAAGATTTGGATAATCCCTCCCTCACCTCCCTAACCTCTGCAGGCAATATCAGTTGTCTCCCCTGCATTAATTTCCACTAAGATTTGGATTCCCTACCTGTGGCCACAAGTTGCAAAACTTGCTAGTGAAGTCTCTGGGCCACCTGGCCCTGATTATGCAAGAGCCTCTGGGCATAAAGACAGAGCTTGTGATCCTGTTTTAAATCTGGGATGGTTTTAAACAGTTTCTTCCCAGCTGTTATCAGGCAACTGAATCATCCTGCCAACTGCTAGAGAGCAGTCCTGAGCTACTTTCTATCTCATTGGAGAGCCTCGGACTATCTTTGATTGGACTTTACGAGACTTTGTCTTGCACTAAACATTATTCACATTATTTCCTTTATCATGTACACACTGGATGGCTTGATCGTGGTCATGTATTGTCTTTCTGCTGACTGGTTTGCACGCAACAAAAGCTTGTCACTGTACTTCGGTACACGTGACAATAAGCTAAACTAACTAAATAATAACAATAGGCATTTCAATTATTAAAATAAATGACGATTTCTTATAGAGATGCAAGCATCAGTTAAATACAGAGGAGAAGCTATTAAGAGAATTTGGAGAAGCCCCGTCTGTGTGTATATTACAAAATGTGCATCTATGTTTGTACATAAATGTAATTCTAATATTGTGACAGGCTCGAGACTTTGGCACAGCCAGACAAGCAGATTTTTCTGGACTATTGGATGATATTTCTATTAATATCCCAACATACTCTTAATTCATGTGTAAGAAAGAACTGCAGATGCTGGTTTAAATCGAAGGCAGACACAAAATGCTGGAGTAACTCAGTTGGTGAGGTAGCATCTCTGGAGAGAAGGAATGGGCGACGTTTCGGGTCGAGAACTTCTTCAGTCTGAAATGGGGTCTCTCACGAATCGTCGCCCATTCTTTCTCTCCTGAGATGCTGCCTCACCCACTGCTTCATCCAGCATTTTGTGTCTACACTCTTAATTCACTTTTTTTTTTAGTGTAAGGCAGCGTCATAATAAAAATCTCAGTCAACCTGGATTGTACGATGGAAATAATTATGACATTGTTTGGTTGATCATGCATCTTTTCTACCAAGAGCAACTAAAGGGCAATGGAATCTACCAGGTAACCTCTACCTTGGGAAAATTAGCAGAATTACTATAGGCAGACCCTATAATAAGTTTTTCAGGATTTATTTGAGGGAGCCCAGCAGCAGATTAAGTTAATCGACTTTAAATTTACCTGACAGTATGTCCACTCTTAGTCTATCAAGGCAATAACACCAGAGAGTGAGGACGGGGTTTGGACAGGATAAATGATGCCACTTTATTATTTGTTCCTCTGCTATTCCATGTGTTGAAGTGCATCACATAATATATCCCATTAGATGTGCCATTTCTGAAGTAACCTGGTAAATTGTGTTGCTCTTTAGTGAGAAATAAAAATCCATTTGCTATTTTTATTAATTTATAAATACTTTGTTTGAATCTTTAACGGAAATCAAATGACTATGTCAGATTTTGCACACCTTCCAAACGAAGACATGTTTTATAATTTAAATATTTAGCACTTTTGATTATTCCTTACCTAAACCAAAGCCCCCTGCTTAAGCTTGTAAATAATTAATTAGGAAGCACATGCTTGAAATACTTTACTGCATGCAGAGGGAGTGTATAATCCCTGCAGTTCATTTACAATAAACTATGCAGTTCCCTTGGCAAAAACAGTCTATTTCTTTAGTGGCAGCCTTGTGATTTCTGAATGGTTATGATTAACCCATACAATGTTTTCTTTAATGTGAAATGGTTTTCTTTTGTCCACACTTTTCAGTCAGAAATATCATATAGCCCTGGGCTAAAATAGAAACCACTAATGTCAGACTTATCAAAAACATATTTGTTATTTGTCCTCAAAGGACAAAAGGTTAGCCCACTGGGGCTCGATTTTTAAGCAAGTATTTCCTTTTACTGGAGAACAATTTAATGTAATGTCTTCAGTTATATGGCTTAATTATTTTTAATTGTACCTAGAGTATAGGTCTTAAAAATGTTGACACCTTTTGTTGTTATTGCATCAAAGGATTGATGTAAAGGGGAGTTTTGCATTGATTGAACACCATAATACAGGTTGGTGAGAAAATGTACCTTTTATTCTAGTTTTCTTTGTAGATACACAGTGGTACCGCCACTTGCTCAGAGTGCCAGAGAAGCGGTTTCCATCCTGAACTCGATTGTTGCGGAGTTTGCATGTTCTCCCTGCGACTGCCTGGGCTTCCTCCGAGTGCTTCAGTTTCCTCACACACCCTAAAGATGTAGATTTGTAGGTTAATTGGCCTCTGAAAATATTGCCCCCAATGTGTAGGGGGGAAATGAGAAAGTGGGATAATATAAAACTAGTCTGAATGGGACATCAGTGATCGATCTGGAGTCTGTAGGCTGAAGAACCCGTTTAGACTGTAAACAAATCTAAATTTCAACAACAAATTAATCATACAGATGTTATTATTTTTAGTTTATTTCATTTTCTCACCCAAACTGTTCATCTCCATACCTGCTCAATAATATCATGATCTCAATAATCTCTTTGATGAACAAAATAAAATTTCTGATGTGATTCTGAAGAATCATACAGTATTAGAACTATGTAACTTCCTAAGTTTCATCCCACTTCATGTTACATCCATTCTCATGTGAACAACATGCTAACTTACGTATGTATATTGCATAACTTTTATTTCGAAACACCACCAAATTGTTGAAAAACAGAGGAACAACCTCCAACCATAAAAAAAATACAAATAACAAAAAATGAATGGATTAATTTAAATATGTCAGCCTTTGTGTGAATGCTTGGTTCAGTGACTGAATAGTATGTGTGTACAAGAGAATATGTGCACAAGTGTGTATATGGTGGGGGCACACGTCTGTGATCTATGTACACACCCTCATCATGCATGTGTGATCTGGGCAGAAAGGGTTCTCAGTATTCTGTGGTCTTCTGATGAGTCATTGTCTCTTTGGTTCACTGTAAGTTCTGACCATCAGTGACCATTTTGAGTTTCAATGAAACTAGGATATCTGATTATATATTTCCTCTCAAGCTAATGTAGCCAAGAATTGTGTATGTATTTCTGCTAATGTCCCAGTAGAGAATAACTTAACTTCTCCAGGTACGATGTCCACTATTGCAATTCTAACCTCCCTGAACTCATCCAGGGCAGTAGGTGGAATAACACAATTGGACTCAGCACCTTTCAGATTCAAGTAATGAAAGAAAGATTCAAGCAGTTCAGCTAAATCCTGCTTATTACTGTTCCTTATCCAGCCATTTCTACTGAGGGGTGTTTTGGTATGGATGCATGGCACAAATGCCCTTACAGTTTTCTACAATCCACCACCGATTGGAATAGTATGCTAGAACTATTTGGGTTCATTGGGAAAGATATGGCACTTGCTGAGACCTGTAACCTATCTGTGCTATTTTGACATATTGGGGTATCTTTGAAGAAAAATATATACATTTCCTATAAACATAGTCATAGACTATTCAAAGTCAATGAAGTCTGATGAAACGTATTATTAATCCTTAACTTTGTATTATAAAGGGAGATGCATTTCTATTTTTTTCTGGAAATATTGAACCACGATAGAGGGTATAAACAGATCTGTTTGAACTTGGTCTTACATTTTAGTTGCCTTTCAATAAATTCAAAGTTTGATTTGCTATTAATCAGCTAATTTGTTGAACCTGCATTGTAATATGTACAAAGCCTCAAGGTACGATATAGAGAAACTGACCCATGGGCACCAATAAATAAAGTGAATGACAGTTTGCCTGTCAGATTGGGCAGATGAACAGCCCTTTTCCCTGCATTTATTGAGTCAGGAGTGTGGGAAAATTAATTTAAGTGGTAATTAATTTCTAATTCATTTCATTCAAGCGGTTACTATTGCCCTTTGATGTTATGGTAACTTTCATGGATCATTGCATTTATAAAAATAAATTTAATTACATGTTTGTTTAAAAAGGTTGTGTTGGTGCAGTTTACAGTTGGTATTGGTACAGGAAAGAAAATGGAAACTAAATTTAAATCATCATTTTGAAAGTTTTCTCATGGAAAACTATAATTAAAATCCAAAAGGTATACAACTGTACACTTAAATTCATGTGCAAAGCTAAATTCCACATTTGAGACTCAAATGATTGTGGGTGAAGTGCTGAAGCAGGGCTTCATCAAAGGTATTTACAGAAGCTGTAATCCCACGCTGCAGCCTAGGTGGCTGAAATGGTGCCCATCTGATAAATTAGAAGGGTCTTGAACCGAAACAACACCCATTCCTTCTCTCCAGCGACGCTGCCTGTCTCACTGAGTTACTTTACCATTTTGTGTCTATCTTTGGTGTAAATCAGCATCTGCAGTTCCTTCCTACACCTTCTGATAAGTATTCTGCCTGTTGTTTGCTATCTCCCTTCAACTTAATGCCAAAGTTCTTATGGCCTTTGTTTGTATATCCTACCTTGTTTCCCACAGGTCACCAGGTTCAACACCTCAGCACCAACAAGTAACACACCTCAATCCAGCCTGCAATTTGATTACATGTCTGAATCCACCCACCTCGCACTGTTCACGTACATGACATCTGATCTTTCTTCCCACTCTGCTGCCTCTTCCCTCCACGTCCAAGCAAACCCCACATCCTTCCTGTGGGGCCCAATCCTTCCTGTCCACCTTATGCTCACCAAGCTACTTAGAGCAGAAGAAAGGCTGATGTCTATGTGTTTTTGCTTCTTCCATCCAACCCCATCCCCCCATTACAGACATGGCCCTTGGTATCCTCATAGATAAGGTTAAGTGAGACATTTCCTCTATAGCCGTGATGAAAGAGTGCCCAAACCAGGAGTGAAGTTCATTGGATATAGGTGCAGAATAGGCCATTCGGCCCATAAAGTCTACTTTGCCATTCAATCATGGCTGATCTATCTTTCCCTCTCAACCCCATTCTTCTACCTTCTCCCTATAATCCCTGACACCCTTATTAGTCAATAGTCAAGAGTATTGTCATATGTCCCAGATAGGACAATGACATTCTTGCTTGCTGCAGCACAACAGAATATTAATCAAGAATCTATCAATTTCCGCATTAAAAATATCCATTGACTTGGCCATCACAGCCGTCTGTGGCAGATTCACCACCCGCTGACTAAAGAAATTCCTCCTCTTCTTTCTAAAAGTACATCCTGTTATTTTGAAGCTATGACCTCTGGTCCTAGAGTCACCCACTAGTGGAAACATCCTCTCCATATCTACACTATCCCTTCACTATTCAGTTTCAATGCGATCCCCCTCATCCTTCTAAACTCCAGCAAGTACAAGCCCAGTGCCGTCAAAAGCTCATCATATGTTAACCCAATCATTACTGGAATTATTCTTGTAGACCTCATCTGAACCCTCTTCAAAACCAGTACACCATCCTCAGAAATGGGGCTCATAAATCTGAAGAGGACGTGACAGGAAAAAATATTTAAAATGATTGAATATATTCATTAAACTGCCATGATGCCAACTTCCAAAACTCATTCATATCAACAAATGTCCTCATTGCTGGAAAAATTGTCAGGATCTTTCCATAATATGTTCCATTATGAGAGATAATGCTCAGAATCAATTGATCTAATATCAATGTTTAAGAAGTTATTACATTATCTGCAACAACCTCTAGGGGGTTGAAACAGCAGGAAAAGTCTGCAGTGGTTTAAAAAAGATGGGAACCGCCTCCGTGAGTTGAAAATGTAGCGTGAAAAGGAACCTAAATCTGTAAATTAAAAATAGAGTGGAAACAGGTTTCATGTTGTCACAATGTAACACAATGTCACGGAACCAACCATTGAACAGGCTATTTTGGATCTGGTAACATAGAAACATAGCAAATAGGTGCAGGAGGAGGCTATTTGGCCCTTCAAGCCAGCACCGTCATTAATTGTGATCATGGCTGATTGTCCAGAATCAATTACCCGTGCCTGCCTTCTCCCCATATCCCTCGATTCCACTAGCCCCTAGAGCTCTCTCTAACTATCTTTTAAATCCATCCAGTGATTTGGCCTCCACTGCCCTCTGTGGCAGGAAATTCCACAAATTCACAACTCTCTGGGTGAAAACTTTTTTTTTCACCTCAGTCTTAAATGGCATCTCCTTTATTCTAAGACTGTGGCCCCTGGTTATGGACTTGCCCAACATTGGGAACATTTTTCCTGCATCTAGCTTGTCGAGTCCTTTTATAATTTTCAATAAGATCTTATATTTCTATAAGATCCCCTCCTCATCCTTCTAAACTCCAGTGAATACAAGTTTAGTCTTTTCAATCTTTCCTCAAATGACAGTCCCGCCATCCCATGGATCAATCTCGTGAATCCTACGCTGCACAAGGATGTCCTTCCTCAAATTAGGAGACCAAAACTGTGCACAATACTCCAGATGTGGTCTTACCAGAGCCCTATACAACTGCAGAATAACCTCTTTAGTCCTCTACTGAAATCCTCTTGTTATGAAGGCCAATATTCCATTAGCTTTCTTCACTGCCTGCTATACCTGCACACCAACTTTCAGTGACTGGTGTACAAGGACACCCAGGTCTCACTGCACCTCACCCGTACCTAACCTATCCCCATTGAGATAATAATCTGTCCCCTTGTTTTTGCCACCAAAGTGGATAACCTCACATTTATCTATATTATACTGCATCTGCCACGCATCTGCCCACTCACTCAACCTGTCCCAGGTCACCCTGCAACCTCCTAACATCCTCTTCACAGTTCAAACTGCCACCCAGCTTTGTGTAATCCGCAAACTTGCTAGTGTTGCTCCTAATTCCCTCTTCCAAATCATTAATATAGTAAACAGTTGCAGGCCCCAACACCGAACCTTGCGGCATTCGCCACTGCCTGCCATTCTGAAATGGATCCGTTCACTCCTACTCTTTGCTTCCTGTCTGCAAACCAATTTTCTATCCATGTCAACACCCTACCCCCAATACCATGTGCTCTAATTTTAGTCACCAGTCTCCCGTGCGGGACATTATCAATGTCTTTCTGAAAGTCTTGATACACTACATCCACTGGTTCCCCTTCATCCATTTTACTTGTCACTTCCTCAAAAAATTCCAGAAGATTATTCAAGAATGATTTCCCTTTCATAAATCCATGTTGATGGACTAATCCTTTTATTGCTATCCAAATGACCCATTATTACCTCTTTAATAATTGACTCCAGCATCTTTCCCACCACTGAAGTCAAAGAATAAACCTAGCAATTATAGACCTATTAGTTTGACGTCAGTGGTGGGCAAATTTAATGGAAAGGATACTTAGAGATAATATATATAACCATATAACCATATAACAATTACAGCACGGAAACAGGCCCACTCAGTCCGTGCCGACCATTTGTTTTCCCCTAGTCCCATCTACCTGCACTCAGACCATACCCCTCCATTCCCTTCACGTCCATATACCTATCCACTTTACTTTTAAATGTTAAAATCGATCCTGCCTCCACCACTTCTGCTGGAAGCTCATTCCACACAGCCACCACCCTCTGAGCAAAGAAGTTCCCCCTCATGTTACCCCTAAACTTCTGTCCCTTAATTCTCATGTCATGCCCTCTTGTTTGAATCTTCCCTACCCTCAATGGGGAAAAATGTATCCACGTCAACTCTGTCTATCCCTTTCATCATTTTAAAGACCTCAATCAAGTCGCCCCCTTAACCTTCGACGCTCCAAAGAATAAAGACCTAACTTGTTCAACCTTTCTCTGTAACATAGTTGCTGGAACCCTGGCAACATTCTAGTAAATCTCCTCTGTACTCTCTCTATTTTGTTGACATCCTTCCTATAATTAGGCGACCAAAATTGTACACCATACTCCAGAATTGGTCTTACCAATGCCTTGTATAATTTTAACATTACTTCCCTACTCCTATATTCAATGCTCTGATTTATAAAGGCCAGCACACCAAAGGCTTTCTGTACCACCCTATCTACATGCGATTCCACCTTCAGGGAACTATGCACAGTTATTCCTAGATCCCTCTGTTCCACAGCATTCCTCAATTCCCTACCATTTACCATGTACGTCCTATTTTGATTTGTCCTGCCAAGATGTAGCACTTCACACTTAACAGCATTAAACTCCATCTGCGATCTTTCATCCCACTTTTCCAAATGGCCCAAATCTCTCTGTAGACTCTTTGAAAATCTACTTCATTATCCACAACACCACCTATCTTAGTATCATCTGCATACTTACTTATCCAATTTTCCACCCCATCATCCAGATCATTGAAGTAAATGACAAACAACAGTGGACCCAACACAGATCCCTGAGGCACCCCACTGGTCACCGGCTTCCAACCTGACAAACAGCCATCCACCATTACTCTCTGACATCTCCCATTCAGCCACTGTTGAATCCATCTTGCTACTCCGCCATTAACACCCAAAGATTGAACCTTCTTAACCAACCTTCCATGGGGAACCTTGTCAAAGGCCTTACTGAAATCCATATAGACAACATCCACTGCTTTAACCCTCATCAATTTCCCTAGTTACCGCTTCAAAAAATTCAAGAAGGTTTGTCAAACATGACCTTCCAGGCACAAATCCATGTTGACTGTTCCTGATCAGACCCTGTTTATCCAGATGCATCCAGATGTGCAGGATAGTTTTTTGCAGCAGTACATAGAGGTATCGACCAGAAAAGGGGCAGTGCTGGACCTCCTGTTGGGAAATGAGGCAGGTCAGGTGACGGAGGTATGCGTTGGTGAGCACTTCGGGACCAGTGATCACAATACCATTAGTTTCAATATAATTATGGAGAGTGTCAGAACTGGACCTAGGGTGGAGATTTTTGATTGGAGAAAGGCTAACTTTGAGGGAATGCGTAAGGATTTTAAAGGAGTGAATTGGGACACTTTGTTTCATGGGAAGGATGTAGAAGAGAAATGGAGGACATTTAAAGGGGAAATTGTAAAAGTACAGAATCTTTATGTCCCTGTTAGGTTGAAAGGAAATAGTAAAAATTGGAAAGAGCCATGGTTTAAGGGAAATTGGACACTTGTTTCGAAAAAAGAGTGGTATCTACAATAATTATAGGAGGCATGGAGTAAATGAGGTGCTAGAGGAGTATAAAGAATGTAAAAAGAATCTTAAGAAAGAAACTTAAGAAGTTTCGGGGTAACGTGAGGGGGAACTTCTTTACTCAGAGGGTGGTGGCTGTGTGGAATGAGCTTTCAGCAGAAGTGGTGGAGGCAGGATCGATTTTAACATTTAAGACTAAAGTGGATAGGTATATGGACGTGAAGGGAATGGAGGGGTATGGTCTGAGTGCAGGTAGATGGGACTAGGGGAAAACAAATGGTCGGCACGGACTGGAAGGGCCGAGAGGGCCTGTTTCCGTGCTGTAATTGTTATATGGTTATATGGTTATATGTTAAATTAGGAAGGGTAAAAGAAGACATGAGGTTGCTTTGGCAAGAAAGGTGAAAGTAAACCCAAAGGGTTTCTACAGCTATATTAATAGCAAAAGGATAATGAGGGATAAAATTGGACCATTAGAGAACCAGAATGGACAGCTATCTGCAGAGCCAAAAGAGATGGGGGAGATATTGAACAATTTATTTTCTTCGGTATTCACCAAGGAGAAGGATATTGAACTCTGAGTTAAGGGGAAAAAGTAGAGTAGCTATGGAAACTATGAGATTCAAAGAGGAGAAAGTACTGACACTTTTGAAAAATATAAAAGTGGATAAATCTCCAGGTCCTGACAGGATATTCCCTAGGACATTGAGGGAAGTTAGTGTAGAAATAGCAGGAGCTCTGACAGAAATATTTCAAATGTCATTAGAAACGGGAATAGTGCCGGAGGATTGGCGTACTGCGCATGTTGTTCCATTGTTTAAAAAGGGTTCAAAGAATAAACCTAGCAATTATAGACCTATTAGTTTGACTGATTAGTTTAGTCAGTGGTGGGCAAATTAATGGAAAGGAATACTTAAAAATAATATATATAAGCATCTGGATAAACAGGGTCTGATCAGGAACAGTCAACATGGATTTGTAATATATGTACTTTGATATTTTTCCTTTTTTTGTTCTCCCTGTTTATAATAATTAGGTTTAAATAAGTCTTAAATAACTGTATTTCTATACCTTTAATTGTTATAAGTTAAATATGCCTTTACTAAATGTCTTTATTTTGTTCTTTCTGTTTAAAATTGATAGATTTTTAATTAAGTTCTAAATATGTACTTTGATATTCTTTCTTTTTTTTTGTTCCTCATGTTTATAATAATGAGATGTTTAAACAAGTCTTAAATAATTGTATTTCTATACCTTTATAATTGTTTATAATAATTAGATGTTTAAATAAGTTTTAAATAATTGTATTTCTATACCTTTAATTGCTATAAGTTAAATATGCCTTTACTAAATAAGTTTCTATTTTTATCCCTCTTTTTTCCCCCTTTCCCTTTTTTTTTCTCTAATACTACACCCCCGGTAAGATATTTTTATGGAATAACAATTCCAAAAACCTGGGAGCGGGTTAAGTTACCAACATCAACGACGGAAGTCGGTAGATGGTAAGCCATGCTAGTATGGCTAGCACTAACTGCAACACTCTAGATGTAGTTTTTCCTTTCTTTTTGCACATTACTAACCTCTTAATCTATCCTTTGTTCTTTTCTTATATAATCTATTATGGTTTTCTTCAATTTGAATGGAGTTATATACTGGATCAATGGAGATATATACGTGAGACATGTACGAGACTTAAAATTAATCTATTCGATGTTCGGGTATAAGGTCGGGTCTGACGTGCTGAACCATAGACTTCCATAGTCATAAGATGCAAGACCCAAAAATAAATATAGGGAATGAGGGAATAACTTTTTGTAGTTGGAACGTTAAAGGTATTAATGAACCGATTAAGAGAGGAAAAGTTTTTGCACATTTAAAGGCAAACAAAGCTGATGTGATTTTTATTCAAGAAACACATCTAAAAAAAGATGCTGAACATAGATTGAAAGCTAAATGGATAGATAAAATGTATCACTCTTCATTTACACATAAATCAAGAGGCATAGCAATATTATTTCGTAAAGGTATTTTATTTAAACGTACATCAACTATAACTGATAAAGATGGAAGATATATTATCGTCATAGGAGAATTAAATACACAAAAAATGATTTTCGTTAATGTATATGGACCAAATTTTGATAGCCCATTGTTTAAGAAGGTATTTAATAATATTCCGGAATTAGCACAACATAATCTAATTATTGGAGGTGACTTTAATTGTACACTAGATCCATACTTAGATAGATCTACAAGGCAAAGGAAAACTAAATCACACTCTAGTGATTTATTAAATGCATATATGGAAACTACTAATATCAAAGATGTTTGGAGAATTGAAAACCCTACTGGACGAGAATACTCTTTTTACTCGTCAGTACATAAAACTTACTCAAGAATAGATTATTTTTTGGTGGACGCTAAACTTATTTCGCTTACTTATAAATCCAATTATCATAATATCATAATTTCAGATCATGCACCATTAACATTCAAGATCAAAATAAATGGTAAATTACAAAAATCAGAACAGTGGAGATTTAACCCACAAATATTAGAAAATAAAATTACCCAGGAATATATCACAGAACCAATTAAGATTTTTTTTCAAAATAAATGATAAACCGGAAATATCCTGTTCCTTATTATGGGAAACATTTAAAGCATACCTCCGGGGAATCATGATTTCCTCTCTAGCATTTTATAATAAAAAGAATCGTAAGGAGCAGCAAGATTTGGAAAAGGAGATTAAACAATTAGATATACAGAATGCAATGAATCCAACTACTATATTACATAATAAAATAGCAGCATTGAAATATAAATTAAATAAAATATTTACAGACCGAGTCGTTAAACTTTATCAACATACTAAACAATTACAGTTTGAATTCGGTGATAAATCTCAAAAATTACTGGCTCGTCAACTAAGGAAAATGGAAGCTGAAAAAATAATCCATAGGATTAAATCACATAAAGGCAAACTGTTAACACAGCCTAAAGATATTAATGAAAGATTTATGCAATATTATAAAAACTTATACACTGCGAAAACAACAGATAATAAAATAGGAATTGAAGCATTTAAAAAAAAATGTAACTTGAAAGGATTGGACTCACAAAATATAGAGTTACTGAATGCTGATATTACGATAAAAGAAATCCAAGAATCTATTAGATCACTAAAAAAGGGTAAAACACCGGGACCAGACGGCATTGGCTCGGAATTTTATAAAGTATTTTATGATCAGATTGTACCATGTTTGAAATCACTATATGAACATATATATATATATATACAGCAAAACTACCAGAAACATTAAATTAATCTACTATAACACTTTTACCCAAAATAAATAAAGACTTGGATGAACCAGGATCATTTAGAGCAATAGCTCTCCTAAATACCGATCAAAAGATATTAACTAAAATATTAGCACAAAGGTTAAGTTTAGTTGTTACTAAATTAGTTCACCCTGATCAAACAGGATTTATACCAAAACGATACTCTTTGTATAATTTGAGACGGTTATTCAATATTATATACTCGAAAAGAGATATTAATAAAGACCTAGTAGTTATTTCGTTAGACGCAGAGAAAGCCTTTGATCAGTGGGATGGCCTTACTTGTTTTCGGTTATGGAAGCTTTTAAACTGGGAGAAAAGTTTATTAACTGGATCAAATTGCTATATACAAATCCGACAGCTAGAATAATAACAAATCAAATGTTATCACCTAAATTCAATTGATCTTGAGGTTGTAGACAAGGTTGTCCTTTATCTCCTTTATTGTTTGCATTGGCAATATAACCGTTAGCTCTGAGGGTGAGATCACATCCGGAAATATATGGATACGATACTAGAGACACTAAAAATAAAATCTCTCTATATGCGGATGATGTGCTACTTTACATCACAAAACCAGAAACTAGTATCCGTAATTTGTTAAAATTAATAACTGAATTTGGATCCTATTCAGGATATAGTATTAACTGGAATAAAAGTGAACTTATGCCAATAACGGTAAACAATTTACATATATTACAACAATTCCCTTTTAAGATAACAAATGAAAAATTTAAATATCTTGGAATCTTTGTAACAAAAAGATTTGACTCCTTATTTAAAGCTAATTTCCCACTATTATTGAACAAATTAAATAAGAATATTATATATTGGAAAACTTTACCTATATCGATGATAGGCAAAATTAATATAATAAAAATGGTGTTTCTTCCACAATTATTATACCTTTTCCAATCAATCCCGATATATCTTCCTAAAAATTTCTTTAAAAAGGTGGACTCCTTAGCCACTAACTTCATTTGGGATTATAAGTGCCATAGAATAAACAAAAAACATTTATGTAAATCAAAAATAAATGGAGGTCTAGCTACCAAATTTTATGTTTTATTATTGGGCAGTTAACATTAAAAATATGAATTTTTGGTTAGAAGAAATAGATAACCAACCAACTTGGTTAAATATGGAAAAAGAAGATTGTTCTCCCTTCGAAATTAGTTCTATAATATTCGCTAATATTAATTTAGCTAAGAAAACATATAGTGATAACCCAATAATAGGAAGTGGAATACGTATTTGGAAACAAATAAAGAAAACATTAAAATTAAAATCTATACCACTATCTCTTAGCATTGTAAATAATGTTACGTTTAAACCTTCAATGATGGATAAAGCTTTTTCACAATGGAAAAATAATGGAATTATTAAGATTGGGGATCTCTATAGGGAAAACTCCTTCCTTTCATTTCAAGACATACAACAAATTTATTGGACTACAATCTAAAGAGTACTTTAGATATTTACAAATTAGAGATTATGTTAAAGCAAATACGCAAGAACTCAGAAATATAAAGATAGAAATATTAGATGAATGTTTGAATAAACATCCGAATACAGAAAAAATGATTTCATATATATATATATATATATATATATATATATATATATATATATATATATATATATATATATATATATATATATATATATATATATATATATATGTATATATATGTGTATGTATATATATGTGTGTATATATATTTATATATATATGTATATATATATATATATATATATATATATATATATATATATATATATATATATATATATATATATATATATATATATATATATATATATATATATATATATATATATATATATATATATATATATATATATATATATATATAAGGGAGGTGATGTTCCATCAACAGAAATACATAGACAATCTTGGGAAAATGAATTATGTCAAACTATTAGGACCAGAAATATGGGATGATAGTTTACAACATATACATCATTGTTCGCTAAATGCTAAACACTCTCTTATACAGTTTAAAATATTACATAGATTATATTATTCAAAAACCAAATTACATAATATGCTCCCAAAAGTATCTCCTATATGTGATAAATGTCAACATCTAGAAGTCCAATCTGTCACACTCATTTACAAATTGTATAAAAATTACAAAATTCTGGATTGAAATATTTAGGATAATTTCGAATGTTGTTAATAATACTAGGAATATTGGAAACAGAACAAATAGTAACAACAAACCAAAGAATTTTTATTGATTATGGGTTAATAATTGGGAAAAAATTAATATTAAAATTTTGGAAAGGCCCTACATCCCCTACAATCAAAATGTGGAATACAGAAATGTTGGAGACTCTTCATCTGGAGAGGTTGAGGCTTGTCTTAATGGACAGGTTAGATCTCTTCAGAGGGATATGGTCTCCATATATTGAATATTTACAGAGTCATAACGGCTCGGTACGAGGGCTTGATTGAGGCCTGAATATTAGAATGGATGAAGAAAGAAATATAATAAATCATGCCTATATCTCCAATGACGGAATAATGATTAATACTCCATTCGCTTTCATATTTTTTTCATTATCTATCACTTTCTTTTCTTACTTTATAAAAAATAATTAAAAAAGCGTATAGAAGCATATAGTCTTAAATTTCAATATTAGTAATAATATTAATATTATTAGTTTTCTTTTTTTTGTTGTTGAATATTTTTATTATAGAAACATTTATGAAAATTACAATATTTTACATAAATGATGAATGTATTTATTCATAATATTAATAATATTAATATTATGAATGTATTTAATGATGTATTTTCATTTATGTAAAATATTGTAATTTTCATAAATATGTTTCTATAATAAAAATATTCAACAACAAAAAAAAAGAAAACTAATCATATTATGATCACTACCTCCATGCAGTTCCTTTACATCAAAGGTAGACAAAAGTGCTGGAGAACATCAGCGGGTGCAGCAGCATCTATGGAGCGAAGGAAATAGGCAACGTTTTGGGCCGAAACCTTTCTTCAGACTGATGGAGGGTGAGGGTGGGGGGGGGGGGGGTAGGGGCAGGGAAAATAAATGATAAAGGAGGAGGAGCCTGAGGGCTGAGAGAGAGCTAGGAAGAGGAGGAGACAGCAAGGGCTAATGGAATTGGGAGAATTTAATGTTTATGCCACTAGGGTGCAGACTGCCCAAGCGGAATATGAGGTGCTGTTCCTCCAATTTCCGGGGGTGCTTACTCTGGCCATGGAGGAGGCCCAGGACAGAGAGGTTGGATACGGAATGGGAGGGGAAGTGCTGTGCCACGGGGAGGTCAGGTTGGTTAATGTGGACCGAGCGGAGATGTTCGGCAAAACGATTGCCAAGCCAACGCTTGGTCTCACCGATCGAGTTCTCTTATCAAATCTGGTTCATTAGACAATACTAAATCCAGAAGTTGCCTTTTCTCTGGTCGGTTCCATTACAAGCTGCTCTAAGAATCCATCTCGGAGGCACTCTCTTTCTTCGGGTCCTGAACCAACCTGATTTTCTCCAGTCGACCTGCATATTGACTTCAATCACTCCAACCTGAAGACTGGACTCCCCAAATTCCACCAACATGTCTCCTTCGCCACTAGAGAAGACAAGATACTGGACAAAGTTTACACAAATATGGCTGAAGCTTACAAAGCCGTCCCCCTCCCCCACCTTGGACAGTCTGATCACCTCTCATTGTTCCTGCTCCCAAAGTACTCCCCACTCATCAGACGTGTTAAACTCACAGTGAGGACAGTTAAAGTTCGGTCCGAGGAGGCAGACTCCACACTTCAGCAGTGTTTTGGAAACACTGACTGGAATGTGTTTGCAGCTCAGGCCATCCTTGACTCCCACACAGACATTGACTCTTATACATCCTCTGTTTTGGACTTTATCAACTCCACCATCAATGGTGTCACCTCCCTCAAACGGATTACCACATTCCCGAATCAGAAGCCATGGATGAACTGCTACTGCTGAAAGCACGGGACACCGCTTTCAGGTCAGGCAATGCTCGAGCCTACAGTTCATCCAGGGCTAACCTGAAGAGGGGCAACATGAAGGCCAAGCATAGCTACAAGCTAAGGATTGAGGAGCACTTCAATAACAACTCCGACCCCCGACACATGTGGCATCCAGGCCATCACGGACTATAGATCCACCAACACCACCCCCACATCCAGCGACGTATCCTTCCTTGAGGAGCTTAACCACTTTTATGGCCGCTGTGACAGGGACCATCAAGAGATAGCCATCAAGGCTGTGCTCCCTGCTGATCACCAGCCCCTCACACTCATCCCCTATGACGTGTATGTGAGCAGGATTAATGCATGAAAGGCTGCTGGCCCTGACGGCATCTCCGGGCGCGTCCTCAGGACCTGTGCTGCGCAGCTGACGGACATCTTCAACCTGTCACTTGCCAAAGCAGTTGTCTCCACGTGCCTTAAAACCACCTCCATCATTCCGGTGCCAAAACACTCCACTGCGGCGAGCCTTAACATCTTCCGGCCAGTTGCACGTACTCCAATCATCACTAAGTGCTTCGAGGCTGGTCCTGGCACACCTCAAAGGCTGCCTACCTCCCACACTGGACCCCTATCAGTTCGCCTACCAGAAGAATAGGAGTACGGAGGATGCCTTCTCAATGGCACTTCACTCCGCCCTCTCCCACCTTGACAACAGAGACACCTATGTGAGAATGCTGTTCATCGACTATAGCTCAGCATTTAACACCATTATTCCCTCAAAACTGATCACCAAACTCGGCGACCTGGGCATCAACCCCCTCCCTCTGCAACCGGTTACTGGACTTTCTAACTAACAGACCCCAGTCTGTTAGGTCGGACAACCACACCTCTTCAAACCTCACCCTGAACATCGGCATTCCACAGGGCTGTGTGCTGAGCCCCGTCCTCTACTCCCTCTTCACATACGACTGCACACCTGTACATGGTACTAACACTATCATCAAGTATGCAGATGATACAACGGTGATTGGCCACATCAGTGACAACGATGAGTCGGCCTATAGGGAGGAGGTCCAGCTCCGAGCAGCATGGTGAGCTGACAACAACCTGGCCCTTAACTCCAAGAACACCAAGGAGCTCACTGTGGACTACAGAAGGTCAAGGGTTGGCACACACACCCCCATCCATAATAACAGGACGGAGGTGGAATGCGTTTCCAGCTTCAGGTTTCTGGGGGTCAACATCTCTGATAACCTCTCTTGGACCCACAATACCTCAACATCAGCGTCTCTTCTTCCTGAGGAGACTAAAGAAGGTCCATCTATCTCCTCAGATTCTGGTGAACTTCTACCGCTGCACCATCAAGAGCATCCTTACCTACGGTATCACAGTATGGTATGGCAACTGCTCTGTCTCCGGTAGTAAAAACAGCCCAATGCATCACCGGTTCCTCTCTGCCCTCCATTGAGTCTGTCCAGAGCAAGCGATGTCTGCGAAGGGCGCGCAGCATCGTCAAGGACAGCTCTCAACCCAGCCACACACTGCTTACCCTCTTCCCATCCGGGAAGCGTTACAGGTCTCTCCGTTGCCGGACCAGCAGGTTCAGGAACAGCTTCTTCCCTGCAGCTGTTACACAACTTAACTCTGCACCTTGCATTTCAGTACTGTGGACTGCACAATGACAATAAAGATTGAATCTGAATCGGATATTGAAATCCCCCATCACCACAGTGGCATTACCTTTGTTACATGCCAGTTTTAACTCCTGCTGCAACTTGCACCCTACATCTGGACTACTATTTGGGGGTCTGTAGATAACACCAATTAGTGTCTTCTTGCCTTTACAATTCCTCAACTCAATCCACAGTGACTCTACCTCATCAGTCCCCATGTCTTCCTTCGCAAGGGACTAAATTCCATCCCTCACCAGCAGAGCTACCCCCCTCTTCTGCCCACCTGCCGTCCTTTCTATAGGATGTATAACCCTGAATATTAAGTTCGCAGGCCCTATCCTCCTGCAGCCATGTCTCAGTAATCCCCACAATGTCATATCTACCAACCTCTGAGTCTCAAGCTCATCTACTTTACTTCTTATACTTCACGCATTCATATACAATACTTTTAATCCCCTATGCATCTCACCTTTCACATCAATCCTTATTACATTTGGCCATACTCTCCTATCCCTTTGTGAGCTTTCTTTCCTGTTAATTCTGGGGTCATTAACTATTCCCTTTAACTCCATCCTTGACAGTCCCATTTGACCTCCCCCTCCCCCCTTATTTAGTTTAAAACCACCCCCTGCACCAGTTCCTCAGCCACACATTCAGCTCCGGTATCTCCCCGTGCCAACACGAGGAACTGGAAGCAAACCGAAAATAACCACCCATGGAGGTCCTGCTTTTCAGCATTTTTCTGAGTTTCTAAAGTCACGCTGCAGAATATTCATCCCTTCTTTCCAACATCGTTTGTGCCAACATGTAGTACCACTTCCGGCTGTTCACCTTCGCCCTTGAGGATTTTCTGCACTCTGTCTGTGACCGCCTGGATCCTGGCACCAGGGAGGCAGCACACCATTCTCAAATCCCGTCTGTTGCCGCAGAAAGCCCTGTCCGTACCTCACAATGGAGTTTCCAACTACCTCGGCATTGCCTGACGTCGGCCTCACCTGCACCTCCTCCAACCTCATCTACTGCATCCGCTGCTCCAGATGCCAGATGATCTATATCGGTGAGACCAAGCGGAGGCTTGGCGATCGTTTCGCCGGAACACCTCCGCTCGGATCCGCATTAACCAACCCGACCTCCCGGTGGCTCAGCACTTCAACTCCCCCTCCCATTCCGCATCCGACCTCTCGGTCCTGGGCCTCCTCCACGGCCAGAGTGAGCAACACCACAAGTTGGAGGAACAGCACCTCATATTCCGCTTGGGGAGTCTGCATCCTTTGGGCTTGAACATTGAATTTTCTCAATTCTGTTAACCCTTGCTGTCGCCTCCCCTTCCCACCTCTCTCCTCAGCCCTCAGGCCCTGGCATTCCCCCTCTCTCTCTCTATCGCCCTCCCCCACCCTAGTCGCACAAGCTTCTCATTTTCACACCACAAACAGCTTACAATGGCTTGTTCCCTTTATCATTGATACTTTTTTGCATATCTTTCATTCATTGTTCTTTATCTCTCCACATCACCGTCTATATCTCTCGTTTCCCTGATCCCTGACCAGTCTGAAGAAGGGTCTCGACCCGAAATGTCGCCTATCTCATTCGCTCCTTAGATGCCGCTGCACCCGCTGAGTTTCTCTAGCCTTTTGTGTACCCTCGATTCTCCAGCATCTGCAGTTCCTTCTTTAACACAACAGGCGGCCTCTTTGGTTTTGGCTCAGCAGCACTTTTTGCTTCACAAGCCAGACCGCCGCTCAGTGTGTTAACATCTTCTGTCCCGACAGCTTCTAAGTGGGTGAACCTGTTCTCAAGAGGTACAAAACACGGGGACCTTTGCATTCCATGTTTCCTTCCCTTTCTCACCATCACCCACATTCTCTCTTCCAGTACCTTAGATGTAACAATCTTACTGTAGGTAGACTCAGTTTGTCAGACGAACCCAAGGTCATCCACTTGCTTCTCCAGTTCCCCAACATGGTCCTTCAGGAGCTGTACCTGGATGCACTTCTCACATTTGTAGCAGCCAGGGGCACCAGCAGTGTCCTTGACCTCCCACATCCTGCAAGCATCACACTGAATCAGCTTGCTTGCCAATTCCATTCTTTCATCTCTCCCCTCCAACATTTGGTGTGGTGTCCTCCCTCAGCTTCCTCCCCGAAGACTCGCAGCCAAAGACTCGTACTTTTCTCACAAGACTCGCACCAAAGACTCGCACGTTTCTCACAAGACTCGCACTTTTCTCACAGGGCACTTCCCTCGACAGGGCTGCGCCCCTTGAGCAAGTCTTGCTTATATAAGATGCTAAATTGCCTAATTGTCCAATTTACCAATCTTCCAATCTAATTGTTCAACCAATCCCCACACTCACTCCTAACCTTCCTTACTCTGATGAGCGTGGAAGTATGTGCTTTGTCCGACCTGCGCTCAAAGACTGCTAAAGTGCTGTTTGCCCTCTTTTTAAACCTGCTCTCAAGACTCACCAAGTCCAGCCAAGTTGTTCTCACTTCTGCTTTGTCCGACTTGCTCTCAAAGACTGCTAAAGTGCCGTTTGCACCCTTTTATACCTGTTCTACCTGTGACTCACCAAGTTCAGCCAACGGTCGTTCTCACTGTTGCTTTGTCCGATCTGCTCTCAACATGCACAGACAGGTTTAATAAATGGTCTCAAGTTAAAAAAATCAGCTTGAGAATGACAACTAATGTCTACCATTGGAAAAATGGTCAATTCAAAGCATCAGCCAGAGTGGAAAGAGGGAAACCAGTAAAATGTATTTCTATATTCAAAGGGCATTGACAAGATGACATCCATTCAGGTGAATAATTGGAAATTTTAGAAAATTCCTGTGTGCAAAAGTGTTTTATACATTTTAAGTTATAGTACTGAGTAGACGTTCAACGGGTTTCACTGGCACCAACAAACACTTTGGAACAGTATCCAGTCACAGAAGTTACACTTTCAATGAACGTCTCTTTCTTTATATAAAATAATCAATTGTTTCATTTTCTGTACATGAGCCTCTTTTCACAAGGATAAAAATTAAGAGTCATGTATAATCTAAATTTAATTCTTCTAAAATATACATGTTTTGCTTTATTTAGTTTAGTTTAAAGATACAGCGCGGAAACAGGCCCTTCGGCCCACCAATTCCGCATCAAACAGCGATCCCTGCATGTTAACATCACCCTACAGACTAGGGACAAGTTACACTTATACCAAGCCAATCAACCTACAAACTTGTACGTCTTTGGAGTGTGGGAGGAAACCGAAGATCTTGGAGAAAACCCACGCAGTCACGGGGAGAACGTACAAACTCCATACAGACAGCACCCATAAACGGGATCAAACCCAAGTCTCTGGTGCTGCAAGGCAACAACTCTACAGCTGCGCCATCATGCCGCCCGATAAGACAATATTTTTTTTAACTGATGAACCTTAATGGAAAATATGAAATCCTTTAGTACACATTTAAATTCAACTTTGGAATTTATTATCATTTGAATTTCTATCTCCAGGTCAACCCTGCCTCTGTTTATGCCGAGGATGAGTCTTGCAATAAACATACAAACGTCCTCGTCTACGCACAAAGAAGCAGTCCTTACACCGTCGCTTAAGAGCAGACTTTGTTTTCATTCCAGCAAAGTTCTGTACGCCTTGCAGTTGATATGGTTCAAGAAAAGTCATGTCAGTTGATCGTATTGCTTTGTTATCATCTGGCCACAGCTTGGGCCTCACTGTGGCTGCAATAATCGATTGCTTACGCATCACCGAACAAACCGACATCCAAAGGACTGAGCACCTATTCCATTGCAAAAGAGGCCTGTTGACCGCTTGGACCAGATTCTTGACAAAAAGGGCCATTTCGTTGGCACCTGTAATGGAAAGTACATGTTTAAGGCAAGCAGAGGATAGTAATATAAACTGATTCTCCAGTATTGCTTCTAGAAGAAATTGATTCTTAAGAAATCTTAATCTCAGAAATTAATAGAACATGAAAGATTAGAAAGAATCCAATTTATTTAACCAAAGGTTTAACATTTATTTACATACCAGACATTTCAATGTAATTCATTAAATGCATATTTTGTTTTCCATTATAGCATATTTACTACATATTTATTCAATTTCCTGGTTTTTAGGAAGTTGGTTTTCTTTGAAACAAAATGCCTATCAAGTGCAAATATATGTTCTGTTGAACTGGGTTGAATGATACTGATGTCTTAAAAAATTACCATATTTATAACTGCACATAGATGTCTAGAAATATATATTCTTTCAACAACTTAGTGTGCAACCACCAGCAATATATTACCAGTCTTACATCCAGTGGTTGGTAAGCTGGTTGAATTCAGCCAACTATAGCAACCATTGGCCTCAGAATTTTTGGATTAATAGGAAACAGTCAGCCAGTTTCCTGTTACTTTGAGACAAGACATTGGAATCTCAACAAACTGCTGGAAGAACTCGGAGGGCCGACAACATCAGTGGAAGGAAATGAAACGTTAATGTCCTGATGTTCTAAAATCTTGGCAATTCCTTTCCCTCTAAAGATGCTGCTTGATTCGCTGAGTTCCTCCAATAGTTTTATCTTCCTGTTTTTACTGCCAAAGGTTAGTAGTCGAAGCACGTTGGTGTAGATGTTGGGTAACGGTGCAAAGGAATTTGTGATGCACTATTATGGTCGACTTGCTTTTGGAACTTCAAGCATGTGGAACTTTAATTATCAATAATAAATAATCAATAATACTATAATGGTGTAAAATCGGAGCTCATAGTGCAACCAATGCAGGGTCCATAGTAGACCACAGTTATACTGAAGTCATTGTTATGACACCTGTCCGGTGTGGGTCACCCTTTCCTTCGCCTGCACCACAGGCTGGCGCTCGGGCATTTGAGAGTTTCCAGTAGCGTTTGACAGCACTGGGCCTGTGCTCGCTGGAGTTTAGAAGGTTGAGGGGGGACCTCATTGAAACTTACAGAATAATGAAAAGCATAGAATGGGTGTAGACATGATGTTTCCACTGGTGGAAGAGTCTAGGGCCAGAGGTCGCAGCCTCAGAATTAAAGGGCACTCTTTTAGGAGGCGAGGAGGAACTTCTTTAGTCAGAGGGTAGTTAATCTGTGAAACTCGTTGCCACAGAGGGATGTGGAGCCCAAGTCAGTGGATATTTTTAAGGCAGTGATAGACAAGTTCTCAATGGGCTGAATGGCCTGATTCTACTGCTATAACTTGCGAACTTGTGGAATTTTACAAAACCTAATGGTTGCTGGGAAGAAGCTGTTCTTATGACAATAGACAATAGGTGCAGGAGTAGGCCATTTGGCCCTTCGAGCCAGCACCGCCATTCAATGTGATGATGGCTGATCATCCCCAATCAGTACCCCGTTCCTGCCTTCTCCCCATATCCCCCGACTCCACTATTTTTAAGAGCCCTATCTAGCTCTCTCTTGAAGGCATCCAGAGAACCTGCCTCCACCGTCCTCTGAGGCAGAGAGTTCCACAGACTCACCACCTCTGTGAGAAAAAACTTTGGGCCTATCTCCACGATAAAGTACCATCATTTGTAACTGACACATTGAAAGGAAAGGAAACCAAACTTATTTATTTTTAATGGAAAATCAAAAATATTATCATTTCCCAGTTCCAACAATTTCCCAGGCCATCAATTTGGCATATTAACTCTTCCTCTCTTTCCACAGATTTTTAAAGAAATATTAACTGCATCTCTCAGTAAAAGCTGCCTGATTTGAGAATTTTTATTTCAGCATTTTCTTTTCCTGTTTAAAAGTTTCATCTGTGCCATAGCTAGTAGTCCACTTGCTTCACAGCCAGGGTTGTAGAAAGGAATTGTCATTGTTTCAGAACATCAGGACAATGACATTTCCTTTCCTTCCACTGATGTTGTTCGACCTCCCGAGTTCCTCCCTCCAGCAGTTTGTATTTTGCTCCAGATTCCAATGCCTTGACTCGAAGTACAGTAACATAGAAAATAGGTGCAGGAGGAGGCCATTCGGCCCTTCATAGAAACATAGAAAACCCATTCAGCCCTTCGAGCCTGCACCGCCATTCATATGATCATGGCTGATCATCTAACTCAGTATCACCTGCCCTCTCCATACCCTCTGATCCCTTAGCCACATCTTAAATATAGCCAATGAACTGGCCTCAACTACCCTCTGTGGCAGAGAGTTCCAGATCACCACTCTCTGTGTGAAGAAAGTCTTTCTCATCTCGGTCTTAAAGGATTTCCCCTTATCCTTAAGCTGTGGCCCACTTCCCCAACATCGGGAAAATCTTCCTGCATCTAGGTCCAACCCCTTAAGAATTTTGCCCAAGAGTCTATCCAGTCTTTCTTCATAGACAGTCCTGACATCCCAGGAATCAGTAACCTTCTCTGCACTCCCTCTATGGCAATAATGTCCTTCCTCAGATCCAAAACTGCACGCAATACTCCAGGTGTGGTCTCACCAAGACCCTGTACAACTGAAGTAGAACCTCCCTGCTCCTGTACTCAAATCCTTTTGCTATGAAAGCTAACAACCATTCGCTTTTTTCACTGCCTGCTGCACCTGCATGCCTACTTTCAATGACTGGTGTACCATGACACCCAGGTCTCGCTGCATCTCCCCTTTTCCTAATCGGCCACCATTTAAATAATAGTCTTGTAACCTCACATTTATCCACATTATACTGCATCTGCCAAACATTTGCCCACTCACCCGCCTATCCAAGTCACCTTGCAGTCTCCTAGCATCCTCCTCACAGCGAACACTGCCCCCCAGCTTAGTGTCATCCGCAAACTTGGAGATATTGCCTTCAATTCCTCATCCAGATCATTAATATATATTGTAAATAGCTGGGGTCCCAGCACTGAGCCCTGCGGTACCCCACTAGTTACTGCCTGCCATTGTGAAAAGGACCCGTTTACTCTACTCTTTGCTTCCTGTTTGCCAGCCAGTTCTTATCCACATCAATACTGGTATGCTTTAAGTTTGTATACTAATCTCTTATGTGGGACCTTGTCGAAAGCCTTCTGGAAGTCCAGATATACCACATCCACTGGTTCTCCCTTATCCACGCTACTAGTTACATCCTCGAAAAATTCCACAAGATTCGTCAGACATGATTTACCTTTTGTAAATCCATGCTGTCTTTGTCCAATGATTTCACCACTTTCCAAATGTGCTGCTATCCCATCTTTAATAACTGACTCTAGCAGTTTCCCCACTACCGATGTTAGACTAACTGGTCTGTAATTCCCCGTTTTCTCTCTCCCTCCCTTCTTAAAAAGAGGGGTTACATTTGCTACCCGCCAATCCTCAGGAACTACTCCAGAATCTAAAGAGTTTTGAAAGATTATCACTAATGCATCCACTATTTCCTGAGCTACTTCCTTAAGTATTCTGGGATGCAGCCTATCTGGCCCTGGCGATTTATCGGCCTTTAATCTTTCAATTTACTTCCCGACTGACCTGGATTTCACTCAATTCCTCCTTTGACCCACAGTCCCCTGCTATTTCAGGCAGATTATTTATGTCTTCCTTAGTGAAGACGGAACCAAAGTAGTTATTCAATTGGTCCGCCATATCCTTGTTCCCATGATCAACTCACCTGTTTCTGACTGCAAGGGACCTACATTTGTTTTAACTAACCTCTTTCTCTTCACATATCTATAAAAACTTTTGCAGTCAGTTTTTATGTTCCCTGCCAGTTTTCTTTCATAATCTATTTTTCCTTTCCTAATTAAGCCCTTTGTCCTCCTCTGCTGGTCTCTGAATTTCTCCCAGTCCTCTGGTATGCTGCTTTTTCTGGCTACTTTGTACGCATCATCCTTTGCTTTGATACTATCCCTGATTTCCCTTGTTATCCACGGATGCACTACCTTCCCCGATTTATTCTTTTGCCAAACTGGGATGAACAATTTTTGTAGTTCATCCATGCAGTCTTTAAATGTCTTCCATTGTATATCCACCGTCAACCCTTTTAGAATTAATTGCCAGTCAATCTTGGCCAATTCACGTCTCAAGCCAGCACCGCCATTCATTGCGATCATGGCTGGTCGTCCCCAATCAATAACCCGTGCCTGCCTTCTCCCCATATCCCTTAATTCCACTAGCCCCTAGAGCTCTATCTAACTCTCTCTTAAATCCATCCAGTGATTTGGCCTTCACTGCCATCAGTGGCAGGGAATTCCACAAATTCACAACTCTCTGGGTGAAAAGCTTTTTCTCACCTCAGTCTTAAATGGCCTCCCCTTTATTCTAAGACTGTGGCCCCTGGTTCTGGACTCGCCCAACATTGGGAAAATTTTTCCTGCATCTAGCTTGTCCAGTCCTTTTATAATTTTCTATGAAATCCCCCTCATCCTTCTAAACTCCAGTGAATACAAGCCTAGTCTTTTCAATCTTTCCTCGGCTTGTACTCACTGGAATTTAGAAGATTGAGGGGGGATCTTATAGAAACTTACAAAATTCTTAAGGGGTTGGACAAGCTAGATGCAGGAAGATTGTTCCCGAGGTTGGGGAGTCCAGAACAAGGGGTCACAGTCTAAGGATAAGGGGGAATTCCTTTAGGACCGAGATAAGGAAAACATTCTTTACACAGAGAGTGGTGAGTCTCTGGAATTCTCTGCCACAGAAGGTCGTTGAGGCCAGTTCATTGGCTATATTCAAGAGGGAGTTGGATGTGGCTCTTGTGGCTAAAGGGATCAGGGGGTATGGAGAGAAGGCAGGTACGGGATACTGAGTTGGATGATCAGCCATGATCATATTGAATGGCGGTGCAGGCTCGAAGGGCCAAATGGCCTACTCCTCCACCTATTTTTCCATGTTTCTATGTTTCTATGACAGTCTGGCTGTAAACTGGCTGACTGTTTCCTATTCTGAACTCTTGTATGGAAGTTGCATATTCTCCTTGTGATCACGTGGGTTTCCTCCAAGTGTTCTAATTTCTTTCCACATTCCAAAGATGTGTAGATTGTTGAGCTGCTATGAATTGCCCTAAATGTATGGTAGAGTGGTAGAGACACTGGGCTGCTAATGGAACTGTGGGACAGATAACATGGATTGTTGTAGAATTAGTACAAATGCAGACAATGAGCCAAATAACTATTTCATTTTGATCTATCATAAACATGCCCAACGCAGAACACTACTTTCCAGTCTCATGTTGTCAACTACCGTTGACATAGCCTACCAAGCCATTTGTTTCAATGTGGTAGCCCACAACCACCTTTTCAGGATCAAAACATAAAAGTATTCAAGAAATGTTTAAGAAAGAACTGCAGATGCTGGAACAAAAACAAAGAAGGGTGTCGATCCGAAATGTCACCTATTACTTCACTCCATAGATGCTGCCTCAACCGCTGAGTTTTTCCAGCATTTTTGTCTACCTTTAAAGTATTCAAGAACCTCAGACTGATTTCAGAAAGAAGGACCCAACCTGAAACAACCTGTTCATTTTCTCCACAGTGTTGCCTGATCCACTAAGTTCCCCCAGTATGTTGTGTTTTGGTTCAGATTCCATCATTTGCAGTTCCTAATGTCCACATTCTCAGAATAGATAGCAGACATTAAATGCAGTCTTTGCTGGTGATACTTTCAGTCCAAAGGTACATTAAATGAAAAAGTGGGCTGACATGCTTGCACACTGAGAGGTTTAGTGTATTATTATGATTAACATTTAATTCAAATATAGTAATTCCAACACGTTCTTGAAACCAGAGCAAAATTACTATTTGTACAACATATATTAAAAAGGCAGAAAATGCTGGAATTTCCTGGAATAATCATTGCTACATTCACCAGCAAAGTGGCCTGACCAGCTGAGCATTTTCTGTTTGACCAGCATGTTCACGTAAACAATCAGATGACCAAACACTAATGTAATTACCAAACCTGTACCTCACAAATGATGGCCCAAAATCAGTTCCTTCGCAAACAGTACAGTCCCCTCAAACTCTTACCTTGATGCTGCACCCGGGGTAGTCCACCCAGCCCTGCACCCGGGGTAGCCCAGCCCAGCCCTGCACCCGGGGTAGCCCAGCCCAGCCCTGCACCCGGGGTAGCCCAGCCCAGCCCTGCACCCGGGGTAGCCCAGCCCAGCCCTGCACCCGGGGTAGCCCAGCCCAGCCCTGCACCCGGGGTAGCCCAGCCCAGCCCTGCACCCGGGGTAGTCCACCCAGCCCTACACCCGGGGTAGCCCAGCCCAGCCCTACACCCGGGGTAGCCCAGCCCAGCCCTGCACCCGGGGTAGCCCACCCAGCCCTACACCCAGGGTAGTCCACCCAGCCCTGCACCCGGGGTAGCCCAGCCCAGCCCTACACCCGGGGTAGCCCACCCAGCCCTGCACCCGGGGTAGCCCAGCCCAGCCCTGCACCCGGGGTAGCCCAGCCCAGCCCTGCACCCGGGGTAACCCACCCAGCCCTACACCCGGGGTAGCCCACCCAGCCCTACACCCGGGGTAGCCCAGCCCAGCCCTACACCCGGGGTAACCCACCCAGCCCTGCACCCGGGGTAGCCCAGCCCTGCACCCGGGGTAGTCCACCCAGCCCTGTACCCGGGGTAGCCCAGCCCAGCCCTGCACCCGGGGTAGCCCACCCAGCCCTGCACCCGGGGTAGTCCACCCAGCCCTGCACCCGGGGTAGCCCACCCAGCCCTGCACCCGGGGTAGCCCACCCAGCCCTGCACCCGGGGTAGCCCAGCCCTACACCCGGGGTAGCCCACCCAGCCCTGCACCCGGGGTAGCCCACCCAGCCCTGCACCCGGGGTAGTCCACCCAGCCCTGCACCCGGGGTAGCCCACCCAGCCCTGCACCCGGGGTCGCCCACCCAGCCTGCACCCGCCCACCAGCCCTGCACCCGGGGTAGCCCACCCAGCCCTGCACCCGGGGTAGTCCACCGCCCTGCACCCGGGGTAGCCCACCCAGCCCACACCCGGGGTAGCCCACCCAGCCCTGCACCCGGGGTAGTCCACCCAGCCCTACACCCGGGGTAGCCCCACCCAGCCCTGCACCCGGGGTATCCCAGCCCTACACCCGGGGTATCCCAGCCCAGCCCGAACAACCCACCACCCACTAAGGGCCTCGACCCAATCTCCATCTGCTCCTTTTCTCCAGAGATGCGGACTGACCCGCAGAGTTACTCCAGCACTTCATGTCGACCCCCCTGCGACCTGCCCCTCGCCCACCCCATGCGCCCTCTCTCCTTGGCCCCCATCCCCCACGGCTGCAGCGGCGCCTGCGGTCGGCAGGCCAATCACTCCCGACACGACCGGACCGGACCGGACTGACCTGCTCTCCGGCCGCCGCTTCCCCGCACAGTGGGGGGCCGCGCCTGCGTACTCGCGCTCCAGGAAGGCTGCCGGGATCAGGGTGATCATTGCTTCACGGCGCATGCGTTGGACTCTGCAGCTAGAGTCCGCGGGGTCCTGACGCCCGGTGTCACCTTACTAACAAAACTGTAATCCGTTCTGTTGCGATAGAAAGCCGAAGACAGATTTGACAAAATTAGTTCAATAGAAATAACAATTACTGCTAAACGATATGAAATATTTCTAAAATAATGGGAACATTACTAGTTTGCAATTGTATTATCTATGTCACTGTCTCACTTGTTATATAAATATTAGCATTGTGAACTTTTTCACGATAGGTTTAACTTCCAGTTGAAGCACATCAAGGCTGATTATTTAATGTCCCTCTCTCAGAGGTGGCATCTTTCGTTTAAAATATAAAATTCAGGTTCATCAGTACCATTAGTATCATGAATCAGAGGACTGGAGGTGGATTGATAATCTGATTGAACGGTGTCCGAACAACAATATTATCAAGACAAAGAAGATGATTGTTGACTTTAGGAGGAGAAAGCTGAGGATCCACAAACCTAACTGATGAGCAGTGCAGTGCCAAGGACATTGATGCAATCACAAAGAGAGCTCTCTATTTTTTTTCAAAGATGGAGCAGATTCAGTATACTATCAACTTGTTTACAAAAGGACACAAAGATCTGAAGTAATTCAGCCGGTCAGGCAACATCTCTGTAGAACATTGGATAGGTGATGTTTCGGGTAGATCATCTTCTTCAGAACGTAGTAAAAGGCATATTGACTAGTTGCATCACATCCTTGTTCGGTAACTCAAATCTGGTTGCAGAGAGTGGTAGACAATGCCTAGTATATCGCAGGTACTGACCTCCCCAGCAAAGGGATCTACAGGAGGTGAGAGTCCAGAGTGTTTAATTCTCCTATGTGCTGACAACAGAACCATGAACTTCTTACTTGCTGCAGCTTTACAGGCCCTTAAATTTAATAATGCATATATAAATTGATAATAATCAATAATACAATAAATTAATAATTAATACCTGGCAACTATGATAGTGCAAAACCAAAGTCAAAAGTGTAACTAAAGACACTGTTCTAGGAAGATCATAGTTACTGAGGTTAATGTTGTGTAGTGTTCAAGAGCCTGATGGTTGCTGGGAAGTTGTTTCTTCCCGAAGTCAGTACTGAAATGACAGCATAGCCTGGTGTTGTGGATCATTGATGACATTGGTGTCTTTTTGAGGCAGCTCCTCAAAACATTGTTGTTCTGGCACCGTTCAATTAGATTTTCAGTCTCCCTCCTGTACTCTGACTCATTTGTTACCTTTTATTTGTCCAATGAAGGTGGTATTGTCGACAAATTTAAAGATGGCATTGGAGCTGTGTCTGGCCACACAGAGTTTCTAATATCATCAATGACCTACATTACCCTGGCTATCACCCATCACCTCTAATTTTGCTACAATGTACAGGAATGTACAGGAGACTGAAAACTGTAAATTCCAGGTTCAAGAACCATATAAGATTGTTAAGGGCTTGGAAACATTAGAGGCAGGAAACTCCCGATGTTGGGGGAGTCCAGAACCAGGTACCACAGTTTAAGAATAAGGAGTAAGCCATTTAAAACAGAGACGAGGAACCACTTTTTCTCACAGAGAGTGGTGAGTCTGTGGAATTCTCTGCCTCAGAGGGCGGTGGAGGCAGGTTCTCGGGATGCTTTCAAGAGAGAGCTAGATAGGGCTCTTAAAAATAGCGGAGTCAGGGGATATGGGGAGAGGGCAGGAACGGGGTACTGATTGGGGATGATCAGCCATGATCACGTTGAATGGCGGTGCTGATTCGAAGGTCCAAATGGCCTGCTCCTGCACCTATTGTCTATTGTCTATTGTCATAAGAACAGCTTCTTCCCAGCAAACATTAGGTTTTGTAAAACTCCACAAGTTCACAAGTTATAGCAGTAGAATTAGGCCATTCAGCCCATTGTCTATCTCTGCCTTAAAAATATCCACTGACTTGGGCTCCACAGCCCTCTGTGGCAACGAGTTTCACAGATTAACTACCCTCTGACCAAAGAAGTTCCTCCTCACCTCCCTTCTAAAAGAGTGCCCTTTAATTCTGAGGCTATGACCTCTGGCCCTAGACTCTCCCACCAGTGGAAACATCCTTTCATTATTCTGTAAGTTTCTATGAGCTTGCCCCTCAACCTTCTAAACTCCAACGAGCACAGGCCCAATGCTGTCAAACGCTACTGGAAACGCTCAAATGCCCGGGCGTCAGCCTGTGGTGCAGGCGAAGTGAAGGAGAGGGTGACTCACACCGGACAGGTGTCATACAATGACTTACTTCAGTAACTGTGGTCTACTATGGACCCTGCATTGGTTGCACTATGAACTCCGATTTTACACCATTATAGTATTATTGATTATTAATTATTGCATTATTGATACATTAAAGTACATTTGTTGGGATAATGACCTGTAAAGCTGCAGTAAATAATGATTTATTTTTTCCATTGGCAGTACATATGGCAATGACATTTACTTGACTTGACTACCCAGTAGATGTAGGTAATGCCACGACACTCTTCGACTCTGTTTTTTGACTCTTCCTTCGGGGGGATGAGACCTTTCTTGCCGTATCCCCCATCTCCGTCTCCGCTGAGGCCTATTGCGGAGCTGGCGGCCTCCAACTGGGACCGACCTCGAGCCAGGACTTACCAACGCGAGGCTGGCCGACTTCGGGGCTGTGGTGGCGTTGCGACCCGACTTCGGAGCCTCGGAGGCTTGGCCGCGGGCCAGTGGACGACATCAACGTCGGGAGGTCGCAGGTCACAGGTTGGTGACCTGTTTTTCCGGGGCTCCCGCAACAACAGCTGCATCCGCTGGATTGGAGGGCAGCAGCTTCGGCAGCTTCGACCGCCCCGGGCCGCGGAGTTTGAACCGGCCCGTTCGCGGAGCTCGGATTCAGCCGCGGGACTTACTTGCCATCACCCGACGGGGTCACAACATCGGAGGCCTGGATCGCCTCAGCGCAGAGGGAGAGCAAGGAGGGAAGAGACAAAGACTTAAGACTTTTGCCTTCCATCACAGTGAGGAGGTGCCTGGTGGACTCACTGTGGTGGATGTAAAAACTGTGTTGAGTGTGTGTTTTGTTATTTATTCTATGTTATGACTGCAGGCTAAACCATTTTGTTGTACTGAAAAGTGCAATGACAATAAATTGAACCAAATCAAATCAAAGACACTCTTCGAAGATAACAGGGATGTTATGCAGATTAGGTGTGCAATATTTATTCCTGTATCAGTAGTACTACAAATCAGAACATGTTTTAATCATTTAATCAGGCAGCATATGTGGAAAGTGTTCTGTCGAATGATTTTTAGTTTTAAAAAGGTTCGAAAAGAGCAGCCTAAGTTATGCACTGGCTGACTTCAAGATGTGAAGTTGACACGATGATCGTTCAGACCAGCGCGCTGCGCAGCTGGCGGTGGCTGCAGGCCCTGGCTGGTTCCGCTCTCCGTGCATCGAGCGGGCGCTAGGACCCAGCGGAGCGCAAGTCCCGCTCGTCTCTCTGAAGGTGACCGGTGTAACATGGCGGCGGCGGCGGCGGGTCGGCGCCTCTGGCTGTCACGCAGCGTGCTGTCGGCGGCCCTGCAAGCGGGCGTCAGGCGGGTTAGCGGCGGGCCGAGCGTCAGCCTGCAGGCGAAGGAGAGGGTGACCCACACCGGACAGGTCGGTGGAGGGAGCGGCACTGGGTTCGGGGGAGGTTTAGGTTATCTGGGGGTGGGAGAGGTTGAAGTGTGGTGTAGGGTGGTCTGGGCTGGGCTGAGAAATGTTGGTGTGAAGGTAGTGTAGTGTGGTCTGGGGTGGGAGAGAGAGATGTTGGTGTGAAGGTAGTGTGGTGTAGGGTGGTCTGGGCTGGGGTGGGAGGGAGAGAGATGTTGGTGTGAATGTAGTGTAGTGTGGTCTGGTCTGGGGTGGGGTGGGAGGAGAGAGAATGTTGGTGTGAAGGTAGTGTAGTGTGGTCTGGTCTGGGGTGGGGTGGGAGGGAGAGAAATGTTGGTGTGAAGGTAGAGTAGTGTAGGGTGGTCTGGTCTGGGGTGGGAGGGAGAGAGATGTTGGTGTGAATGTAGTGTGGTGTAGGGTGGTCTGGGCTGGGGTGGGAGGGAGAGAGATGTTGGTGTGAATGTAGTGTGGTGTAGGGTGGTCTGGGCTGGGGTGGGAGGGAGAGAGATTTTTAATTTCAAAATATACTTTATTCGAATGATAAATATATACAATACATTAACCTTGCGGAAAATCCATCCGACATTTTCGGAGGCTGTACAATAATCAATACAGTTTAGACATTTCTTTCCCCCAAATTTCCACAAATCAGTCCCCCACTCGTGCCACAGTGGAGGGAGAGAGATGTTGGTGTGAAGGTAGTGTAGTCTGGTCTGATCTAGGGTGGGGTGGGAGAAATGTTGGTGTGAAGGTAGTGTGGTGTAGGGTGGTCTGGTCTGGGGTGGGGTGGGAGAAATGTTGGTGTGAAGGTAGTGTGGTGTAGGGTGGTCTGGTCTGGGGTGGGGTGTGAGAAATGTTGGTGTGAAGGTAGTGCCGGATGGAGGGCTTGGGATGACCAGGAGGAGAGAGCAGGGAAGAACTGGGGAGGGTCTGGCGAGAGGACAATGAATGTCCAAGAGAGAATGGTGAAGAATGGAGAGGTCTGGGAAACGTGTGTGTGGGGCGAAGGGAAAGGCACAGGAAAACAAAACATATGTTGGAATGTAGCAACCACTGAACCATTACATCCCAAACAACGTATTTGGATTTTTTTCTATGCCTTTCCAGTGCATTCACATCCTTTCTGTTCTGTGGCATATAGTATTCCGGCCCTTGGCTGAACAATGTTTTACTACACTCTGTCCAACAGACATGATTTCAACACTTCAGGCACATCTCTTGTACCTCGCCTGGGCTCTGCCATCATTTAGGATGGTGATAATCAGGCCAGCAACTCCCTAGCAGCTGTTGTACACCCTTAATGGCCAGATATTGTAGTGGCCATTTGGCTTATTTTGTGTATCATTAATTATGGCATGTGTCTTTAAATTTTATACTGCCCTTATTATGTTGGTGGGATTTATTATGTATTCTAGGGTATGTTTGGAGCTAGGTTTCTTGCTCAGAAGCATAGTTTTTAGTTTTGGACTTGCATGAGGAAGGCATACTCTTTGACCATGTGAAGTGTAATGGAGACACAAGGAGTTTTCTAACCTTTAAAGTGATATGCTGGAGTTTGATGAAGATTATAGTGTATGAGTCGGAAGAAGGTTGGATGTATACCTTATTGTTTTTCTTCAACAATAAAGAATCTATTAATCAAAAGACTGTTATGAGGATTTATCTGTAAAGAAGCTCTGAATGTCTCATGGAAAGCTCACATGCGTATTACGACATTCTCCTTAATCATGTAGTGTACTTTAGTGGCTAGAGGGAGTAATCTCTTGAACGATATACAAATCTGCCTCTACAGATATAACATACCTATTGATTTTATCTAACTTGTTGGTTGAGGGATCTTTGAGCACTATCTGAAGTGGTTGGTTGGTAGGTTAATTGGCCCCTGTAAATTATTCCTAGTTTGTATAGGTCATTGGTCGAATCTGCAGGCAATCGAGGGAAATGTAGGGAAAATAAAATGGCAGTAATGTAGGAATACTGTAAATAGGTGTTTGATGGTCGGTATGGACATGCTAAGCCAAGGTGCTTGTTTTCGCGACCCAATAACCTCTATTAAAGATTATGCTTGAGCACCATTTTGTTGCTGGTGGTCCATAGAACCTGAACTGCCACAACACTCCATTGCAAGACTCTTGGTGCAAAAATGAGGCTTCTTGCCATATACCTTTTATAACGTTTTAAAAACCCCATACCCTTTTGGAGGAGAACATTCCAGAAGGATTTGGAAGCCCAGGACGCAAGCCTATTGAGGGTGGAAGACGTTGCATATAACTGAACAGAATGGCGAAAGCTTGCTGCCCAATGCACTCAACAGTGTGGGAGGAACTAAGTCTGTCTGTACCCTTTTAATGTTATAATGGATCAATACCTCCCCATCAGACAAATGAGGAAGGATGAAAATGTGATGCCTGCTATTGGATCATCATTCTGTACCCGACACAGGCTCGGTCTGTTAGCTGCATCATTAAGGCTGAGTTGTTTCGCAAGTTGTGGTATTATTGAGCCTTTCTTTGGTGATGGATGTTGAAATTTGATCCCCAGAATATATCCCTTGTCTGTCCATGAAGGAATCCTGATACGTCAGTTGAGAAAAGCCACCAACATGTTCCCTTGCCCTTGTTTAGCTTGAGGTTGTGAGACCTGATGATGCCCAATTATTACACCAGATTGTTTAGCCCTGTGACTGCTAGTATTTACCTTAATTCTTTCACACTACATTTGTATCATCTACTCTGTTGGTGGGACACGATATACTTGGAAGGAATCTGATACATTGAATAAAGGGCATGATGCAGAGTATGATTGTTGGCTGTTGCTTGACTGGTCTGTAACAGCTTGGTATGAGTCACAAGTTGTAGGAGCAGAACTAGGCCATTTAGCCCATCGAGTCTAATCCGCCATTCAATCATGGTTGATCTCTGCCACCTAATTCCATTATCCTGCCTTCTCTCCATAACCCTTGACACCCATTCTAATCAAGACCTTGTCTATCTCTGCCTTGAAAATATCCACTGACTTGGGCTCCACAGCCTTCTTTGGCAATGTTCCACAGATTAACTACCCTCTGCCTAAAGATGTTCCTCCTCACCTTTTTAAAAGAGCACCGTTTAATTCTGAGGCTATGACCTCTGATTCTAGACTTTTCCACCAGTGGAAAATTCCTTTCCGCATCCACTCTATTTATGCCTTTCATTATTCTATAAGTTTCAATGAGGTCCTACCTCAACTTCAAAACTCCAGCGAGTCGAGGCCCAGTGTTGTCAAAAGCTCACCATATGCTAACCCAGTCGCCCAGTAATAGTGTTGTGGAATTATAAGAGTTCACTGGGTAATCTGGGTTCATTATGGTTGACGGGGAAGTATTGTTTGCAAAGCCATTTCATTGTTATTTCCTGAATTTTGCTTTTACATGGATTCTTATGGTCATGTCAAATAAATCCATTTTTTTGCCAAAGTTTATTATTATACATAATACCAGAAGAGGATGCTAAGAAATTACAGCCCTTGTTTGGATTTTATAGTTTTTAGAGTCAGAAGATTAGATTTTGTCGATGTTTAAGTATTCTTTTTTGTAATTTGCTTTCAGGTTATGAAGAGATGATTACAGAAAAGAAGTAAGTGTTTTTATATTGTGACTGTATTGAGATGCCATCGAAAAAGACCTGGCTCTTTTTTTCAGTTCATGCACTATAATTTGGTCAACAGCACTAATTTTATAGGAGTGAAACAACTTTAATATGAGAATGTTTAGTTCTAAAAGCACACTTCAAAAAGTATAAGAAAATTAGTGTTTAAAATTCTTGGTGCTGCGTTACTTTGATTCTATTTGTGAGCTCCTATTGTAATTTCATTTAAATGTCACTGTTTTTGTATAAAAAGAGAGCATGGAACCACTTCCCAGTGGTTACGATACTACAGTGAATCACCTATTACATACCATCATTCTCTACAGAATATCCATTCACTTGTAAACACTGTCCATGCCTCTGGGATCCCAATGTGGATGATTGCAGCAATGGTGTGGCTTGGAGTGGGCCACATAAAAACATCAACTTCTGTCCCTTTCTTTATTTTGTTCCTTTTCTCAGTTCCTACCATAACTGTTCTTAATAGTTGTTTCTATTGTAACCCCTACTATCACCCCTCAAACAAAAGGTGTGAGGAGTTCATGGGCTAGTTTTATCAAGATGGAGATAATTTGATCAGTAGCCACTGATCTTTTTCTCCCGTCCCCTACGTTACTAGGCCAACTGTTGTCTCCCATCATGCCCTCTCTGAGTTCAACCCTACTTTTATCAAAGTATTGACTTGCCCAATTTCTCTTCCTTTAGCTGCTATTTTTAACAGTGCCCTCTCATTGTTGCATCTGGTATCATCAAACCTCTTCTCAAAATGCAGACATGATTCTTGCTGTCTGCAAACATACACATTCTACCTTCAAAGCATCGACAACTCCCCTCACCAATCTCTCATTGTACCTGTTGTCATCACTGAAATCCCTACTCCTCTTTAACACTTTCCTATTATCTACAACTCTATCCTAATTTCCCTCATCACCTGGCCTATATCAATCTAGAGTAGATGATTTTGAGAAAACTGGCCTTGTTTGATACCAGTTCCTTACTAATTTTCACCATACCTATTATCAATTAATCTTATCAATTATAATTTCACCCCATCTATGAACATCTTATGCTCATTTATTGGATATGAGGAGCATTGTGGCATTTTTTGAGAGACGAGTTAATGCTTTAGTTCTTTACCTGAGCCACCATAGCCTCAATACATTCAATAAGGACGACATAAATAATTTGCCGGAAATAGCAGGGGATCGCGGGTCAAATGAGATGGAGGAACTGAGTGAAATCCAGGTTAGCTGGACAGTGGTGTTAGGTAAATTGAATGGATTAAAGGCCGATAAATCCCCAGGGCCAGATAGACTGCATCCCAGGGTACTTAAGGAAGTAGCCCCAGAAATAGCAGATGCCTTAGTGATAATTTTTCAAAACTCTTTAGATTCTGGAGTAGTTCCTGAGGGTTGGAGGGTAGCTAATGTAACCCCACTTTTTTAAAAAGGGAGGGAGAGAGAAAACGGGGAATTACAGATCAGTTAGTCTAACATTGGTAGTGGGGAAACTGCTAGAGTCAGTTATTAAGGATGGGATAGCAGCGCATTTGGAATGTGGTGAAATCATTGGACAAAGTCAGCATGGATTTACGAAGGGTAAATCATGTCTGGCGAATCTTATTGAATTTTTTTGAGGATGTAACTAGTAGAGTGGATAAGGGGAGACAGTGGGATGTGTTATATCTGGACTACTTTCAGAAGGCTTTCCACACAAGGTCCACACAAGAGATTGGTATGCGAACTTAAAGCACACGGTATTGGTGGTTCAGTATTGATGTGGATAGAGAACTGGCTGGCAGACAGGAAGCAAAGAGTAGGAGTGAACGGGTCCTTTTCAGGATGGCAGGCAGTGACTAGTGGGGTGCCGCAAGGCTCAGTGCTGGGACCCCAGCTATTTACAATATACATTAATGATTTGGACGAGGGAATTAAATGCAACATCTCGAAGTTTGCGGATGACACAAAGCTGGCAAAGACATAGGTCATAATGGGAGCGAGATGGAGAGTTAAAGTGGCGGTCAATTGGAAGCTCTGGGTTTCGTGACTGGACTGAATGCAACTGTGTTGCAAAGCAATAACCCATTCTGTGATTAATGATTTGGACGAGGGAATTAAATGCAACATCTCGAAGTTTGCGGATGACACGAACCTGGGGGGCAGTGTTAGCTGTGAGGAGGACGCTAGGAGGCTGCAGGATGACTTGGATAGACTGGGTGATTGGGCAAATGCATGGCAGATGCAGTATAATGTGGATAAATGTGAGGTTATCCACTTTGGTGGCAAAAACAGGAAGGTAGACTATTATTTGAATGGTGACCAATTAGGAAAAGGGGAGATGCAGCGAGACCTGGGTGTCATGGTACACCAGTCATTGAAAGTAGGCATGCAGGTGCAGCAGGCTTGGAAGAAAGTGAATGGTATGTTGGCATTCATAGCAAAAGGATTTGAGTACAAGAGCAGGGAGGTTCTACTGCAGTTGTATCAGGGTCTTGGTGAGGGCCACAACACATGGAGTATTGCGTACAGTTTTGGTCTCCTAATCTGAGGAAAGGCATTCTTGCCATAGAGGGAGTACAGAGAAGGTTCACCAGACATGATCCTGGGATGGCACGACTTCCATATGAAGGAAAGACTGGATAGACTTGGCTTGTACTCGCTGGAATTTAGATGATTGAGGGGTGGATCTCATAGAGACTTACAAAATTATTAAGGGGACAGGCTAGATGCAGGAAGATGGTTCCCGATGTTGGGGGAAAATCCAGGACAAGGGGTCCAGTTTAAGGATAAGGGGGGGGGAAGTCTTTAACGGAATTGGACGAGATGAGAAAATCGTTTTTTCACACAGTAAGTGGTGAATATCTGGAATTCTCTGCCACAGAAGGTAGTTGAGGCCAGTTCATTGGCCATATTTAAGAGGGAGTTGGATGTGGCCCTTGTGGCTGAAGGGATCAGGGGGTATGGAGAGAAGGCAGGTACAGGATACATGAGTTGGATGATCAGCATTAGATCATATTGAATGGCGGTGCAGGCTCGAAGCATACGAAAGCCGAATGGCCTGCTCCTGCACCTAATTTCTATGTAATAATGCAATGACACGTCACTGCGCTGAAGTGAACTTTAAGATAGAAGAGATTGTGAACGTTAAACTCGTCTTATTCATAGCAAGTTGCCCTTGTATCTTGAGGGGCTGCGAGAAAACTTTACTCAATTTTACCAACATGCTGAGATTTCTTCAAGGAAAGGATATCTGCAGTTTCACCTGATAGACCAATGTGGGAATTGTATGATGGTGTCAAAGTGTAACAGTCAGATGTATTAAATTGTGCACAGAACTTGGGTGCAAAAGATTAGATTTGGTGGGGAGAGGTGGTGGCACATAACATGGTCACTCAATAGCGTAAACATAGTAACTGCTGGAAATAACTAGCTGCTGAAGGAGAGAAGATGAAGATAGTAGATTTAGTATTAGTTTCATGTTGATGAACTTTCATCAGGTCCAGGTCTGATGTAAGGTAATTGATCTGAAATATTAACCATGCTTTTCTCTCTCCCTTGAATGGTTTCAACATATTCTGTCTATATTTGGCAAGTTTGATTTTAATTATTGTTTAGGGGCGGAAGGTGGGGGTGTGCGATTTGAAAAAAAAAAGTTTTAATTTGTTTGCTCTATCATATTTTTATAATTCCATGGTTTTCTGTGTCTCTTTATTTCTGTGCCTGATTGGACATGGAATGACATTTAGTAAATTACCTCTCCTGATTCAACTTCTGATAGAATGGCTCATTTAGTTTTTATTTCATTTGGTTAGGGACACACTTCATTGCTTGTCCAGTTTAGTTTGAGAGGCTGAGGTAAGTTCTTGCCAAATGGTCACAGCTGTAACTTTCTCAGAACAAATCAAAGTGCATTTTGGGCAAAACATTGCAAGTGTATCCAGCTGGATAGAGATTTTTGCATTTACTACATTCAAAGTTAAATCCAAAATCTGCATTCAAATCTTATTTTTGTAGGTAAATGAAAAGTTTGCCATTGATCTAATTGCCGAGGAACCAATATCTGAGGTAACGGATAGAGTGGTTTCATGTGATGGTGGTGGTGGAGCCCTTGGGCATCCTAAGGTGTACATAAACTTGGTAAGTGTAACCACTTGCATAATGAATGTTGCAGCAATAGCAATTGATCATAAATGTTCTTGTTGCTGAGAAATTACTTTTGCAAACGACAAGTTGAAAATATTAGCGTATACTTTATGCATATAAAATCTGGAAACAAGATATTTGTGGTAGCATTATATTTACATTAGCACCATTTTTTTTAATATAAGCTTCTACCAAAGACTCAGATCAGTAGATTTTTATTAATTTGCAACACTCTAAGTAAACAGGTGCATTTATTAATTTGGAAGTCTACTGTTATGTTTTCTGTTATTGCAAAGAGGTTGTAGTACAAAAGTAACAAAGTCTTATAGATGTAGATAAAGTCTTACTATGAATGGTTTGGTAAGATCTCATTTGCAATATTTTTGATCTCTGAAGCCAAAGGATATATGTGAGGCCAGTGTACCTTTAAATCCTTAGTTTCTACGCTTGTACCTGAGATTCAGAGGATTTATTCCTGTGAGGAAAGATTGAGTATGACTGAGATATAGCCATGAATTTTGAAAGGGATTTACGGAGATGCTTTTGTCTCAAGTTGGAGAGTCTTTTTGAATTAAAAATTTGGAGCATAATGTTTGAAGTTAGCTATTTAGGACAGAGATGAGAAAGAATAGAGGTTAAGTATTATGAGTTTATTCTAGGATAAAAGAGTATGACGATATGGTTGTAACGTGGACAGGGCATAGGGACAGCTGTTTTAGTAATGGCAGATCAGATTTGAGTGTACATGTGGCCTACATTGCTGTTCTATGTTTCTATGACGAGGTTAAGGAAGATGGTAAATAAGTAAATTGCACATGTAATCTAAATCACGTAATGTGCACATTTACAAGACTGGTCTTAATGTGAAATAATAGAACAAACTGTGAATAGCATTGTTTTATGAAGGTTTCCCTTGGTACAAACAATAAATACAGTTCAGATCACAAGGAGATCATACTTTTTTACTCTATTGGGTTATGCTGCTGTTTTTTTTAGATATTGGATAACTTGACATGATTCTTAAGCTTAAAGCTCTGTACCATTGCAAGGTGAATATATGCTGCGTTATATTTAATGAATTAAAGCTTCATCTTTCTTTTTTTAGGATAAAGAGACAAAAGTTGGAACGTGTGGTTATTGTGGACTTCGTTTTAAACAGAAGCATCATCATTGAGATGACATAATTTAGAATAGACTTACTTTCTTTCTCTTCTATATGCCGGCAAATAAAGCTGTGAAAATTACTTAATTGTTCTGTGCGTTTTGTTGTTGCTCAGTTTAAAATGAAAATAGAAAAAAAACATCTCTTATGAAACCAATGTAACTAATAAGCGTTGAAACTAAGGATTTAATTTATACTAGCTTTCGCTGTACAAGCACTTCCACAGATTAATGTTTGATTAATTAATCTACACATTTAGCCATATCTCTAATTTCAAATTATTCTGATCAGAGTTTTACATATTAGCTATGATGTGGGATAAGGTATGTTTTGAAATCCATATATATTTAACAATGATAATGTGTCATTTTGAATAATTGCTTATGATCAGAATTTGCAGTTGTGAGGCAACTTGCACTGTGTCCCAGGTAGCAAGGCTTCAGCTAAAAAATGTTTCATATTGTTGAGTTAAAATGCAGGCTATTAATGAAGTGACAAGGGAATGATAGGGCCAAGTCTGTCTCCATAAATGAAATATTGCTAAAGAAACAGCAAAGCAGTGGTAAATTAGAATTGAAATGGTCACGGAAGAGGAAATAAAGAGGAATGCAATGGGTCTAATAATAAAAGGGGGTAAATTCCTACATTAATAATTACAGCAACTTTTAAAGTTATCCTTTGGGATTAAATTCCAGGCTACTATGAAAGCGTGATTAAGTTTTATTACCATATAATTTTGTTGCCTATACAATATTTTCACTTGAGTGAAATAATGGATGTCGCACTAGCACTACAGGTATTGGTACAAGCTTGCAGCTCCAGAGATTCAGATTTGTTTCTGACTTTTTTTATTTTTTTATATTTTTTTAATTATAATTTTATTAGAAGCAATTGTACAAAAAAGAATGACAACAGTTCTACAACTCTCAGCTTCAATTTTAACATTTTACAAACAGAATATTAAATTGAAATAAGAAAAAAGAGAAGAAAGGAAAGAGAAAGATGAAAAGGGGAAAGAAGAAGAGATATGTCCGTCGACCCACCCATGCACACGCTCGCCCAGGCTTACAATCAGTTTTGAGTTTGTGTTCAACCATTGTATTGTTCAAGAAATTCAATAAAAGGAGACCATATTTATGAAAATTGACCTGGTTTGTCAGTCAAGACAAACCTAATTTTTTCTAGATGTAGTGTCTCTGTCATTTCCGTATCCACATCTTCACTGAGGGGACTGTTGTCTTTATCCAAAATGTAAGTATATGTTTTTTTGCTGATATTAGACCGTAATACTATTGAATAGAGAGACAGGTGGGCAGAGGGGATGGGTTGCCCTGTTGGTGAGGAATGAAATTCAGTCCCTTGCAAGGGGTGACATTGAAACAGGAGATGTGGAGTCGGTATGGATAGAACTAAGGAATTGTAAGCGTAAAAAGACCCTAATGGGACTAATCTACAGGCCCCAAACAGTAGCCTGGACATAGGGCGCAAGTTAAATCGGGAGTTAAAATTGGCGTGTAGTAAAAGTAATGCTGTGGTTGTTATGGGATATTTCAACGTGCAGGTAGACTGGGGAAACCAGGTTGGTACTGGACCCCACGAAAAGGACTTTGTAGAGTGCCTTTGTGATGGATACTTTGAACAGCTTGTATTGGAGCCTACCAGGGAGAAGGCAATTCTGGATTTAGTGTTATATAAATGAAGGATTTTGATAATGGCCTCGAGGTTAATGAGCCATTAGAGGCAGAGTGACCATATAAATGGTCAGTTTAATTACATTGGAGAGGCAGAAGTAGATCGGATCGGTGTCAGTGTTGCAGTTGAATAAAGGGGGGACTGTGGTGCAAGAGGGAGGAGCTGGCAACGTTGACTGGAAAAGATACACTAGCAGGGAAACATTTGAACAAAAAATGGTGGGTGTTTCTCTGGAATAATATTAGAAGGTGCATGATCAGTTCATACTAGAAGGAAAAAATTATTACAAGGGGAAAAGGGATGACCATGGCTACAAGGGGACGTCAGGGAGTATAAAAAATTAAGCGAAGAAGTACAACGTAGCAAAGATGAGCGGGAAGCAAGAGATTTGGTAATGTTTGAAGAACCAGCAGAAAGATAACCAAAAGGCAATACGGGGAGGAAAAAGATGAGGTACGAAGGTAGCTAGCCAAGAATATAATGCAAGATAGTAAAAGCTTCTTTAGGTATGTGAAGAGGAAAAAATTAGTTAAGACCAAAGTTGGACCCTTGAAGACCGAAAAAGGTGAATTTATTATGGGGAACAAGGAAATGGCAGATGAGTTGACCAGGTACTTTGTTTATGTCCTCATTAGTGAAGACAGATCCAATCATCCTGATATAGTAGTGGCCAGATGATCTGGGGTGACAGAGGAACTGAAGGAAATCCACATTAGGCAGGATAGACTGATGGGACTGAAGGCTGATAAATCCCCAGGGCCTGATGGTCTGCATCCCAGGGTACTTAAGGATGGGGCTCTATAAATCATGGATGCATTGGTGATACATTTCCAATGTTCTATAGACTCAGGATCAGTTCCTGTGGATTGGAGGGTAGCTAATGTTATCCCACTTTTTAAGAAAGGCGGGAGAGAAAAAGCGGAATTATAGACCAGTTAGCCTGACATCGGTGGTGAGGAAGAGTCAATTATAAAAGAGATAGCCGAACATTTGGATAGCAGTAATGGGATCGGTCTGAGTCAGCATGTATGTATGAAGGGGAAATCATGCTTAACTAATCTTCTGAATTTTTTTGAAGATGTAACTATGAAAATGGACAAGGGAGAGCCAGTGGATGTAGTGTACCCGGACTTTCAGAAAGCATTTGATAAGGTCTCACATAGGAGATTAGTGGGCAAAATTAGGGCACATGGTATTGGGGGTAGAGTGCTGACATGGATAGAGAAGTGGTTGGCAGACAGGAAACAAATAGTAGGGATTAATGGGTCCTTTTCAGAGTGGCAGGCAGTGACTAGTGGGGTATCTCAAGGCTCGGTGCTGGGACCACAGTTATTTACAATATACATCAATGATTTGGATGAAGGGATTCAAAGTAACATTAGCAAATTTGCAGATGACACAAAGCTGGGTGGCAGTGTGAACTGTGAGGAGGATGCTATGAGAATGCAGGGTGACTTCGACGTTGGGGGAGCGGACAGATGTAGCTTAATGTGTATAAATGTGAGGTTATCCACTTTGGTAGCAAAAACAGGAAGGCAGATTACTATCTAAATGGCGTCAAGTTGGGAAAAGGGGAAGTACAATGGGATCTGGGGCTCCTTGTACATCAGTCTACGAAAGTAAGCATGCAGGTACAGCAGGCAGTGAAGAAAGCATGTTGGCCTTTATAACAAGAGGAATCGAATATAGGGGCAAAGAGGTCCTTCTGCAGCTGTACAGAGCCCTAGTGAAACCACACCTGGAGTATTGTGTGCCGTTTTGGTCCCATAATTTGAGGCAGGACATTCTTGCTATTGAGGGAGTGCAGCGTAGGTTTACAAGGTTAATTCCCGGGATGGAGGGACTGTCATACGCTGAGACAATGGAGCAACTGGGCTTCTACACCGGAATTTAGAAGGATGAGAGGATATCTCATTGAAACATATAAGATTGTTAAGGGCTTGGACACGCTAGAGGCAGGAAACATGTTCCCGATGTTGGGGGAGTCCAGAACTAAGGGCCACAGTTTAAGAATAAGGAGTAAGCCATTTAGAACAGAGACGAGGAAACACTTTTTCTCACTGAGGTGGAATTCTCTGCCTCAGAGGGCGGTGGAGGCAGGTTCTCTGGATGCTTTCAAGAGAGCTAGATACGGCTCTTAAAAACAGTGCAGTCAAGGGATATGGGGAGAAGGCAGGAACGGGGTACTGATTGGGGATGATCAGCCATGATCACATTGAATGGTGCTGCTGGCTCGTAGGGCCGAATGGCCTACTCCTGCATCTATTGTCTATTGTAATCAAGAAAGTGTCTTTGAAATAACATTAGTTTGACACATGCCTCTGATATTCCCAGTATTATCAGTTTTGTGTCTGTTCCTAGTGGAATTTTCAGTGTTTTAGAGGTAACATTAAAGATTCTGTCACAAAAATGTATATTTTTGTACATAGTACAAAAGTATGGGTTAAGGTGGCTTCTTGAGAATGACATTTGTCACAAAGGAGGGAAACACCGGGGAAAATCTTGCTCAATTGGGTCTTTGAGCAATATAGCCTGTGTAGTACTTTAAACTGTATCAGGCAGTGTCTGGCATATAAAGAGCAAAGATGTGATGAGATGAGCTTGCAAAAGTTTTCATACCCCTTGAACTTTTCCACATTTTGTCACGTCACAACCACAAACGTAAATGTATTTTATTGGGATTTTATGTGATAGACCAACACAAAGTGGTGCATAATTGTGAAGTGGAAGGAAAATGATACATGGTTTTCAAATTTTATTACAAATAAAAAAACTGAAAAGTGTGGCGTGCAAAAGTATTCTCCCCCCACCCCCCCTGAGTCAATACTTTGTAGAACCACCGTTTGCTGCAATTACAGCTGCAAGTCTTTTGGGGTATGTCTCTACCAGCTTTGCACATCTAGAGACTGAAATTTTTGCCCATTCTTCTTTGCAAATTATCTCAAGCTCAGTCAGATTGGATGGAGAGGGTCTGTGAACAGCAATTTTCAAGTCTTGCCAGAGATTCTCAATTGGATTTTGGTCTGGAGTTTGAGCCATTATAACACATGAATATGCTTTGATCTAAACCATTCCATTGTACCTCTGGCTGTATGTTTAGGGTCGTTGTCCTGCTGGAAGGAGAACCAACGGCCCCAGTCTCAAGTATTTTGCAGACTATAACAGGTTTTCTTCCAAGATTGCCCTGTATTTGGCTCCATCCATCTTCCCATCAACTCTGACCAGCTTCCCTGTCCCTGCTGAAGAAAAGCATCCCAACAGCATGATGCTGCCACCACCATGTTTCACAGTGGGGATGGTGTGTTCAGGGTGATGTGCAGTGTTAATTATCCGCCACACATAGCGTTTTGCATTTAGGCCAAAAACTTCAATTTTGGTCTCATCAGACCTTCCTCCACATGTTTGCTGTGTCCCCCACATGGCTTGTGGCAAACTGCAAACGGGACTTCTTATGGCTTTGTTTCAACAATGGCTTTCTTCTTGCCACTCTTCCATAAAGGCCTGATTTGTGGAGTGCACGACTAATAGTTGTCCTGTGGACAGGTTCTCCCACCTGAGCTGTGGATCTCTGCAGCTCCTCCAGAGTTACCATGGGCCTCTTGGCTGCTTCTCTGATCAATGCTTTCCTTGCCCGGCCTGTCAGTTTAGGTGGACGGCCATGTCTTGGTAGGTTTGCAGTTGTGCCATACACTTTCCATTTTCGGATGATGGATTGAACAGTGATCCGTGAGATGTTCAAAGCTTGGGATATTTTTTTATAACCTAACCCTGCTTTAGACCTCTCCACAACTTTATCCTGACCTGTCTGGTGTGTTCCTTGGGCTTCATGATGCTGTTTGTTCACTAATGTTCTCTAACAAACCTCTGAGGCCTTCACAGAACAGAATATCTATACTGAGATTAGATTACACACAAGTGGACTCTATTTACTAATTAGGTGACTTCTGAAGGCAATTGGTTGCACTGGATTTTATTTAGGGGTATCAGAGTAATGGGGGCTGAATACTTTTGCACGCCACACTTTTCAGTTTTTTATTTGTAAAAAAATTTGAAAACCATTTATCATTTTCCTTCCACTTCACAATTATGCACCACTTTGTGTTGGTCTATCACATAAAATCCCAATAAAATACATTTACGTTTGTGGTTGTAACATGACAAAATGTGGAAAAGTTCAAGGGGTATGGAAACTTTTGAAAGCCACTGTATGTATTGTTGGCTTTCATCCCATATATCCTTGGAGATGTGTTGACCCATCTCATCCTCACATGAACGCCCATAAATCTCGACGGAGTGTAGATGTTTTGGAGGGTATTGTAAATGTGGGATTTCTACCTCTCTATCTGCATATCTATTCAAACATTCATCGAGTATGTCTGGACCTACAGAGGAGCAGTCTTGTATGTATGTTCTCACGTAATCCCCAACTTGGAGGTATCTAAAAAAGTTATTGGTGTTCAGCTCGTATTTCTCTTGCAATACGTGAAAGGAGGAAAGAATCCCCTTCTGATAAAGGTCTCCCACTGTATTGATTCCCTGATTCCTCCATTGAACAAAAAACACATCTAGAGTAGAATGTTTAAAAGAGGGACTATTTGCAATGGGGAGGAGAGACATGTTTCTCAGTTTGAGGACTGAGTTTCAAGCAATCTTCCCTTTCCATTTTTAGCCAGTTTGCCTGTTGGTATGAATCATCCAGCCAGAAAATTATAGTTTTAATATTAGTTGCCCAATAGTAAAAGAGGAAGTTATGTAAGGCTAGTCCTCCATGTTCTTTGAATTTGCACAGATGTCTTTTGTGTATTCGGTGGCTTTTATAGTCCCAGATGAAATTAGTGACAATGGAATCAATTTAAAAAAACAAAAAACTTTTGGGAAGATATATCAGTATTGGCTGGAATAAGTATAGAAGTTGCGGAAGAAAGATCATCTTCACGGCATTTAGTCTACCGAGAAGAGAAATAGGCAGTGTTTTACAAAATTGAATATACGTATGGAGTTTAGTAATTAATGGTGGGAAATTTGTTTTAAACAAAAGGGAATATTTTGTAAACTCCAAGGTATCTGAATTTTTCAGTAACGATTCTAAAGGGAAACTGTTGGAGCTGGGTGACGTCTTGTTATTTTATTGGCATAATTTCACTTTTGTTCCAATTGATTCTATAGCCAGAAAAGGAACCAAATTGTTCTATAGCAGTTAATACATTTGGAATACTAATTTGGGGGTTAGTAACGTGTAGGACTACGTCACCTGCATGTAGGGAAATTTTATTAGAAGTATGTTTAGTATTGTATCCATATATGCGTGGATGGGACCTGATACTCTCGGCAAGAGGTTCTATGGCTAATGCAAATAGCATCGGGGAGAGAGTGCATCCTTGTCTATTGCCCCTGAATAAATGAAATTTAGATGAAAGCATTTGGTTTGTTAGTATTCTGGCTGTCAGATTAGTATATAAAAGCTTCACCCATGAAGTGAAGTTTTCTCCCAATTGGAATGTTTCCAACACTGTGAAAAAATAAGACCATGCCACTTGATCGAAATGCCATTTTGGCGTCCAGTGAAATGATTATTAGGTCTTCGTTTGGTATTTTCTGCGAATACATTATATTAAACAGACGTCTCAAATTATAAAATGAGTGTCGGTTACATATGAACCCGGTTTGGTCTGCGTGTACTAATTTGCCAATGACTAGGCTAAGTCTATGAGCCAAATTCTTGGCTAGAATCTTCTGGTCAGTATTTAAGAGAGCAATTGCTCTATAGGATCCCGGCTCTTTGAGATTTTTATCTTTTTTAGGAATTAATGTAATAATTGATTCTGCAAGAGTCTGTGGTAAGGTCTGTTCCTTGAATGCTTGAGTGTAGAGGCTTCGTAGGTGTGGGGAAATTATGTTGCTAAATTTTTTATAAAATTCATTATTGAGCCCGTCAGGGCCAGGAGTTTTTCCATTTTTCAGTGATTTAATGGTCTCTGAAATGTCCTTTATTGTTATCTCTGCACCTAGTTCCTCCTGTTCCATCTCACTGAGGGATGGGAGGTTGCACTTATCAAGAAAGCTCTTCATCTTCGTTGAGTCGGCTGTTGTTTGTGACGAGTATAGGGTTTGAAAAATATTGTAGAAATCTTTGTGAGAGCAATTCGCCTTTTTCTGATCTAATTTTATGCATGGTATGGTCATTCTCTAATTTGTGGAGTTGTCGTGCTAAAAGTTTATGTGGTTTATTGCCGAATTCAAAGTATTTTTATTTAGTACATTGAAATGCCCTACTAATTCTTGTGGAAAGTATCTGGTTTAGTTTGAATTTGAGTGCAGCTATCTAATTGTGTTTTATTATGGACGGGTCAGTCGCATTTTCTAGTCTAATTGTTTTATTTGTTTTTCTAATTCCAATTGTTTTGTTCTATTTTTCTTACTTTGAAAGGCTTGGTGTGAAATAATGCAGCCTCTAAGATAGGCTTTAAAAGTTGCCCAAAGCAAGGATGGAGACATACCAGGAGTGTCGTTTATCTCAAAAAATCTTTTATCTGTAACTTCAGATAGTCACAACAACTAGCCTCTACAAGTACTTGTGGGTTAAATCTCCAGCACGGCTGTTTATTTGCCATTCCTTCCAATTTTACAGAAAATTTAAGAGGGCAATGATCTGAAATAATAATATTGTGATATTTTGAATTGTAGGTATGGAGCAGAAGTTTAGAGTCAACCAGGAACTAGTCAATCCATGTATATACTTTATGAACACCTGAGCAGGAGTATTTTCTTCCTGAAGGATTGGCAATCCTCCATACATCCTTTATATTTGTATTGTTTATATAAGTGTTTAAAAGGTCACTAGACTTGGATGTAATTTTTCTTTGAAATGAAGATCTATCCAGGTATTGGTCTAATATACAGTTTAAATCCCCCCTCGATTATGAAATTGGACTGGGATGTGTCTGGTATTAAATTTAATATTTTATTGAAAAATTGGGGGTTATTGAAATTTGGAGCGTATATGTTCACCAACGTCGATGAGGTTGAGTACAATACACCGGATACTATAATATACCTGCCTTCCTTGTCAACTATTGTGGACTTATGTTTAAACGGAATACCTTTACGGATTAAAATAGTGAGATTAAATGAGAACTTACCAGTTCGAAGTTTGATCTGTATTTTATGAGGCGTTACGATGAGGGATTACGTGAAGACCCCGTCAAGCACGCATGCACGACATTCTTCAAAGCAGCGGCGTGGATTCACAGAAAAAAACACAACAATTGAAATAAATATAGTAAAGCAAAAATAAGAACTTAATTACCAGTTGATCTGTATAATAGAGGGTGGGAGCGGAGGGCATATAATCCCTCATCGTAACTCCTCATAAAATACAGATCAAACTTCGAACTGGTAAGTTCTCATTTAATCTCACTTTTTATTTCTGGAGTCACGTGAGTGACTACGTGAAGACTTCAAAGCTCTGTGATTCTGAACCGTGTACCAGCTCATGCTTCACTCACTGTCTGAAGACCTTAGAGGGAGGAAGTATGTTATCACAATCAACAATAACCTGTGAACAAAAAAGGTTTATTAATGACAACAAAAAACAGAGAGCTCCCCCAGGCTTAAATTAAATATTATCTGCAGACTCTAAAATTCTGTCTACAAATGTAGCAGGTTCCGCCAGCGGCTTATTATAAAACCTTTGGAAAGTTCTTTCCGAGGACCATCCTGCTCTGGCCAGAATATGGTCCATAGGCACGTCCATTCGCCTAGCCGCCGACGTAGATGCAGCCCTGGTGGAGTGAGATTTGTAAACATTAGTATTGACTCCTGCGGACTTAAGCACCTGCTTGAGCCACCTTGAAATGGTTTGGCTCATCACCTGACCATGAGGCTTCTTGTGGCTTATCCATAAGGCTTTTTCTCTCCCTCTTAAGTTGTATGTTGTGTCTATGTAATTTGCGAGATGGATCTTGGCACACAGCTGTGGGTCAGATGAATATGCCCGGAACTCTATGACTGGAGGCATGGTACCTGGTCTAGTTTGTTTGACCAGTCCCTGAATATGGAATGTGAAACAGTCCAATGACTCTGTCATGCTGTAGCTGAGTCCTTCCCGATGTAATCCAACCAGGAACTCCACAACACTGGTGGCTGTAGCTGTTAAGAAGGTAGTTCCTGTTTTGGAGCAATACCGTTCCCATTTGCTTATGTTGGTCAGGTATTGTCTCCTGGTGGACTCCCGGTGGGATGCGGTCATCATGTTGATGGCGTCCTCAGACAGTCCCAGGCCCAGTAGAGGTCTTTTTAGAATCTGCAAGCCAGGAGATTGACTCTGTCATGGCACGGGTGACTAATGCCTGACACTGGGTGGATGAATAATTCTGGACTGCTGGGGAATTCCAACGGTGTTTCGACAGCTATGTCGACGGCCACTGGGAACCATGGCTGTGTAGGCCAGTCGGGTATTATCAAGATTCCTGAAGTGGAATCCAATTGAATCTTGCGTAATACCCGACTGATAAGGCAGAAGGGAGGAAAAGCATAAAAGAACATTTCCCCCCCAATGCAGCGTGAATGCATCAACTGCTGCTGCCTCAGGGTCTGGTTCCAAGCGACATACGTTGGTACCTGGTGATTCAGCCTGGATGCAAATAGATCGATATCTGGTGTGCCATATTGCTTTGTAATTTCAGCAAATACTTTGGGATTTAACATCCATTCGATTTTATCGTTAAATTTGCGTGACCTGGTGTCTGCCACTGTATTTTGCTTACCTGGTAGGTAAGTTGCTGATAACCAAATATGTCTTTCGACACACTATTGCCAGATTAGGTTGAGCAAATTGTCACACGATATCGACTTTACACCACCTATGTGGTTGATATAAGCCACCACTGTGGTATTATCTAATTGCAACCAGACATGTGCATGATGCGTATTAGATGAATATGCTTTTAAACCATAAAACGCACCCAACATTTCGAAGTAGTTGATACCCCGTGTCTGTAGGCTAGATGATTCAGAATTAGTCCATCTGCCCCCTGTGCTGGGTTGCATGTTAGTTGCTCCCCAGCCCAAAGCACTGGCATCCGTTTGAATGGTTAATACTGGGTTGGTGATTATTATGGGACTGGAACTGAGCCTAACGTTCCTTGTCCACCATTGTAACTCTGGAATGGATTCAGCAGTTAAATTCATAACTCGGTCAAAGTGACCTGAGTTTTTTTGCTTTAGTGCGTGCACTTTTGCTCTTTGCAAATTTTGATAGTTTGCAAAGGCCCAAATTGTACAGCTGGAAAAAACTACTACCATTTTACCAATAACTCTGGCTACCTGCCGTATGGTTGACTGATGTTTATCCATTAATTCACTGCAAGTTAGTGCCAATTCTGATGCTTTCCCCTTCGGCAGAGTTACAATCATGCGAACAGTATCAATCTTAAATTCAAGATAGTCCATGGTAGTGGACGGTTTAAAATTGGATTTATCTGGATGTATGACAAACCCCAAAGTTTCAAACAAACGTTTGGTGGCTGCTACTGCCAAAATAGCTGTCTCCAAGGTTTCCCCTACTATTAAAATGTTGTCTAAGTATGCCATGACTATATGCTTTTGTTTCCTCAATAATGCCAAAGCGGGTTTTAAGATTTTAGTGAACAACCTTGGAGCGGAGGTTAGTCCATTTGGTAAGGCTTTAAATTGCCATAGCTGTTTCATCCAGATAAACTTTAAGTATGTACGATGTTCCTTGTGTATGGGTACTGAGTAGTAGGCATCTTTTAAATCAATGCTTGCTAGAAAGTAACCTCTAGAAATCAATTGTCTGGCTGTTTCAAAAGTTTTCCATCTTGAAACGTGTATACTTAACAGACTTATTTAAAGTAGTTAAGTCAATGATGATGCGACATCCCCATCTTTTTAGTTTCAGTGAAATATTAGACACAAATTCCAAAGGTTCATGTTTTGTTCTTTCAATGACACCTTTTGCTAGTAGTCTCATCAGTTCAGCTTGACCCTCTTGTTTCTCTTTGACTGAGAGGGTGAATACCCTTTGGGGTATATGCTGAACTGGCGGAATGTTTTCATGAACAAAGTCAATTTTATAGCCATGAATGCTGCTGAGTATATACTTGTCATTAGTGATGGTTTCCCATGCATCCAAAAACAAGTGCAATCTTCCCCCTGTTAGTATAGAGCCCCTACTGCTCATATGCTGAGAGGAACCAGACCCACCTACCTCCATGGTTACTGGTGCTTCTTCTGCCTCTTTGCTGGATGATGAGGTCTCCGCTGGGCTGTAGAGGACTTCTGTTGATGTTAATGTTGATGGGGGTGGCGCATTTTCCATGGGGTCCGCGCTGGGCCCTGGCCTAAAAAAGGCTTACGGGGAATGGTTGCGGACCCCGAGCTTTCACCAGTCGCATACGGTGGTCGACGACTGGTGGACGCCGTGGGGTACTGCCGCCTGGGTTTGTTAGGTCTGCTCGCTCCCAAACCTGCCCTCACGAGACCAAAGGTCTTGGATTCTTCCTCTAGGTCATTCACCTTTTTCGGAAGGTCCTTTCCAAAGAGCAGAATTGGAGGTTCTGAACCTGGTGTTTTGCAAAGTCCCGCAAATTTAGGGTTGAGGGCAGGCTTGATGATTTCCTTCCGTAAATTGTTTATCTCATATTGAGTGGGGCACAGCAGAGCTAATGTGTCTTGCTGATTTGTGGAGATGTCCACACCATCAATGGACTGAGCATATGATGTTATTCCTGCAGTCAGGAGTTTAAGGATTTTCTGGAGCTTCAACTCCAGGTTCCTGATGTTCTGCCCCAAATGTCCCCAAATCTGGGTGTTTACAGCTGGTACATTCAATGATGTACAATTTTCTGGGGCTGTATATTGTTCAAGAGCCTCATTGACCACCTGTTCTTGTAGGGGTTTTGAGGACAGGTGGTCAATGCTGGCTGCAAGTTTCGGCTCTAAAGGCCGACCCGCTCGTGGAATGACCACGTAGCGGTTGACCACACCCAGCAGCTCTTCCTGATCCTGTACACCCTGCGTGCTCCCGACATCTTCAGCCAGCGACCCCTCTTCTTGACCAGCCCAGACCTGGTCGCCAATGCTGCCTTCAAAAGAAGGTGAAGCAATGGTCAGTGTCGTAGTGGGCGCTGCGGGAGTGCCTGAGCTCCCTTGGCGAATCTGCTGCTGCTCTCTCAGCAGATCTCGCTGGAGCAATTGCTCCACAAGCCGTTCCATTCGGCTTAGGCGGCTGCCTGTGCCGCCTCTCGAGCTCTCGAGCGGTGGGGCATCTTCATCCGAATCGTCAGATACTACCGCCCGGTTCTGGCTGCAGGTACCTCCAGCCCGCTGCTCAGGCTGCACTAGTGGTGCTGGGCTCGGCTCGGTAGTCAATCCTGCCGCCTCTTGCCCCCCCTCCAAAGAACATTCCTCAATGGAAGACGAACGGGGGCGAGCTGCAGATTTCGTCCCTTGGGTCTTCACGTAGTCACTCACGTGACTCCGAAATAAAATTGCAGTTCCTCTGGCTTTAGAAGAAAATGTAGTGTGATATAACTGTCCAATCCACCTACCCCTCAGCCTGTTCTGTGCTTCACTCTTGAGGTGAGTCTCCTGAAGGAATATTAATATATCAGTATTAAGAGATTTTAAGTGGGATAGTATTTTACCCCTTTTTATTGGTTCATTAGCACCCCTGATGTTCCAACTACAGAACGTGATTCCTTTCCCCCCTGTTTTTCTGGCTACATCATTTTGCATATCAAAAACTATATGGTCTCTGCTGAATTAAATGGTCCAATGCAATAATTAAAATATTTATTTTGGATGTAGAATGAGTCCCTCGCCCTTTATCCCTACACCCCCCCCCCCCCCCCCCAAGATATCTCCAAGAAAAGTGTATAGTACAAGATGTTAAGATAATTATTAGAAAATTCAGAAAAAAAGAAAAGAGAAACAAAGAAAACTACAACATATGAGAATGTTGCTAACAAATACCACATATCGGTGGTTAAATTAGAGTAAACTTCCTTACAGTATACTGTAGATTCAGATTCAGATTCAGATTCCTTTATTGACATTCAGACCTTTCGGTCTGAACGAAATTTGTTACCTTGCAGTCATAACATGTAATAAATTAAAACAAAACACACAATAAACACATATTTAACATCCACCACAGTGAGTTCACCAGGCACCTCCTCACTGTGGTGGAAGGCAAAAGTCTTAAAGTCTTTGTCTTTTTCCCCTACTTGTTCCCCCTCTGTACTGAGGCAATCCAGGCCTTCGATGTCATCGTCCACTAGGCCCGCGGCCGAGCCTCCGAAGCCAGGCCGTCACCGCCGCCGTTGCCGGAATGCCGAAACACCACCACAGCTCCCAATCAGGTTCGACCACGGGAACGCTGGAGCCGCCGGAGCTCTGAAGCCGGGCCGCCGCTGGAGCACCGCTGGAGAGCCGCTGGAGCGCCGCAGCCGGGCCGCTGCTGGAGCACCGCTGGAGAGCCGCTGGAGCGCCGAAGCCCCGAAGCCGGGCCGCCGCTGGAGCAACTGCTGGAGCCGCCGGAGCTCCGAAGCCGGGCCGCTGCTGGAGCAACTGCTGGAGCCGCCGGAGCTCCGAAGCCGGGCCGCTGCTGGAGCACCGCTGGAGAGCCGCTGGAGCGCCGAAGCCGGGCCGCTGCTGGAGCACCGCTGGAGCAACTGCTGGAGCCGCCGGAGCTCCGAAGCCGGGCCGCTGCTGGAGCACCGCTGGAGAGCCGCTGGAGCCCCGAAGCCGGGCCGCTGCTGGAGCACCGCTGGAGAGCCGCTGGAGCCGCCGGAGCGCCAAAGCCAGACCGCTGCTGGAGCACCGCTGGAGAGCCGCCGGAGCGCCGAAGCCGGGCCGCTGCTGGAGCACCGCTGGAGCAACTGCTGGAGCGCCGAAGCCCCGAAGCCCCGAAGCCGGGCCGTTGCCGCCGCTGGAACACTGGAGCTCTGAGCGCTCGCCACAGCTCCGAGGCCACCAGCTCCGCCATTAGGCCTCAGCACAGACGGAGACGGTGACGGGGGACACGACAAGAAAAGGTCGCATCCCCCCCGAAGGGAGAGACTAAAACCTTGTTTCTCCCACCCTCCCCCCCACACAAACACAGCCTAATAAACCAAAATTCTAACTAAAACAGACACAAAAAGACGAAAAAAAAGAAAAAAACAGACGGACTGCAGGTGAGCCGCAGCTGCCACGCAGCGCCGCCACTTCCGATACCATCATTAATATAAGATTTTGTATATTAGGATAGTCCCGCACCTTAAGGAGTTGGGAAACCTAAACAGAACAAAACGTGAATAATTGTTTTCCTCTTTTAAGGGGTTCAGCATTCCCCTCCAGTTAGGAGTCTACATTGTGGTCTAAATAAGTAGCTGAGTATTAGTTTTAACTGACATACATCACATATTAGTTACCTATCGGTCAATACTATTTTGAGATATTAACAGATCATAAGTCTGTAACAGCTTGTAACTTATAAACTCTATAAACAAGTACTTATCCCCTGTCAGCTCCGGCAATGTCCTGGGCAAACTGTAATGCTTTATTTGGATCAATAAAGCAGGATTCAACATCTTTGTATGTGACACGGAGCTTGGCCCGAATCGGACACCTGGTACATCCCTCAGAATCCCTCACCTACGACTGCATACCTCACCTACGACTGCATACCTGTACATGGTACCAACACCATCATCAAGTATGCAGATGGCACGATGGTGATTGGCCTCATCAGCGACAACGATGAGTCGGCCTACAGGGAGGAGGTTCAGCTCCTAACAGCATGGTGTGCCGACAATAACCTGGCCCTCAACTCCAAGAAGACCAAGGAGCTCATTGTGGACTTCAGGAGATCGAGAGGCTGCACGCACAACCCCATCCATATCAACGGGACGGAGGTGGAACGTGTCTCCAGCTTAAGGTTCCTGGGGGTCAACATCTCCGATGACCTCTCCTGGACCCACAACACACCCTCGCTGATCAAGAAGGCTCACCAACGTCTCTTCTTCCTGAAGAGACTTAAGAAGGTCCACCTGTCTCCCCAGATTCTGGTGAACTTCTACCGCTGTACCATCGAGAGCATCCTTACCAACTGCATCACAGTATGGTATGGTAACTGCTCTGTCGCCGACCGGAAAGCTCTGCAGAGGGTGGTGAAGATCGCCCAACGCATCACAGGCTCCTCACTCCCCTCCATTGAGTCTGTCCATAGTAAACAATGCCTGCGCAGGGTGCACAGCATCGCCAGGGACAGCTCACACCCCAACCATAGACTGATTACCCTCCTCCCATCCGGGGGACGCTACAGGTTCCTCCGCTGCCATACCAGTAGGCTCAAGAACAGCTTCTTCCCTGCAGCTGTCACACTTCTCAATGCTGCACCTCAATGACTGCGTGTCTCCACCCCTCCCCTCCCCCCCCCCCCCCCCCCCCGGACTATCCAATCACCAGCAAATTGCACGGATACCACTGTATATGTATAGATGTATATACTCATACTACGGCGCAATTACTTGTTTATTCGTAAGTTCGCCCTTCGGAGATACCAACTGCATTTTGTGGTCTCTGTATTGTACACTGCACAATGACAATTAAAGATTGAATTGAATTGAATTGAAGAATGGCTCTTGACTTGGACAAGAGTGCAATTTTCCTGATGACATCAGAGGGAAAGTCTCTGAAAATTCATATCTTTTGTCCTTGGAATGTTAAATTTCTGTCCATGGCCACTTTACGAAGGATTTCCTCCAGAACATAGCAGTGATACACCCGCAGGATCAGATGTCTCGGTGGGGCGTTGTCATCCGGCCGGGTTCTCAGAGCTCTGTGTGCCCGGTCGAGTACGGGTTTCTCCTCCAAAGTGAGTACATCCTGAAGTAGTTGAGCCGTAAAGTCATGGAGGTTTTGACCATGTTCTTTACCTTCTTTCACTCCAACAATCCTTAGGTTCTGACGTTTGGAGCACTCCTCCGGATCTAGACATTTTTCTGTCGCTTTTGATAATAAACTGGAGATGCGCTCCACTTCAAATTTCAGCCTGTGTGTAGCCTTGGAGTTTGTTGCCGCTGCTATTTCCAGCTCCCGGATAGCCTCGCTGTGTGTATGTGAGGTAGCCAGAATAGATTCCAGCTTGTGGCTGATATTGGTTTCCAGGCTTTGAATTTCCCTTTGTAGGTTGGTATTTATCTCTTCTATGTGAGAATCTATCTTATCACAGATCTCTTGCTTCACAATCGAAAGTTCCCGACGTAGAAGGGCTCCAATGCCCTCCAGGGCTGGTGTTTGAGTTTCCGTTTCCTCTCGGGACTGCTCTTCAGGCGAGGTCGAGGCTTCACCGCAGCCTTCCTCTTCGTTTTTTTTTGGCCGTTTGGGCGACATTTTCGGTAATTACTGAAGTCGCAGGAGTCGCGTAATGATGACGTCCGCTTACCGGTCTGCGGAGCCTCTGCCGGTGAGTATGTTTAATGATCTGTTTCATTCTTTTATTCCAGTAGTTTAGTCAAAACGGTGCGGAGGTGTTGCACGCGTGTCCTAACCCTCCATAGCGCCACCGGAAGTCCGACCTTTTGGTTTTGCCAGTGTGTTTGCACATTCTTAGTGAACTTGAAATATATATAGACTGTGGGGCAGAAAACTGGGTGAAGGGCATTGATGGAGTGACTCGGTCAGTATATGTTTTTTTTTTTTCACTGACAATGCAGTAATTGCTTTACTGTTGGGTGATGAACCCAGTCTTAACATGACCACGATGGTGCTGGGTGAGGTGATTCTCTGTGTGCTAGCCCTAGTGGATCTACCTACTTCTATTACAGTAATTCTACTCTTTTATATGACTTCACATGTGTATGGTATGATCTGCCTAGTTAGTATGCAAAACATTTTTTCACTGTATTTTGATGCTTGTGGCAAAAATAAACCAATACTTGAAGAAAACGTGCAGATTGACTGTGCACTGGATCTTGCATGTTTCTGCCTGGTTATAAATTACATAAACAAGGCACAAAGGAGTTATTGTTTGTTGCTGTCTATAATATTGCATAATAATTCTCACCCATCCTCAATAAATATTGTGGGCTGTGTGAAAATCAAAAAAAAAGTAACTTTTGAACTACTGAACTAGACTTTTATTGACCTAACAAATCTATACGTCTTTGGAATATAGGAGGAAACCAGAGCTCACGAAGAAAACTCGCACGGGAGAACGTAGAAACTCTGTACAGACAGCACTCATAATCAGGATCGAATCCGGGTTTCTGGTGCTATAAGGCAGAAAGTCTACCACTGCACCACCATGCCATATTGATCACAGTGAATTAAAAACAAATATTTGATGCAACATTAATTGATGGTAATCTTCATTTTAAAATGCCCTTTTTGTTGTTTGTATGTAACCGTCACACTAAAGTTGATCTCAGCTATGTGAATGTTTAAAATCTAGCTTCAGTTGAGATGTGTAAAACTGGAAGCTTCAGTCCTTTTGTTTATGGCATCAGGGAACTTGCTATTCTCATTTGTGTCATGTTAACAAGAGGGCATGACATGAGAATTAAGGGACAGAGGTTTCGGGGTAACGTGAGGGGGAACTTCTTTACTCAGAGGGTGGTGGCTGTGTGGAATCAGCTTCCAGCAGAAGTGGTGGAGGCAGGATCGATTTTAACATTTAAGAGTAAAGTGGATAGGTATATGGACGTGAAGGGAATGGAGAGGTATGGTCTGAGTGCAGGTAGATGGGACTAGGGGAAAACAAATGGTCGGCACGGACTGGAAGGGCCGAGAGGGACTGTTTCCGTGCTGTAATTGTTATATGGTTATATGGTTATATGGTTTGGAGCAAACTGAATTCAATATGAAGTAATTTTTGGATGTTTTCCAACTTGTATTTCAATCAATTATGAATCTTTAATTCTTACAAAAAATGTTTTTTGTCAATTCATTCCGACCAGTGATGGTGGGGTGTGAGGTTGTGGAGGGTGGCCGAGGGGGGAAGGGGGGAGGGGAGTAATGTAACTAATTTTAAGATGTTTGATTGTATTGTAATTAATGAGCTAATGTTCACATCAAATCAGAGTTGAAAAATAAGAATGCATTCAATGATTTATAAATGATTGTTTAATCAAGTTGACAGTCCTCAAAATCAACCAGAGCACAGTTGATATTGCTTTTATTATCATGGCATTAATAAACAGTTTCCTGGGCTTATGGCGTCCATTCCCAAGTCATGGGGATACTTCAGCAGTGCAGAAATGGGATCATGGAAGGATAACTTGCACCATTAATTATCAGACACCATTTCAGCTTTACACAGGCCATGTATGTTTTATATGCTATGTTTTTACATGGTGATCACTTAAATTTTAGAATAATATGCTGGGTTTTGCAAGCAATTGCCAGCTGTTCTGATTGGAACTATCAGCGTTCAGCCTTTGAAACTACACGACAACCCAGACATCCGTGATCAAGCAAACAAGTCTGGGGCTTACTGATGTTGAAAGCAGGATTGATCGGTTTGATTTGTGTCTAGATTCCTGTGGAAACCAGTGCCAGTGCCAGTGCCTAGTCTTGCTGGAATTCCCCAGCATAATCATCTTCTTTCTCTTCCAACCTTATCTACAGTATCCATTGTTCAAGATGTGGACAGTTATACATCGGCGAGACGAAACGTAGACTGGGCGATCATTTCAGTGAACACCTTCTCCCGGTTGGCAAACATTTTAATTCCCATTCCCACACTGACCTTTCTGTCATAGGCCCCCTCCACTGTCAAAGTGAGGCTAATCAAAAATGGGAGGAACAGCATCTCATATTTCACTTGAGCAGCTTACAACTCAGTGGTATGAGTTATGATTTGTCTAACTTCAACTAACCCTGTACTCCTCTCTCTCCATATCTCCGCCACACAGGTTGCGCAAGGTACCCGTACTCGCCTAACAAACAGCTAACAATGGCCTGTTTCCTTTATCATCGTTACTTTTTTGCCTATCTTTCATTCATTTGTTCTATATCTCTCCACATCTCTGTCTACATCTCTCATTTCCCTTTCCCCTCACTAGTCTGAAGAAGGGTCTCGACCCGAAAAATGTCACCCATTCCTTCTCTTCAGAGATGCTGCCTGTCCTGCTGAGTTACTCCAACATTTTGTGTCTATCTTCGGTTTAAACCTGCACCTGCAGTTCTTTCCCACCAAAGAGCTGATTGTTGATTTTAAAGGGAAAACCGAGGATCCCCGAACCTGTCCTCATCGATGGGTTGGTAGGGGAGAGTCAACAGCTTCAACCTCCTGTGTGTGCCTATCTCTGAAGATCTGACCTGGGCCCAGCACACTGATGCAGTCATAAAGAAAGCTCGTCAAAGCCTCTATGTCCTCAGAAGTTTGAGGAGATTTGTTATGTTGATGAAAACTCTCTTGAACTTCTACAGGTGTACAATAAAGAGCATTTTGACTGATTGCATCACAGCCTGGCTCAGCAACTTGAATATTCTGCAATGAAGATTACAAAATGTGGTATTTGCCTGGTCCATCATGGATACTGACCTTGCCTATATAGAAGGGGTCTACAGAAGGTGCTGCCTCAAAAAGCCCCACATCACCCTGACTATGCTTTCATGTCACTCCTGTCATAGGGAAGAATGTATAGGAATATGAAAATTATGACCACCATGTTCAAGAGCAGCTTCTTCCCAATAATCATCTAGCTCCTCAGCAGTACACAAAGCTAACCTATGAAATATTGACTGTCTTTGCTTGCACTGTATTTGGGCTTTTATTTGCACTAGTATTGGGATTATTAATTTATTGAATGTTGTTTATTATATATTATTTGTGTACTGTGTTACAGGCCTGATATGCTGCTACAGGTAAAGGTTTCATAGTTCCTTGTTGGTACATCTTAAACACTCTTGATTTAACTCTTGACCTGAGTTCATATTCTTCTTCACCAACATCTTGTAGTCTTTCATTCAGCCACCACCCTCATTCTCTCTTTCTTTCTCCCATTCCCACTCTCTTTTCTGACCTGTATGCCAATGGAGATTTGTGCAGTGACCACAAATGTGTTAACATTCATACAGCAAAAACTGAATGCACGAAGTTATGAATTTGGAGCAGGTTTTGACCACACGTGCATCTTGGGCATGTCTTGCCATTTAATATCTTGGCTGATCTTGAATCTCCATGCCATAAGATCAAGAGATTTCTGTCAAATTTGTGTGACAGCTATTGTGTAACAGTCATCCCACGCGTTTTTTCCTATTATACACAGATGTTTTCTGCTCCTTAATATGTAGTTCAAGGTTTGTAACATTGGGAACGTCATGAACAATTCCAGCAGCAGTTGACTGTCTATAGACACAAAATGTGAAACAGGCAGCATCTCTGTCTGGAAGGAATGGGTGATGTTTCAGATCGAGACCCTTATTCAGATTTAGAGTTAGGGGAGAGGGTGACATAGTGATAAAGAGGGGTAAGGTGTGAAACCGAGGCATCAAAGGTGATGTAGCTCAAGGCAAAATGAGTAATCATTGTTAGCTAGGTGAAGTTGACAACAAAACATACAGAGATAACATTTAATCAGGGAGACAAACTGGTCGGAGAACTAGGGAGGGGGAGGGATGGAGAGAGAGGGCAAGTAAGGGTTACTTGAAGTTACTATTCATACCCTTGGTGTATAAGCTGCCCAAGCGAAATATGAGGCACTGTTTCTCCAATTTGCGCTGCGCCTCGCTCAAACAGTGGAGGAGGCCCAGGACAGAATGGTCAGTATGGGAATGGGTGGGGGCAAGTTAAAGTGTTTCGCAATCGGGAGATCAGGTAGGTTTAGGCAAATTGAGCGGACGTGTTCAGCGAAGCGAATCTGCGCCTAGTTTTATCGATATATAGGAGTCCACACTTGGAACAGCGGATACTGTAGATAAGGTTGGAGCAGTTACAAGTGAACCTCTGCCTCACCCGAAAAGACTGTCAGGGTCCTTGGATGGAGTTGAGGGAGGAGGTATAGGGGCAGGGGTTGCATCTCCTGTGAGTTAACCAGGGAGTTGCGGAGGTACTGGTCTCCACAGAAAGCGGAAAAGCGTGGAGAAGCTGTGGCTTGTGGTGTGTTCCCGTTGGATGTGGCAAAAATGTCGGAGTGCTGTATGCGAGAATTAGGAGGTCTCTATCCCTCTATAGGGGGAACAAGAGCCGAACTGCAGGATATCGTGGAGATTCTTGAGAGGGCCTCATCTATGATGGAAGAAGGGATCCCTCATTTCCTAAAGAATGAGGACACACAAATGTCCTGGTATAGAATAACTCATCTTGTGCACAGCTGTGACGTAGACAGAGGAATTGTGAGTCTTTGCAGGAGGCATGGTGAGAAGAAGTGTAGTTTAGATAGCTGTGAGAGTCAATAGGTTTATAATAGATGTCCATTGGTACTGTGATGGAGACAGTGAGATGAAGAAATGGCTGGGGGATGTCAGAGATGTGCAGGATGGAAATTAGTAATGAAGTTAATGAAGTCAATGAGTTCTGCATGGGTGCAGGAGGTAATCCTAGTTCTGGTCTCGCACGGTAGAGGTCAGCGGACTACAGACTACCACAGCACCTCCCTTGTCAACGGATTTGTTGATAATGTCGGGGTCGCTGCAGAGTGAGCGGAGGGCTGTACGTTCAGGGGGGGAGGTTAGAGTAGGTAAGGAGAGTGGAAAAGTTGAGACGGTTGATGTCACACCGGCAGTTAAAAATAAATAGTTCTAAAGTGGGTAGAAGACAGCCCGGGGGAGTTCAAAGGAGGGGTACTGGTGGAGATGGGAGAAGGGGTCATCATTGGGTGGTGAGCACTCCTTCCCATAGAAAAAGGTACGGCGGTGGAGGCGACGGAAGATAAGACTATCTACTGCCCAAGGGAACTCATAGTTGACATTGACATACCCTTGAGAAAATATAGGCCAGAGGTGGCCAGCACAAGAACCAGGTAGTCACCAGAATGGAAAAAAGAACATAATCCTCATGGTTTAGATTTCACTCATGTCTCAAAGACTTTCGTCATCAAATATATGTACCTTCTGTGACCCATTGACTCATTTTGACAAGCATCTTCCGAATGAGATTCACCTGGCTAATTCCTGGGAATCAATACTGTTGGGTTGTAAGCTGTCCAAGTGAAATACGCGATGCTGTTCTTCCAACTTACATTTGGTCACACTCTGGCAATTTAGGAGACCAGGACAGAAAGTTCAGTATGGAAATGGGGAGGCAAGTTAAAGTGTTTGATAAATGGGAGATCATGTAGACTGAGGCAGACTGAGCGAAGGTGTTCATCAAGGGAAGGTACCATCCCAATCCCTTTCTGCAGAGACTGTTCCCTTCGCAACTCCCTGGTTAATTCATCCCTTCCCACCCAAACCACCCCCTCCCCAGGTACCTTACCCTGCAACCACAGGAGATGCAACCTTTACCTCTTCCATGACTCTGTCCAGGGGCCCCGACAGTCCACTAAATCCCAATCTCATGCCTTCTCCCTGTAGCATTTGACACCCTTCTCCCCACAACCATTGATCATCTCAGAACCCACAGAATTAGAGTGAAAGCAAGTTATTCTTCATCACTAGGAGAAAGTGATTTAGCAAAAGTGCTGGAGAAACACAGCGGGTGCGGCAGCATCTACGGAGCGAAGGAAATGGGCAACATTTCGGATCGAAACCCTTCTTCAGACTGATGTGAGGGTGGGGGCGGGAAGAAGAAAGGAAGAGGTGGAGCCAGTGGACTGAGGGAGAGCTGAGAAGGGGAGGAGAAAGTAGGGACTACCTGAAATTAGGAAAGTCAATGTTCATACCACTGCGGCGCAAACTGCCCAAGCGAAATATGAGGTGCTGCTCCTCCAATTTACGGTGGTCCGCACTCTGGCCATGGAGGAGGCCCAGGACAGAAAGGTCGGATTTGGAACGGGAGGGAGAGTTGAAATGCTGAGCCACCGGGAGATCAGGTTGGTTATTGCGAACCGAGCGGAGGTGTTCGGCGAAGCGATCGCCAAGCCTACACTTGGTCTCACCGATGTGGAGCAGCTGACATCTAGAGCAGCGGATGCAATTGATGAGGTTAGAGGAGGTGCAGGTGAACCTCTGCTGCACTTGAAACGACTGCTTGGGGTGTTCCAGGTGCAACCGCTGGAAATGCTACACTTGTCGCTTTACCTCCCCCCTTGACACCATTCAAGGACCAACCTGATCTCCCGGTGGCTCAGCACTTCAACTCCCCATTCCGAATCCAACCTTTCTGTCCTGGGCCTCCTCCATGGCCAGAGTGAGGACCACCGTAAATTGGAGGAACAGCACCTCATATTTCGCTTGGGCAGTTTGCACCCCAGCGGTATGAACATTGACTTCTCTAATTTCAGGTAGTCCCTACTTTCTCCTCCCCTTCTCAGCTCTCACTCAGCCCACTGGCTCCACCTTTTCCTTTCTTCTTCCTGCTCCCCCCCTCCTCCCTCCCTCACATCAGTCTGAAAAAGGGTTTTGACCCGAAATGTTGCCTATTGCCTTCGCTCCATAGATGCTGCCTCACCCGCTGAGTTTCTCCAGCATTTTTGTCTACCTTCGATTTTCCAGCATCTGCAGTTCCTTGTTCAACAAGAAAGTGATGTATGTGTCTGATCCAGTTAACTTCAATTGTTAACCTGGTCTGCCCCATGTTGATGGTGTGGATTTCACTGGTGGTAATATCATTGCAATTTCAAAAGAGATGGCAATGGCTTGGCAGTTGTATGGTGTAAATTCTGCTTGTTCATTATGCTTGAGTGATGCTTGTGTGTTAAAATATGTTAATGTATGTTTCCTTTAAAATTGAAAACGCAATTGCTCATTTTGTTACCATCAATTAACATCTGACTTCATTGTTGGAAGATCATCAGTGACGCCATACATTCAATAGCATTTATTTCAAACAAGGTTGTATGCACAAGCAGGGATGTAATGTTGAAGCTCTATAAGGCGCTGGTAAAGCTGCATTTGGAATAATATGAGCAATTTTGGGCACCATGTGCTGGCTCTGGAGAGGGTCCAGAGGAGATTTACAAGAATGATCCCAGGAATGAATAGGTTAACCTCTGATGAGCATTTGTCAGCACTGGGCCTGTACTGGATGGAGGTTAGAAGAATGAGGGGGAACCTCATGTAGACCTACAGAATACTGAAAAGTTTGGATAGAGTGGATGTGGAAAGGATGTTTCCACTTGTGGGAGAGTCTAGGACTATAGGTCATTGCCGTAGAATTAAAGGACCTTCCTTTAGGAAGGAGATGAGGAGACGTTTCTTTAGTCAGATGGTTGTGAATCTGTGGAGGCATTGAATATTTTTAAGGCAGAGATAGGTTCTTGATCAGGAGGCTGTCAGTGGATATTTTTTTTAAGGTAGAGGTAGATAGATTCTTGATTAGTACAGCTGTCAGGGGTTATGGGAAGAAGGCAGGAGAATGGGGTTGGGAGGGAGAGGTAGATCAGCCATGGTTGAATGGCAGAGTAGACTTGATGGGCCGAATGGCCTATTTCTACTCCTATACCTTGTGCCCCAATAAACACCCCCGGGGCAGCAGTAGTTGACCAACAACTACCACTCCATGGACAGCTGCCATCGAAGACATGGACAAGTAAGTGCACGTCTAACTGGTAGATGGCTCTGTGTCAGTTCGCTCGGGAGCCGCTGCATGCCAATGCAGCAGACGCGTCCCCTGGGACTTGGCTATTTTGGTCGCTCATGGTATTGTCAAGACCCTGTTGAAAACGCTCAGTTTAACGCCTGTTCTACGCCTCCCCTCCCCCACACCCAATCAAATATCAACCAACACAACGCAAACAGGGGAGTCGTTTCCGATTAAAAGGATTTTGTTGAGAAAAAAAAGTTTCGTGTAATAGGTCCACCTAAAGTTTATATGTATGTGTTTATTCCTATCTATATTAACATCACGTACATTGAATTTGCATGAATGATGCACAACAACGCCCGGTAATTAAACCCCGCACAAACGCGTGGTCAAACGGAGAGCTCCGTGTCTGTGCACTGGATACTTCAAGCTGTTTCGGCGCCTCGACAGAATGAGGGCGCTGTTGGTCCAGGGAACTGCGAGACGGTTCCTTGAGTTTGAGAATTAGCAATTCTTCAGTCTTGTTTGAAAACCCATTGACCGAATCTGTCTGCCCACTTTTTCATTTACCTGCTTTCCGTCCGAATCTGTTTGTCCGTTATCTATAGAAAACCTCTCTCTAAATACGAAGATAGGCACAAAAAGCTGGAGTTACTCAGCGGACAGGCAGCATCTCTGGCGAGAGGGAATGGGTGACGTTTCGGTTCGAGACCCTTCTTCAGACCCTTCTAAATACGTTGCACTTATCGGGCGATACGTTTAGAGACACACGGTGGCATTTTTGTTTGACAACCTAGTAATTAGCTATATTATTTATAATAATCTGAGGAGTAACTTTTTCTCACAAAGGGTGGTGGGTGTATGGAACAAGCTGCCAGAGGACGTAGTTGAGGCAGGGACTATCCCAACATTTAAGAAACAATTAGACAGGTACATGGATAGGACACATTTGGAGGGATATGGACCAAACGCAGGCCGGTGGAGTAGTGTAGCTGGGACATGTTGACCGGTGTGGACAAGTTGGGCCGAGGGGGCTGTTTCCACACTGTATCACTCTATAATCACTGAATGTGGGTGAAAATGCAGCTAATCTTCGTGCATCTCACATTCTTGAAATATGGGCGTTTTCCTTGGAGAAATATCTTTAAGAAAAGGATGTAATATTTGACGTTTTCTATGATATGTGGATCTCGTGCAGTTGTGCTTTTTAATGTAGGTATTATAAGTAAATCAATAATTCGATCTTGCAAATTATCAGTGGCTTCTTATTTTCTGTCTTCCAGACATCACATATCAGAACTGTTTGATAGGCGAAAGAGCTATGTTTTATTCTTCTATCTCCCATCTCTCTTTGTCATCTGCCAAAACAAAACCTAAACTACAAATTATTCACGCAGATCTCGTAAAAAAACAACTCAATTTATATGTATTTGATATTTCATTTGCTTATAGAATATCCACACATTTATATATTTAAAAATCTTGTCTGGTAACCAGAGATTTATTGGCAATAGGTTCTTGCGTTTTAGTTCAATTAAAAAAAATCTAAAATATTATTGTAAAAAGGCAAGTCATATGCAACGAATGAGAAACAAATGTCATTACTGATTTAAGGGGCATCTTGGTATACAGCTCACTTAGAGTAAGTTTAGGTTGCAGATTAAGAATATATTTGACCATATTTTTATTGTGAGGTAATTGAGATAAGATGCGATACATATTTTTAAAATCTGCATTGATCTCACTAAAACCAGAAATGCATCACCTTCAGCATACTTAACCGACACTGTATATCTCTGACACCGTGGTTCCGGATGTTAACATAAGTTGATGTTTTGGCATTCGGTCAGCCTCTGTCTATTTGAGGAATGGGCAGTGTCACTGTATTGGAATTCAGCCACCCCGGAGGGATAGCGAAATCTACATCAATCCAATCATCTACATGCGGTATATATACACACTTATATTTATCAATTTTAAGTAATAATCGGTGGGTGCGATTCAGCGGGGCAGGTGAGTTGCAATTAATTACAAGCTTCACGTTGACACCAATGCGAGGTATTTTAAACCAAGGACGTTTTCATTCGTGTTTCCCAAAAAGATTTATCCGGCACGTGTGAATTAAAAATAAGGTTTAAGTCCCTAAATTTCTACCAAATTAACATTCAGCAATATATCACTATAAATTGTTTACGGATAATTATTTCACCTTTCTAATCTAATTCTTTGGTGTATGCGGTTACAACAGACGGGGGATCTCTCGGTGTTCGTGCAATCCTTTTGAGTGAAGTTGCCTGGCTGTCAGGCGCTTGGCCTCGGCTGGCTGAACTTGCCTCATTAAACCGTCTGCCCGTTTATCCACCTCCAAAAGCTTCTGTATTATGTCAGAAACACTTATTTAGGCTCCAACCGTCAGAGTGTATTAACATTAATAGCAGCCATCACATGGGAAGAGAATGACCAGTTCCAAGACACAGAGATAGTATATACACCAGTAGCTTGCAATCAAATTGGAAGGAAAGGTCACATTTGCAATACGTTGGTGGAAAATGCAGGTAATTGGTTAGATAGCACAGTGTATGTACCTTCAGAGTCCCGAACAGTAATGTCATTGATTTGAATACTTTTCATATAATTAAACGTTCTTGCATTTATTACATTCCAAAAGATAAAAGCATCTCAAATGTTAATGGGACTGTATGTGTTACATGCAGCATGGAATTGAGTTCAACTGCAATATCCCTTTGTTAGGTTTTAGGTGAGCAGTAGTTAGGTGATATTTTATACCCCCATCTTTCAACATGCACAGAAAACAATAAATCAGAATTTAAATATTTCCCCTTTGAATTCTATACACAAGACCTGGTATTAACATTTGAGGCATTTTTAAAAGCCTTTTGGTAAAAAATAAATGCAAAAGCTTTGATTATTTGAAAAGTCCATCCATCCATCACATAACTGTTTGTGTTCTTTGGAGGTTGTTGAGGCTTTACATTGTGCTTTCATACAAACTACCTGCACCCCATCCAGTTTCAAGCAATGTGACCTTTCTTTCCAATATCCATCTGCCACCACAGGCCATTTGATCATTCAACCCTGTCATTCAGTTAGACCATAACTGATCGGTAGCTCATCTGTGTGCAACAATATTTCTTCCATAGTTTTTACCATATTGTAAATCTACCCAAAACATCTGTTAATCTCTAAAAATAAAGCACTATCAAAAGCTTGTTTTTGCATACAGGCTGAGGTGGGGGAGGGGAGCAGGTTACATTGCCATTACCTTTTGTGTGGAAAAATGCTTTATGACCATTCAGTTGAATATCATGCCTCTATAGTTAAGATTCTGTCTCCCTATTTTGGATTATGCACCTCGATAAAACCTTTCTCAGTATCAAGTTCCAAAACTCATCCCAAAACATGCTCAATTTATCTTATCTATATCTGTAATTTAATATAAACATATTAAATTAAATATATTTATATTATGTTCCTTTGTGAGTGGTGGGCAGTTCATGCAGCTATCTCCAATGGGAAAGGTACAAAACCTCTATTCACATTTGTTTCTGTGCATCCTAACAACAAATGTAAGTTGCTCTCTTGGATGCAGAGATCTTAGTCGTATACTGTATATATATATATATGTCTTAGAAATAATTTGCCCTTTAGTTTTATATGGAAGTGCGTGTGAGTCTGTGCTTTGGTGACAATGGATGAAAATATGTGTTGTCCTTTTCACTTTGGGTGAATTCTGATAGGTTGCTACTTCAGAAAGATCTTTAGGTTTTGGCGTAAATGCTTGGAAGGATATTTTTTATTTCCAGAAAGTTAATAAAAAATTCTCTAAATTGCAAAGCAAAAGTGGCTTTACTTGATATTTTGCAGGAGTGTATTTTTTTGGGGAATTAATTCAGTTAGTCCTATTTTGAGAAGAGTGGAGATGGTCAGCTGGCTTTGGAAATAAATGTCAATTTGCTATTTTGAAAGACCTGGTGCAGGCCTGACTTGCAATTTTGTTTGTTCTGAAAGTCTAGTTATAACATCAAAAACCATTTTAGATTAGGAAGCTGTCAAGTTTGCAACGTTTATTTATTTTTACTCGAAATGGCTAAGTCTTACAGATATCCTAAGGCCCCGGACCAATGTAATTAAACAGTTTGACATAGATTAAGTCCCTTTTTGGAATAGTTTGGGTCAAGTTAAGGTTGGTTTCAGAATACTGCAGGATACAAAAAATCCAACTGAAAAGCAAGTCATTTTGATGGAAAACAAATTGTAGCTGAGCAGCCAGGTTTTTGACATGAATCTCTGCGAGACTACACAAACAGGTGAACCAAACCATCCCTCTGCCAACTTTAGATTCTAGGTGTTTTACAAAACATTTCAATGAAGCATGGTGAAATTGATGTATTGAGGTTAAAATTTATTAAGCATCCATTGCAAATAGCTCTTCTAATTTTTCTATAGTAAAATGTGCAGAACATGACAAACAATGACATTGGATAAATTGATTTGTGTATCCAAAATTCAATAAATAGTGAAACATCTTGTAAATGAGGGCATTTCTGCTAAATTCAATAGTTTTTTTTTGTTTTGATATATTTCCTTTAATGTTGGATGTCCCTTCATGTAATCTGATAGATACTTTGACTTACTTTCTGTACCCTTTGCGCAGAAATGTTGCAGTGCGCCTGGCATAAGGGAAGACCTTTTGACTTGTCAAATCCTTTTCTTGTTCTGTTTGTTTTGGGTTCTCTCCAGCTCATTTTCCTTAGTAAATCTTTTTCTATGATTTTCATTGACAGATAGTGAAAAAAAACTGTGCAAGTGCAAAGTGCATATCAAAAATTATGTTCTACACTTTCCTGGCATCAAATTTATTATTTTTTTGTGTCCCAGAAACGGTTCTCAATCATTGCATTCATTATTCTTTAATGCTTTCAAACTTATTTATAACTAATATAGTACCTTAATTAACGTAATCATGAATATATATATATATATATATATATATATGTATATATTTAGCAGAATATATATATATATATATATATATATATATATATATGTATATATTCATGATTACATTAATTAAGGTACTATATTATGGAAGTGTTTGGCAAGAGAACTGTTCAAGGGCTCAGTTCCAAGAATGAGCATATCTGCTCCAAAATGTCTCTGAACCTCAAATGAATTGAACGTTGTTAATCTGATAGCGGTGTTTTTTGGTTTTGCTTACAGTCTCAATATGTGTACCATCTTGCCTACAGTTTTGTTATCTTTAGAATATCTACTTCCACTCTCATCTACTTGCTCTGCGGTTAAATATGCGGGATTACAGGGGTTATTGAACAGTTAAGGATATATGAACAGTTACAATGCGGGATTTATGGTAGAGGAAGTTAACTGGCCAAATACTAATTCCCCTAGTGTTTCTCACACTCTGTCGGGATGGCACAGTGTTGCTGAACTTTTGTAAATTAACATTGCCTCCGAATCGTGGCGCTCAAACATGGTTAGGTTGAACGTTTGGAAGATTTTGCATTAAATGTCAAGTGGAACTAATGCACCCCGTCCTTCTAATTATCCGCCAATGGCCATTGGATTGTGATTGTGATATGGTAACTTAAGATTTTATACTTTACAGCCTTGCAGCGTACATACAACCGAATTAACGTTTAAAACATCAACAGATATTTCATGATTCAGCTTTGGTGTAATGAGTTAACAGAATAGATTAAACTGTTTTATTTTAATTGCTTTCATTCCACACTTTCACGCTTCTCCTATTGGTGACTTGGCCCATTATTATTTTTTATTTCCCCCCCCAACACGATCAAACGGTATTCCTCGTTTCGAGACAAAATGACGGAATTTGATCTTAAGTCTTCTTGATTATAGTTCTGTAAAAAGGCTGGGATGTAACAATAATCTGTCGCCGAGATGAAATTCTACGCAGAATGATTGGGGAGGATTCTGTAAACTTCGCTCCTACAAATGACAGCACTCTATCTAATCAATAACTCACAGTCAGTTCACTGCATCCGGATGCATTTGGTGCTATCATCACCCCGAGATAAGATAATGGCGGAGTTATTACGTTGAAACACTTTGAGCGAAAAAGGCAGCATTTATTTTAACAAGATGAGAAACAGAAACATTTTGACCACTGTTGCGTAAATAACAATGTTTTTACTTTGTATTTTGGACCTTTTCATAGTTAGCGTTTGGATATGTTTCAGGGTCATGGCATGTAAACCATAATAGATTAAAATCGGGAATCTTAGGAAAAGCCTGAAGCTTTATGCTCTTGGAGTTATCTTAATTTGACCTTTGTGGGGAGTTTAGTGGCACTGCTTTGATACTCAAGTGCATCTTGGAGGTCATCGCAGTCACAGAGCCATCTAGCAGTCAGAGAGTGTCACAGCAAGTCGAAGTGAAGATAGAACAGAACAGATTTAGCCTGTACACCAGTCTCTGTCATATCAACGCAGCGCCGCTGTCCGTCTATGGACATCCCTCAGCTCAGACCTCCCGTCAGATCTTGAAGGTTGGGCGGCCCTGGGAAACCGACTCGCTGCTATTGTCAGTAAGGGACAATACGGACCATATTTTCAATATCAGACACCAGAGGAATGATTCGTGAACTCATATGACACCCTTAAGTTCATTTGTTTCTACGTTCGTTGGAAGCGAACTGAAAGAGCGCACTCTGGTGCCGAAAGACAAGTTCATTTGAAGAGAAGAAGCCAGATTTGCATTTCCTAGTACCGAGTCCACAAAGTTGCAGGGCCTAAGTGGCACGAATAGTTCTTTCTGAATGCATCAAGTCTTACAAACACAGAAATATTTTTTTCAGCAGTAACGAGCAGTAACGACCCAATGCAATTCTTCCGAACGAGTATTTTTATTTTGAAATGGGCAGCCAAATATCTGATGCTAGAAGTTTTGCTATTCTGAAGAAGGGTTTCGGCGCAACACGTCACTTATTCATGTTATTCAGAGATACTGCCTGGCCCGCCGAGTTATTCCAGCACGTTGTGTCTTATTTCTGTAAACCAGCATCTGCAGTTCCTAGTGTCTACGTTATGACAGTTTGATGTGCGACCCCGTAACAACTTTAATTCCTCTGTAAACCATAATTATAGTTTAACTACAATTTATGAAAGAAAAGATGTACTTAATGTTTAATGATAAAAGCCTTCAATTTGGTGAAAAGATAGAATAGTTCATCTGTACAAACACAATAATTCGTATTTTTTATATTGTGATTACAAACTCAGGCGAAAGTTAGCTTACGATTTGCTTTCTTTTTAACAGCACCTCATTTTCCCTTTAAAATTCGAATTGAATTTCACTCTGTGCAAGATACAGATCGTACGATGCCACATAACGATTTTCTTTAAATGAACTTTGCCTAAAGTTCCAATATTATAGCCGTCGTTCAAAGCTGCAACAAGTTTCAATTGCTGCCTAACTTCTGTATTTATTGCTAAAATCTATAATGATGCTTCGGAAAGGTCATTTAATCAAACGCACGGAGCGAAACCAGCTACACGCGCTGTTGCTTTCAATACAACGCGGGAATGATAGTTTAATCATAAACTCGTATCATAAAACAAGCAGAAGCATCCAAGTTTCACAAAGGGTTCAACATGAAGTTGCACTACGGCTAGAATATAGTCATAATTTGTGTTTTAATCTGACATGGTATTTGATATCTGCTATTTCCAAACAGATTAAAAAAATATATAGAAACAAGGAACTGCTGGTTAATACACATGAGGACACAAAATGCTCGAGTTACTTAGTAGGTAGACAATAGCGCTGGAGAAACTCAGCAGGTGAGGCAGCATCTATGGAGCGAAGGAATAGGCGATGTTTCGGGTGGAGACCCTTCTTCAGACAGATGTTTGGGAGGCGGGTAAAAGAATGGTAGAGGCGGAGACAGTAGGCAGTGGGAGAGCTGAGAAGGGGAGGGGAAGGAAGGAGAAAGGATGGACTACCTGAAATTGGAGAGGTCATTGTTCATACCTCTGGGGTGTAAACTACCCAAGTGAAATATGAGGTGGTGTTCCTCCAATTTCCCGTGGGATTCACTCTGGCCATCTAGGAGTCCCAGGACAGAAAGGTCGGTTTCAGAATGGGAGGGGGAGTTGAAGAGCTGAGCCACCGGAAGATCAGGTTGGTTATTGTGAACTGTGTGGAGGTGTTCGGCGAAGCGATCGCCAAGCCTGCGCTTGGTCTCACCGATGTAGAGCAATTGACACCTGGAGCAGCGGATGCAATAGTTGAGGTTGGAGGAGGTGCAGGTGAACCTCTGCCTCACCTGGAAGGACTCCCAGTCCAAACGGCTCAGCACTTCAACTCCCCCCTCCCATTCAGAATCCGACGTTTCTGTCCTGGGCCTCCTCCGTGGCCAGAGTAAGTCACATCACAAATTGGAGGAACAGCACCTCATATTTTGCTTGGGTAGTTTACACCCCAGCGGTATGAACATTGACTTCTCCAATTTCAGGTAGTCCTTGCTTTCTCCATCCTTCCCCTCCCCATTCCCAGCTCTCCCACAGCCTACTGTCTCCGCCTTTTCCTTTGCCTCCCCCCCCCCCCCCACATCAGTCTGAAGAAGGGTCTCGACCCGAAACGTCGCCTATTCCTTCGCTCCATAGATGCTGCCTCACCCGCTGAGTTTCTCCAGCTTTTTTGTCTACCTTTGATTTTTCCAGCATCTGCAGTTCTTTCCTAAAAAACACCGAGTTTCCTAGTAGGTCAGGCAGCATCTCTGGGGAACATAGACAGGTAACGTTTTGGATCTGAAGAACGGTTTCGACCCAAAACGTCCCCTATCCATGTTATCCAGAGATGCTGCTTGACCTGTTGAGTTACTCCAGCACTTTTGTCCTTTCAGATATTCACCGAAAGTAAGGAACCTGATAAGAAAATTATTATTTGAAATCGTTTATTCTTTGCACCAAACAGTTAACTTTTCATTTGATGTGCACACAACGCAAAACTACCTTTAGATAATATTGAATTGCGTGTAGTGTGTCGCAGCAAATTGGGAAGTGCGATATTTTACTAACTTCGACAACAACAAAAGTTTTGTTTTACGCACGATTTTCCCCCCGATCCTTCTCAAGTTGGTTCAGAGCCGTATATGTGTAATCTGGTCAGACGCTGCATCCTTGAAACATATTCTGAGAAGAAAATTGCCCACTGTGAAATCAATAGATGTAGTGGAGCGGGAGGCTTTTTTTTGTTGATATACATTTTTTAATGTGGCTTCAGTTAAAAGCTTTTTTTTCGCGTGCTAACCAGTCAACAACAATATGTGATTACAATCGAGCCTCCCACGGTGTACAGATACATCGAGTCATAGAGTTATGAGGGCTCTTCGGCCAAAATTGCCCACAGCGACCAACGTGTCCCATCTACACTAGTCCCACTTGCCTGCGTTTGGCCCATATCCCTCTAAACATGTCTTATCCATCCACGTACCTGTCTAATTGCTTCTTAAACGTTGCGATGGTCCCTGCCTCACCTACCTCCTCCAACATGATAAAGGAAATAACGTGAATAGCGTTTAGTGCAAGATAGCGTTGTACAGCTTATAATTTTCAGTTACATTATGATTCCAGTAAAACCCAAACATGATTCGATTCTGTAAATTCTCGAAACCGTTACATTTCCAATATCAAAGAAATTCTTCGGGGACACCTGATAAACCGAGTACCTATGCTTATGCGCACCGTACACTTCCTAATTGTGTCCAACCAGGCCCATGATACGAGCTGAGCGTTGAAATTGCAGCCCGAGGTCAACGCATATCAATACATGAAGTTATTTAGAGCACAATAAGCGAGAAGCAGGTTGCTTTGGAGCGCCGTCAATCTTAAATATTTAATTTTACATGCGTTTTTTTTCCATCTCGTTAAAATAGACTGGAAACCACTGCCTCAAAATGAAATGGGGGAATAGCTGGGTAAAACGAACCCAAATTCAGCGCCACCCAAGACCCTAATTGGAGTCTTCCCGAGGCAGCGCAAAAGGATGTTTACGCAGAAAACAGTGGAGTTGATTTCACGCGTCTGTTTGTTTCCAGAGTCGCGCTGTATTGCCAGAAATAGTATTTTGATTCAGCGAGGCCCTTGGGTGAGCAACTAAAATTAAGATGCAAAATTTCATTATTATTTATTATTCCATATGTTACTTATTTATAATACGGGATAAAAGTAAAATAAGATCTCAGTTGAGCTCACGTCTCATTGTGTTTAATTATTCAAGTTAGATATATTTAAGACCATACAAACTTCTCACGAATTCTCCAGACTGATAAATACTTAACGCGATTGTCTTTTGGCAAAGCTGTTTTATCAATGCAAATAGCGCCAGAAGTCAAGTACATAATATATGCCCCCCCCCCCCCCCCCCCCACCTTACTTTCAGGCTTTATAATATACGAGTAGATTTGCAAGCAATCTTTTAACATAATTGTTACAAGTGATGATGTTGATCATTCACACTGTGTAATAAACAGCACTGTGTTTGCCGGGAAAAATTAGGAACAAAATTCATGTTCTACATACTTGATAGTTGCCCATGTAAAATACCGTGAGGATATATCATGGATGATTTTTTAAAGCAAGTCAAACGCAATCACAATGTTTTGACTGTTGATCCAGGAGAACATAGCCGAGAGGCAAAATGATGCAGCGATATTGCACAAAAGGTAGAACTTCCGCTGCGGGGAAATGGGTTCAGTTAGGTCCAATCCAAGCAGAGAAAATCAATCACAAACTTAATCCAGCATCACGGACAAAAAGGCATAGACCAGACGCACAGGTAGTCCCGGGCCTCCAGAGGTAGTCCATCAAACTGGACACTATACATCTAATATCTCATACACAGACAGCCCAGTTTCCCCACATCCACAGGCGACACAGCTTTCCAGATACACATATATTGTAATCAGACAATCGAGATTTTCAGATACAGAGGCAATCCAGATTTCAGATGCACCTGACAAGACAGTTTTCCAAGTCTACCCCCAGTTTGGCAATCCAGATACTCAAACCTGTATCTAACCTGTACCTAAACAAATGCAAAGACATTCTGCAACACAGAAATACTGACAAATCAGAATTCCATGTAAACAGTGATTCCAGAATTCCAGATATGTCCAGTATGTGCAGCCATGCATATCTAGGATAAAACACAAAGTGCTGGAGTAACCAAACAGGTCAGGCTGCATCTGTGGAAGGAATGGAAGGACGATGTTTTGGGTTGGGACCCTACTTGAGCTGAAGGGTCCCGACCCGGAACATTACCATACTCTTCCTTCCACAAATGCTGTCTGACTGGCTGAGTTACTCCAGTACTTTGTGTTTTACTCAAGGAACATCTGCATCTCTTTGCATCTTCATGAATACAGTATATGGGACAGTGGTCTGTCTGTGTGTTCAGAATTCTATCTGCACAGCCAGCCCTGTTTTACAGATACATATTCTGGATTGTTTTCAAATTTAGACATCCAGCAATTTAAATCTAAAGAACTCCAGGTAAACAGGTGCCAGCACCCTAGATATAAAGCCACCTCATTCCTGATGCAAATCAATACAACTTCCCAGATGTGTAGATAATACAACAAATGAGATACAGAGGCAAGCCCAGACTATATTAATGCAACTTCACAACAGTCCAGACAAGAGATCAATCCAATACTCAAGAAATAAATAACTGAACACTCCAGGTGGGCAGAAAATCCAAGATATTCAGGCAGTTCCATATTCCAAAAACACAAGCCGTGCAATATCATCAACATGGAAGTGCATAATGAAGTAATTGTTATTTGACAGGACTAGTAATCAGAACATTTGAAATTGCACTCTACCATAGTATTTGGAGAACTATAATCCAGAAGCAAAGGTACCAATAAAATGGATAAAGCAGTTGGAATATTGTAAATTAAAAAAAACCCTTTCAGAATAGAGAATTGCCATCCTGCCAAGTAGCCAATTTAATGATCTAAGTAAATAAGCAATATAGATGCCCCGTCAAGACTCATGATTGGTGTAATGAATATAAACAGTTGGCAAATTAGCAACTCACTGAAGAAATGCATGGGCCCAAAGATGTATGAATCAAATTATTTGAAATAAACAAATCACATTCAAATGGATAATACAGGTCATCCCAAGTTTGTGGCAAGCTTCTGTCCCTGTGAACTGATCATAACCCGACATGAGGCTACAAACAGATTTCCCACATGTCAGAGGATGCCTGCAGCTCACTGCAGCTGGAAAACCATACCGCCGGTCTCTCAATTGCTCATGCAAAAGTCAGATGTTCATTAGCTGGGGAGGAGTAGTACTGTCATCCATCTTAACAAACATCTGAAAGTCAGTTAGAGTCAATGAGTCATAAAGTCATACAGCACAGAAACAGGCCTTTTGGCCCAGCTCGTCCATTCTGATCAAGTCCCGTCTAAGCTGGTCACATATGCCTGGTTTTGGCTGAAATCCCTCTAAACCTTTCCTATCCATGTACCCGTCCAAGGGTCTTTAAAAAGCTGTTATAGTACTGTCTCAACTACCTCCTCTGGCAGCATGTTCCATATTACCACTACCCTTTGAATGAGAAAATTGTTCCTCAGGTTCCTATTAACTTTTGCCCTCACCTTAAACCTATGATCTCTGGTTCTTGAAACTGCTCCCTTGAGTAAAATACTCTGTGCATTCACCCTTTACAATTTTTTTATCCGCAGTTAGTTGCAGAAAAATGAACCACTTGCATTTCCGATCCTTCTGATTTCTCCAAGATGCACAGCAAATTGTGGTGTTTGGCTACACGGAAGTCCAGCAGAAATATATAAGAAGAGTTCAAACAATGGAAAAAACCATTAGTCCAACTGCAAGTAACACCCAGAATCAACCAGTACACTGGGACACTCATACTCGATGCCTTGATAGATCAGTCACACAGACATTGGAGAAATTCAGACACAGGCACTGTAACAGAAACAAGCAATCTGGCAGCCCATGGAGGGAGTCCATCAGTCCAGAAGCAGAAACAATCTATCATCAAAGATGTGCAAACAATTTATCAGCAAGGGCTCAGGCACACCAGAAACCCATGGCCAAATCAAGCAGACCAGATGTGTATGAAATTCATTGAGGCATACTTACCATAGAATATATCTCTCCATCTTCCTTTTCTTCCTCTCCACCAAACTTCCAATGTTATTATTTTTGATTCAATCTTCTCCCTCAAAAAGATCACCGAGAATTACCTTTTTTAAAAACAGATTTTGTATTTAATATAGATTCTTAATAGAAAATTGGAAATGATTTAGCAAATGTTAAGAAAGAAGTACTGCATTAGAGGTAATCCTAAATTGCAAGCATTATTTATCAACTCTGCACTTTACAATCCATATGAATTTTTAAATACCCAGGTTATATTGAATGGGAATTATTGCAGTGGGATAACAATGTATTCTCATCTGGAAATCTGAAGTTCAAGTCACCAGTCACCCAGGTTTTTGGTATTGATCCATACAAATATATAATATTATTATAATATTTAAAAGAATACATTCTATTTGCCAACAAACTTGTCTGCTTTCATATCAATTATCCAATGTCAGCATTAATATCACCTCTTTCTGAGCCTGGACTTTTATCGATTCAGGCCTTGGTCAAGTATCAATGAATGTCATAAAGTGGGCTGATATTCCAGCCTACTTTATTACTATCACTGCGAGGTACTGAAGGAGGAGTACATTTTTAAATGTGCTTCCTTTTCGATAAACTGTTCAACTGATGCTCCAACGTTTTTTTCAGTGCGATATTAGAAAATCTTTGCAGTATTTTTGAGGTGAGTGGAGATCAATATTTCGCCCATGTTCAGTATTGCTGGAAGAAGATGTTGATTATTAAAGTCATAGTCTTTGAGTCATGCAGCATGGAAACAGGGCCATTGGTCCAAGTTGTCCATGCTGACCAAGAATCCCATTTATACTAGTCGGGCCTGTCTGCGTTTGGCCCATATCTCTCCAAACATGACCTGTCATATCTCTGTTCAAATGTCTTTTAAATGTTGTTGTGGTACCTGTTTCAACTACTCCCACAGGCAGCTTGTTCCATATACCCGAAGCCATCCGTGTGAAAAAGTTGTCTCTCAGGTTACTATTAAATCTTTCCTTCTCACTTTAAAACTACAATAATAAATTCCAGGAACTTGCTTTGCACAGATTGACTGCTGTGCTTCCTGTATTCTAACAGTGACTCAATCGTACTTCAGAAAGTTTCATAACATGTAAGGTCCTCCTGATATTTTGTCAGGCAACGTATCCATTTTAGCCCTCTTAATTTTACGTGCCTGAATATGGATTGAGAACCAATAATTTAAAATTAATAGATGCATACTTGGATTTTATTCAGCATATCTTGCTGTTGTTAATCTTTTGTTTGATTATTCTACAGATCTCCAAACTGATGTTTCTCACCGTCAGTGAAACAAGTGTCAGTTATATAGGTATATGATAATGATTTTAACAATATAATTACAGCAGTGAAACTGGTTTCATATGCAGCATATGCATATATGCAAATCTAAAATGATATATGTACTGTAACTGCATATTACTTATCTTTTACAATTACCAAGAAAATTGTTTTGCAGCAAGTGCAGAATTACGTAGCTGAGAGGCATGTGTGGTCGACAGACTAGAGTTATATCTGTGCTATTAAGGAAAGTACAGTCATATGCATTGGTAAGAGGGGTCTCAACCCGAAACGTCACCTATTCCTTTGCTCTATAGATGTTGCCTCACCTGCTGAGTTTCTCCAGCATTTTGGTCTACCTTACATAATTACATAATGTGCATCAATGTAAACTGTGTTACAAACTTTTCGATGTCATGTTAAAGCTCAATTTTCATTTGCAAATTTCTTCTAGCACACTTTAAAAATGAACCGTTTATAATATTAGTATATTTCCTGCAAATTGTAATTTTTGTGAAGAAATCCACTGGTTAAATTATATGTCATAAAATAAGATTTTTGTTACATGCCTAGTGCTATGATCCGAGCTCAGGATAATAAACATCCAGAGAGGAGATATTCCATGAAAAGGTTTTCATTATTCTGCTTCACAATTATAATACTTACCTTTTTTGTGTGTATGGCTTAGTCAGATAAATTTTAATGTTAGTAAATAGGTGCCTGGAATTGTTAAACATTCTTAAATGATGTAGGATCTAAATGGGAAAATAATCTTTCAGTTTTGCTTATCATATGACAAAAATACACATGGCATGAACAGTCATACCTAGAATTGTTAAGAAATTACCAATGGGTTTCCATTCATAAATACTAAATAAGTTTTGGGTCTTTCATTTTGTGGCTATTGTGTGATGATGGCATGTTGTAGCATAATAAATTATTGTAGGTTCACAAATACAAAATCCACTTCCATAGCATTTAACTTAATGCAGAAATTAATGGAGAAGATTCTTACTGACATAAATGCTGATAGTTATGCAGTATGAAAATAAGCCCTGCTGTCCCCTTCAGGCTAATCCCATTTCCCTGCATTTGACCATATCCTGCCAAAATGTTCCTAATCAAATATATTTTAAATGTAGTTATAGCACCTGACTCAACCTCTTCCTCTGGCAGCTTGTTCCATATACGCACTAATCTCAGTGTGAAAATGTTGACACATAGGTTCATATCTTTCTGCTCTCACCTTAAACCTATGACCTCTAGTTCTTGATTCCCCACCCTAGGATAAAGACTATTTGCATTATCAAGGCCTCTTATGATTTCATACACGTCTACAAGATCACCCCTCTGTCTCCATTGCTCCAAGGAATAAAGTCCCAGTCTGCATAACATTTCACTACTGTTCAGTCCCCAGTCCTGGCAATACCCTCTCAAACCTTTCCTGTAATCTTCCCAGTCTCATGCTGTCTTTTCAATAGCAGGGTGATGAATACCGAACACAATACTCCAGAGCGACCTCACCAACATCTTGTACAACTGCAATATAACAACTCAATGTCTGTACTCAAGTGCCTTGACTGATGAAGCCCAGCTTGTCAAATGCCTCTTCATCACCCTATCTACCTTTTTTTAGCAATAATATTCTGATTAAATGTAGAATTCAGAATAGGAAGTTTGTAATATATTATATTATAATACAAGGTGTGCTGTCTAGTTGGCTATTTATATTCACCTTATTTAGCAAGAAATCTGAGGACGATGGTATACCTGCTTTTTGATTCAGTAACAACACCAGAAACACATGTGCATAATCCAGGCTAACACTGTTGAAGGGAATTGGATTGTAAATAAAGGAATAAAACATGGCCATTATTTTTCCAATTAATAAAATTGCGATTTATAGGACAATTCCATGCACAAATTGGCTGCTGCGTTTTTCATTTCACATTTGACTAATCTTCTAAATTCCATAATTGACATACTGAGTTTTTAAATACTTTCTTGAAGTGAAAGTTTGTTCTTATTCATTTCCCAACTTCCATCCTTCATTTCGCTTTCTCTCTTTTTTTCTCTTTCTCTTTCTTTCTCGCTCTTCTTCTCTCTTTCTTTCTCCTTTCTACCTTCCCCTCTCTCTTTCCCTCTCTCTTTCCCTCTCTCTTTCTCTCTTTGTTCCTTCCTTCCTTCCTTCCTTCCTTCCTTCCTTCCTTCCTTCCTTCCTTCCTTCCTTCCTTCCTTCCTTCCTTCCTTCCTTCCTTCCTTCCTTTCTTCCTTTCTTCCTTTCTTCCTTTCTTCCTTTCTTCCTTTCTTCCTTCCTTCTTCCTTCAGATAGCTCATGCACACAGAATGAAAGCTCTGGTGAGGCCCAGTAAAATTTGAAATGACGTATTGGGATAATGCATCATACATTTGTTCTGTGCTAATTTTGTAAAGGACTGCATAATTATAGACATGAAGTAGGGAAGTCTGGAACACACAAAGGCACTGTATATCATTGCATAGCCATATGTCTCACGCCAACACAGGGAGATGGATGGGCCTGTCGCTGATGTTTGAGACTCCTCTACATGGATCTAGAATACTCTGTATACTCCTAATGGCAAGTGGAATCTTATGCAAAAGACTGGGAAACTTACCATTATTCTGTGGTTAAACTCAAGCACTATTGCGTGATACATTTAAGGGAGTTCTTAGAGCTGTGCGTAATTTGTGACGTGTCCTCAGAGGGAATGTCTGCACTTCATATAACACTCTAGATTTCTCAGTTGCTAAATTTATGTACTCGAGCATAATGATCGACTTTTATTACATGTGTAAAGACATAACCAACAGAAAACCTTCCTGAATCAAGTCTTGCTTATGCAAACCAACACTGAGCCGAGTGGTGTTAAATGAATAAACTCCCTGCAATGTTCTCACAAATTGTGTATTTGGCAAATTATTTGTCTAATACAGTTTCTAAGAAAGAACACAAATAAAGTATTACAATCATCACATTGTGTGGCTATTGCTCTATAATGTGTTGTTAATAGGCAATTAATGATGCAGTCCTTTGGGAGGATAGAGGGCCACTTCAGATCACTGAAGTACATTGCAAATTAAAACTCATGTTCAGAAACAGGCAGCTTGTTTTCGACTGGCCTTTAATGGCACAAAAACATGGTGGAGAAATCCTTCAAAATATGATATGATTGAGTAAAACATTTCTTGTAGATTGAGAGGAGTCTTGGATAAAGTAGCACTCACATGTCATGGATATCAACGGCCCAAATGATATTCACAATATAACCCAACTTACATAGGTTACACTAGTACTAGAACAAACTAAAGCTTGATAAACATTTTCTTATGCCAAAGATGTCCAAAGATGATTTCCCACATGTGAATCTAACTATGCTTCACTATTTACAACTTGACAATTTTGTGTGTACATGTGTTTGCATGTACAACTTAATAAACCAAAGCATCTTTCTAATGTGGAATATTCTTAAAAATCTATTTTAAAATTATTCTTTAAAAATAAACTGCACAAATATGAATATAAAATAAAAAATCCATGTATGCAACTGACTAATTTCTATTGTGAGCTAGCCATCTTTTTGTTTCATTGTTCTTGAAAAGGCTCCATGTTGTCCTGGTGCAATACATAAATCTTCCAGCATGTTAGTACGGCCTGCACCAAATTACCTGTTTTTAATGTAAAATGCGCATTGCTATTTTCTTTTAACCGGAGCTATGTCAATAACATAAATGATTGAAACCAATGAAATGAAAGTGCCATAAATCATAAATGTCCTTATGTGTCAATGATTTTTAAGACTTAATTGGTTGATTTTGAAATATCATTTAAGACTCCTTTTACAAATGAGAAGGTGTTGTGTCAGAGTCTATTACCTCGGCTGGACATCTTCCTCTAAGTTAAAAAATAGAACCATCAGCACGGGTTTGAGAGGTCGATAAAGCTTTTAGATTTTGAGATGTTTTCAGGGAGCCCATTTCCTGCGGCTAAGAGTTGTTAATGGAGCTTAAGGAATTATCTTATGACTCTCTGTTTGAGAGCGGTTATTTCCTCGCTTATGTTCCCTTGTCGAGGCTGAATATGCTGCTGTCAAACTCGGTTAATGAAAAGTAACGCGTCGGTGATTACAGTTTTATTTGGGCTCTATGTAAAAAGCGCTGTTAATTTAGCATCCCCTCCTCTGTGTGTTTGAATTTGCCACGGCTGAATGATTTAGTACCCAGCGAAAAGTGATTCTTTTTTTTTCACCCTCAGCACAATCTACCTTTCTATTCCAATTTCAACACAATTGCATCTCTCCACCTCCACCATCTAATAGCTACATTACCCAGACTTTGTCAGTTGTATTATTTTTGAAAATTATTTATTTGTCTAAGGTTTCAGTTAAAGGCTCGGGCTGGCCCGGGCTACATTAAAATGCATCATACTTCAGCCTCTAGCTGTACAGTTCTCCCTGGAGAATAGACTTTCGCTATTACTGTCAAGTACCCTTGACTCTTTTTTTGCCCTTTTATCTATTACAACGAATTCAAGTTATTTTGCCCTTTTCAGAGAAGACGTGGCTCACTGTAAAGCTAAACCTGCCTTGGCGATCACAGGGCGCTGAGCTTCTGGAAATTGAGGGGTTAGTGTCAAAATGAAAATTTCACTTCAAATTATCTTGGCTGTTGCACATTTTGGCAACCAGGGCTATTGTCAGAGTCTTTGACAAGTGGGTCGAGCAAATAGCAACATTTGTGATCTCGACAATATCATCAGAGAGCAGCGAAGTTTAATGCAGTGACAAAGATGTGACTGCATAAATCCTTATTGTAGTAGATCTGCCTCATGATATATGTAAAATATATTGTATTCACCTACCATAACTGTGCGATTATAAAATGAAATTTCTTTAGTGCATAATTTCTGCCAAATAATTATATAACTAGTATTTACAAACAAGACTAAATAGATTTGCAATATGTTTCAAATGATTCCTCTCTTGTACTTTAATGAACAATTAAAAATACAGTAGCCAAATTCAATTTATTTCCTTATTAAGGATAATGTGCATAATGCCCGCTTATTTTATACCAACTGTATCATATTTACAATCCGCATACTTGAAGTTCAGGAAAGGAATAAAAGACAATTTCTTAAATCGTGATTTCAAAGCCGTGTAGCGTTTAGATACGGTAAGGTCGCAGCCTTAATTAAAATTCCAATCTGCTTATAAAATACAGACACTATATACTGTGTTGCTGGAACTTGCAGAGGTATTGTGGCGGTGATTTAGAATTGCTGAACACTAAGAACGACATTTATCATGAGTCGTTACAAGACACCTTGATTTGTTAATTCATTTCTCAAGTTTTAAAAAAAGTAATAGAAATTGGTTTCTAGGTGTTTTATGCAAAAACGTAACCTTATATTCTGTTAATAGTTCATAACTGAGCAGTTATTCCCTTGGTTCAAAATACATGGGATGGAGATAACAAATTGAGCATTTGGTCGCAAACTACATTTAATGGAATACATTTACCTGAATAGTTATGTTCTATAGCGTTTGTTTCAACGTAGAGAAGAGCTTAAAAGTGTTTTTAAATTGTGAGACAGATTAACGCACTCTTTGATGTCTTTGAGTTTACCCAATATTTCTGCAATGCTTTTGCATACCATTCACATTTCCATCATCTCGGATCTTCAGCATTACTCATTTTTCTCTTTAAAGTTCATCTTCAAATTGAACATATATATGCACGATCCACTAAGAGTAATGAACAACTTCTCTGGTATCTTGATCTCTGAAGTTTGAACGCATAAACTAAGATCCCCTTTCCCCCGCAATCGGAACCATGGCAAAAATACTGACTTGAACGTTTACTTTAATCCAAGTTTTGCAGAGTCGCTGAAGGTATACTTAATTGTTTAAAATTAAAGATAATCGACTGTCTCATTGTACATTGAGTGCATGCCGAAGAAACATTCTGAGGGTGGGGCGGGTGTTTTTTTCGCACATTAATAACTAGCTGCCTAGGGGAGAAACTGAAAATATTTCTGGAAGAATATTTTTTAATGTGAAGCAAGTGCATGCTATTCTGTTATACCAGGTATAAGTTAAGGTACCAGGTACTTAGTATTGTATCTAATATAATATCTTTTATTGGAAATTTTTATTTTTCAAGGAAAATAATAATGTCATCTGATGGTTTATAACTTAAAAATTGAAAATTTGTATTGTTTTAACTCATTCTTAAATCATTTTATCCACCTATAATGTAACCAGACAACACTCGTTGGATACCTCTAAAAGAGCACATTTATTTCAGTGCAGACATGTTTAACATATATCCTTGTATCTCTTAAAGCTAAAGAATTGTGCAACGGTGTAAACTTCTAACAAATGTTGCTAGTGATCCATTGGCAGAGCTCGATAGTAGCATAAATATTTTTTGTCAAAGATGGATTTTGGAGAAATTATATTTGCATGCTTTCAAGCAGACTGAGAATTCCAACCTAAGCTACCCACTTCTGTAAACTCTGGGATTTGTAAACCTTACCGATATGTCTATAATTTCGTTTAGGCGTGCTTTCCAACACGAACTTGAATAAACTACAGAGCACTATATAGTTAAAGAGCGTTTGAAATAACTTCGATTGTTTTGTGAAAAGTTTTAAACAGTGATAAAGTCTAGTAAAAGATGGGCTGGGTTTGTGAATAGAACGTCTTGTTAAAGTTGAAGATAGACTGCCTCTCCTTAGTGCATCAAAAACGCCCCACTGCAGGAGTCCATATTATTTGGTTTGTTATGAACAAAACATTTTGTTCCCTGTTTTAGGAAACGCTACGAGGTCCTTACTATTTTCTTGTTGGGGTAAGCCTGGGATCTGTCCTTTAATAGTATTTGTAGGAGTTCCCAATGAGCGCCCCATTGCCTCTGTATCCAAGATAGCACCTTTAGTGGCGGCCCATGAAACGGTGGTGTTGGTAAGTGCCTGATTTAAAGTGCTGTGTCTGAATAGAGGGTCGTGGAAAACCCCGTCCACCCAATTCCTCAGGGTGGTCACTGGGGAATCTTGCCTGTCCACCACGCTGGTTGGCATAGAGGTCAAAGGGGGCGATGATGAGATTGCCTGCTGATGCCGTTTCAACATGCAAGATGGATACTCAGCTTGGCTCAGTGAAGTAGCCGTCTGAGCCAGGGACCATATCCGAGGCTTGCTGTCCATCATCTGCTGACTCTGTTGCTGTTGCTGGAAGCAAAACTTAGATTCACACTCTCTCTGTCCTCCTGCCATCAGGTCTTGCTCGGAGTTCGTCATCACTCGCTTAAGACAGTTCTTGACCTTTTCCGAATAGCGATCTCCCGGGGTTGGCAAGGGTATCGTTAAAGCGACCTTCTTGCACTGGTCAGCCCGGCATTCTGAAACCTTGATCTGACCGCTGTCCATCTGTTGAAACGGGCCTTTCAGCTCACACTCGTCACTTTCCGTCTCGATTCCATCAAAGTCATCGAGGTCACTCAGCTGCAGCTCTTTGTCCTCTTTGCATGTGGTATCTGTCAGAAATACAGTTTAAAGAATGAGAAGATAATGCGATTGATCGTTTAGAAAAGTCTATTGACTGACTTGATTCATCGTATTACATTCCTCCATTAAACATCACAAATTAAATGCCGTGACTATTTTTGTTTAGTGTATTTTATATTTATGTATCCTCTTAAATGGCGCTTTGCTCCCCCCGCCGCCACCCCCAATGCACCACCACCCAATATTCCGGACTCTCCATTTAGCTATGTACAATAAGAGCAAGTCACTCTTGGATCTACCGCCATGCGAGGTCAACTGGGTTGTTAACACGGAGAGTAAATAGTGATAGCGAACCATCGTTGTGTTTATCTTCCGGGCTCTTACGGCTTGGACTTTCGTCTTCTTCGTCTTCATAGGGTTTTTTGTCATCGGTGCATTTATTCCTCGGCGACCAGGTCATTTTATTCTCCTTCTTGAGTCTCCTCCTGGCGTTGGCGAACCAGGTGGAGACCTGGGTCAGGGTCATCTTGGTGATGATGGCTAGCATGATCTTCTCGCCTTTGGTGGGGTAAGGGTTCTTTCTGTGCTCCTGCAACCAAGCTTTCAGCGTGCTGGTGGTTTCTCGGGTTGCATTTTTCCGCCTGGCCCCTGGATCTACTGCTCCGTACCTAAGTTTGTGCAAAATAATTTCAAATTAGAAGGAAAAATGTCAACGCGCAAAACATATTCAATTATTTATTCCTGGCAAAGATTGTGGAACCGCGAAGTCCTTACATTGCTATGGTGCTTTTGCATTAGATTATGGTACGTCATAAACTTGGCATCTGCTCGGTTAATCGATGATAAATGTAAATGGACCCAAAAAAATGGTCAAGATGCTAAAACACGCGATACCATGGTCTAACAAAGTATATTATCTGTTAAACAAGACATTTTTCTTCACTGCCCCTTCTTTGCTGTGAGTGTTATCGTTGCCATCGTGTTCTTTCTATCCTTCGTTTAGTATTTTTTAAATTGTGCATTTCACTTGCTATAGTCACAAAAAGCATGAAAAGGTAAATAACATTTGCGTGCTACTTGCAAATGTCTTGTGCACTATACATTTAGTTTCAGATCACTAGTACAATTCATTTATGTCTGATGACTGCAGGGGTGTACAGGCATTTGAAATATAATATTGATCCCCGATGAGATAAAATATACGATTGAAAGGGCGATAGCTAAATTGAATGGAAGGAGAAAATATTAAGTCTACTGAGAAAAAGCTGAGCAAGCAGGTGGTCCAGAGTTCAGGGCAAAATGTCAAGAGTGAATTGGGAAGTAAAGGTGGTCGTAGTTACATCTCTTATCTTTAAGTTAGATTTCCAGAGGCTTAAGTTTCTCCTAAACTGTATAAAGTAGAAAGTTCATTCTACTCAGTAATGCGGCTATACATCCCCCCAGATAGCTCAATGTACACTCATAACCCTCCCTGTTAAGCAAGGACAGTAAAAATGTGTTGAAATAAGACATTCGAGTCAATTGTAATATCTCAGGCAATTTAACCTTAAAAGACAATCGCAGGCAGCGTGACTTTAGACAATCGTGAAACCAAGAATGACATAGATTTGCACAAAGTAGGCGTTTTTATATTAGGGACATGGGCCACCATAAACGTGCATTCGCGTGTAATTCAGCCTTTTATCGTCAATAAAGACCAGACACAAGTAATTACAAAAAAAAACAGGTAGAGTTTCATGCGGTTTGAGTTTGTGCTTTGATCCTTTCTAATTTCACTGAAAAAACAAGAAACAATTATATGTTAATGTTACATAGTTAAAATGTTTAGGAGTTTTCTATCTATCTCCCCATATATAGTATATTTACCGAAAGGACTAATTAGTATGTTTTTAGCAGGGACTTTTACATTATTGTTACAATGAGTGTAAATATTTCGACGGGACCAAAGAGCCAAGAACCAAGAGCCAATCTATTTGCGCACCTGTCGTATTGATATTGTCCCAAGCTAGGATCATATGGGTAATAGGCAGCTGCCTGGGCGATCCCCGCATGCGCAGATCCAGCTGCATCCTTGGTGTCAAATGGACTCTGTAAGAGACATGTTGGCACATATTGACTTCATTACCGGCACGGTTATTGAATTGAAAAGTGTATGCTGATCTTCTTGATCATTGAAAAGTAGCGTTACATAACATTTAACATGAATAACTGCATACAGTAGAAGACTACAAGATGGTCATTTGGGATTTAAGCACAGATGCGTTAGGTGTTTATTTTGTTAAACTTCAACGCTCCAAATAGTGGGAAAAACTAAACAGATTTGCTCAGGTTTTCATACTGCACTTTACGGTTTCACTTTCTGAGAAACTTTAAGCTTTCTGTTAAATTGCTGAATGTTACAGAGATACTCTGCCATTGGAGAACTGGCACATAATGCGAGCCCAGTTATAAATGAGCTATCTGTATCTGAGTTCACAACATAATCGAACTATTATTTTAGTCAATAGATAGATTTTTAAGTTCGCAGATGCTCTTTGCCAAAATAATTAAACAAAATGCATTAAACGCGAAGGCTTCCAAGTTGCAATCCGTGTTTTAATTCAGCATTCATACATTTTCACTAAAAATGTATATTTTAAATGCTCGTACAATTCGCAGTGAGTAGTGGGCCTTTCAGTTGAGAAGATCAAAATTAACGTTCACAGATATTCAATGTTTTCATACTAACATTCATTTTGGGGGCAATGACAATATAAGGGGATAATCTGCAACATTTTTACCGCTTTAGTCGAGGATATGGTATGTAGCGTGTCAGAGTGGAATGTTGTCCGACAATATGTAGTGCAAGTTGACACCCATGGATTTTCACTTTGACTTGGTCGAGTTACTTGGATTATATCACTGTACCGTGTTTTCATAAAGAGCAATTTGCGGATCTTGGTGGAACACATCCTCGCTGAAATGAAAGACAACCTAAATGACAACCTAAGTCTACGGCCGATCTGATACTAAACCTCCCAGCGCTGTAACAAGGGTAACTTATCTGTCCAACCTAATCATCGATGTGAAAATAGTGATCAGAGGATGACTTACCAGTGAATAGAAAGCAGAAGGATCTGCCCCATAGGTGACATAGTTGCCATATCCCTGGCTCGTGGCATACGGGCTCCCATACATTCCGAGAGCAGCCGCAGAGTTCAGCTCATGCCTGGCGGTGGCCAACAGCCTACTCTCGTACACGGGACAATAGACAGGAGTTTGTGCAGAAGCGGCAGCCCCCGAATCCGTCAGCGTTCTGCCACTTGACTCGCAGCACGTAGTCAGGGGATTGGTGGTCATCAGAAACTATATGTTGTTTAAAGAAAGGCAAATAATAATAAAGTATATACATTGGATGATTGCTACTGAATATCTGTTTGCTACCGAACACTCCTTGGTATTCTTGCTATGCGGATATTATGTTTAGTGTTATCGCACGTTTTTAAGCACGTTTTTACAAAGCAACTTAGCTCCTTGCAATCAAGCATGCATTTATTGCTACATATAGTAAAGTTAAGGCATGCTATATTTATCCCTATTGAAGTGAGTTAAAGATCACGCTTTAAGCGAGGCGGTGCTGAAAAGCCGGAACGATCGCCAGCAATCAATTGGCCCCTTGGCTGCGATTAGAGCAATTGAAGGATCGATATGACATACCTGAGGCGCAGATGTGTAGGGATATCCGAACTGTGGGTACGACATTGTCCAGATCTCCCAACATTCAGAAGAGAGAGGAAGAGATAGACAGATTAGAGAGAGAGAGGGGGGGGGGGGGAGGGGGGTGAGGGGGGGTGAGAGTGAGAGTGAGAGAGGGAAAGAGAGTGGGAGAGGGACAGAAAGAGAGAGAGCGAGAGAGAGAAAGGGAGAGAAAGAGAGAGCGAGCGAGAGAGAGAGGGGGGGGGGGGGGGGGGGAGGAGGAGAGAGAGAGAGAGAGAGAGACGCCTGATCTCCACGCTATTGCTGCCTTGCTCCGTTCCACTGTACCAATTGATTGGCAAGCGCAGAGGCTCCTAGATGCTTGATAGGACGAAACAAGACGGCACTTTAATTTATTTACATAAGGCTTAAAACTTTATTTTCTTAGTACTAATTTATGTACCTTGCCCTTCAAGCCGACTGAATGTTACACATATTTCGAAAAGTGAATCATTCTGCAGAGCGAAATAGCCCCTCAAAGATACAAAGACTGATACAAAGTGTTCTAAGACTGAACTTAGTTAATATCAGTCGGCATGACGTCAGATAAAGCCATCTTAAAAAAAAAGCTGCCTAACTCCACGGTGGGAAAATAAACTCAAATGCGTCAAATATAAGAGCTTCAGAGCAGCACCGAGTTTAACACAACATATGGGTGGATGCTGATACTTCTAATAGGTGAACTGAGCAAAATATTACATTTTTGTGCAATTTTAGCCATGGATATAATCGCGTGCAAACAACTACCCAGTCCGCGGACCTATATTATTGGATTAATAATTGTTCTTGATCCCTAGGCAAAGAGGCAAACGTAATTAGAAATGTATTACTGATCAGTCGCCGCTTGTGGTCCACCCTATTGCAATGCAGTTATAGAGGATATGACAGTGGGCAGGCAAAGCAACAGTAAGTTTCACAATGCTTCAGTCCGTAAGCTTTCGCTACTGTGCTAACAGCCCAGTAGCTATTCAGTTGGACTGATATCCTGGAGGCTAAGGGATCAATTCTTGATATATTACGTAGCACATATGCGTTTATATGTAAAGCATTGGGTTCTAAACAAGTATCGAAACATTACACTACAATAGGTAGAATCTGTCTCGTTCACTGCTAGAAATGAACGCCTTGAAAGCACAAGATTTATGGGAAACAGTGAATAACCAGGCATATTTATACAATTTTACAAAACACTGCCATACCAGTGATTTATGAAACATCAAACACCCCCTCCCCTCCCCCACCTTTGCTTCATGTGAATTAAACCAAAAGTTCCCTCCCGGTGTGTGAGTGTAAGTCACGGGGACTTGATACTGTCGCCGAGTAAATACAGGAAACTATTCCGCTTTTGTCAATGCACAGAGACTACTGCCGAGCTATGCTTTTACTTTCGGCTTCATCGTAAATCTATTTTCTAATCTCGCTTGAGCGATTTTATCTCTCCGAACACATCTAGAATCATAGATGGATGTGCGAAATTCTGTCTTGCTACTGGAGGGGAATGCGATGAAGGTGTCCTCCACCTTAAACCGTGCCTTGCCTTGTTGGTGCGGTGGTAGGTTTCTGTACAAACCCATGGTGTGTAGACTTGCTCGAATGTTCATGAGTTCAGACATGTGAATAGCCGCAGGGTCACACTCTAATTAATGATGATGTTCTAGTATTCTCCCCAGCTGGAAGACTGCCTCCAAGAAACGAATCTGCCTGCTTTGACAGCTCGATAGTGGGTGATTGATGACTATCCAGAGACCATAGTCTACATAATATAATATCTTCTGCATAATTGCTTCTATTTGCAGATGAAAGTACGTGTTCTCAAATTGAGTTACTCCGTGTAAAGTGGTATTCTGACACATTTATCTTATTGTTAAAAAAAAAACAATGAAAATTACCAGCAGTTAAAATATCCAGGCAGAATAGTGACCATGGCGCTGCACGGTATGAAGGATCGTGCGGCCGAGTAGTTGAACCATCAATCCAATCTTCCAATTAGATTATGTGGTCTATAAGAAACTGGGAAGGTGATTAAAAAGTTTCGAAATAACGCTCTCTTTTTGGCAAATTAACCAGCAAATGACAGTTTCTTAAAGCAGCCAATTAAAGCAATAGCAAGTCTGTGTATGAAAAGTTTCTTTTTAAATAAAATTCAGTTTGGAACAGTGAATGCAGCCCATGTGCAATACTTTACATCCCGATAACCAGGTTGCATTTCTACAGATACACAAAGGGCTTATAATGTTCACAGAAATCGGGTAACTCTAACAAAGTTACACTTTTCCAGTGATATATTTGCAGTGATATTATCTATCTGCCAACGATTAGTGTCAACTAATGTAAGCGTGGGAACATAAGTACTCCTTAGCTATTTAATGGATTTCGCTATTAAAGTCTAGATCAATATTACTGACCAATTATAAGGTGTTTTTATATATTCATATATATATTCTGAAGCATTATTACTATCGGCTTTGTGACTAATTTTGCAATACATTCTATGCGCTTCACCAGAATAAAATTAGACTCCAAGCTGTTTGAGAAGGTTATTAGTGCTGATAAGCCCAAAACTTCACCAAATAAGTTCAGTGGTCTCAATGAAGGAAATTGGAGTTGCGAAGGCGGATAAGTTTAGGGAATGAATATCACAGCTTGGAAGGTGTTACATATAATGGTGGGACGATCCCATTAAGGCATGATCAAAAGGCCAGAATTGGAGGAGCACGAATATATTGCAGGTTTGAGGAAATTTTATTGATGGGGTGCAAATTCACGGAGAATGCAAAAGACATCATTTTAAAATCCAGGCCTTGCTCAAACATGGACCAATACAGGCCAGAAAGCACAGGGATAATGGTTAAACAGGAAGTTAGCAGTGAGGAATTAGGCAGCTGAGTTTGGCCGACCTCCATTTAATAAAAGGTAGGATGCACGAAACTGGAGAGGTGTGAACTGGAATTGTGAAACTTAGTGCTAACAAAGGAATGGATTAACTTCTCACCATCAGATATCGAGGCGGATCTAGAGATGGGTGATTCTACTCCGGCTGGATAGACAATAGACAATAGGTGCAGGAGTAGGTCATTTGGCCCTTCGAGCCAGCACCGCCATTCAATGTGATCATGGCTGATCATCCCCAATCAGTATTTAAGAAGGAACTGCAGATGCTGGATCGAAAGTAGACCAAAGTGCTGGAGAAACTCAGCGGGTGCAGCAGCATCTATGGAGCGAAGGAAATAGGCAACGTTTCGGGCCGAAACCCTTCTTCAGACTCAGCCTTCTTCTGAAGAAGGGTTTCGGCCCGAAACTTTGCCTATTTCCTTCGCTCCATGCATGCTGCTGCACCCGCTGAGTTTCTCCAGCACTTTTGTCCATCCCCAATCAGTACCCCGTTCCTACCTTCTCCCCATATCCCCTGACTCCGCTATTTTTAAGAGCCCTATCGAGCTCTCTCTTGAAAGCATCCAGAGAACCTGCCTCCACCACCCTCTGAGGCAGAGAATTCCACACTCACCACTCTGTGAGAAAAAGTGTTTCCTCGTCTCCGTTCTAAATGGCTTACTGCTTGTTCTTAAACTGTGGCCCCTGGTTCTGGACTTCCCCAACACCGGGAACATGTTTCCTGCCTCGAGTGTGTCCAAGCCCTTGACAGTCTTATACTTTTCAATGAGATCCCCTCTCATCCTTCTGAACTCCAGAGTGTACATGCCCAGCTGCTCCATTCTCTCAGCATCTAGGATCTAGGATGCGCCTTTACTGTTCATCCTAGAGTGAGACACGACACGAAAGCTGGCGAGCGGCTCCTTTAATTTTAGGCACTTTCGGGGGAGGGGGTGAAGTTGGTGACTCGGTTATGTTAAAACTGAAGATTTTCTAACGTTTTGTTGCAGCCAGTACTGTACGCAGGGCAATATTACAGCGGAATACAGAGCAGATTGTCTAATATTTGAAAGGTAAAATCAAAATACTTTAAAAACAGCGACGGGAATGATTTTCCTCCAAGTTAAACAAATGACGACCATTAAGGCACCGAATTCGACAGAGTATTGCGAGACAGCAAGATTTCCACCTCGAACACAATACTTGGAGATATCAAAAGGCTATAAGACTGTAAAACAGACATCCCATGCCTTTTTAAAAGTGGTGGTTTTGGAGAAGATTCAAAAACGCAAACGGCAACTAAACTTTGCGCAAACCTATTAAATATCTATTAGCAATGCACGAATGAGCAGACGAGATCCTGGTAATGGAACACACGCGCGTTTCAGAGCGCAGGTCACCCGTGTCAAGTGGTTTCATATCAAACTGTATTAGTGGGTTGGTGAGATTTAGTGACACCTCCCTACACAAAAGGGGAAGAACTGAAATACAAAAACACAATGTTTGTAAGCTGGTGACTGCGATATGGTTGGGTAATATTTCACGGCACCGAATATGCACCAACGGATACATTTAATGAATTAGCAGCTTTAATAACTTTTAGTCGTCTTATAACATTTTGTCCACTTTAAAATTCACGAATTTTTACTGCTAGCAACAACACTGACATTTATTTATATCCCCTCCCACTTGTCAGATCCGTAACGTGAATGTAACAGGAGACTGAACACTGAAGGATGATTTCTTTTTTGTTAAAGAGCACAGGCAGATTTAATTTGTCATCGCTTGATGTGCAAGTATACATAATGTTAGATTCAGGTATCAAACTAAATATCGATGTATTGAAAGTAGAAGCAAGAGTTTAGGTACCTTTCCGTGGGGCAACTTAAAGCGGAAATACTTTCCGTGAACTTTCTGAATCTCCTTGCGCTGTCTCTCCGAAGGCTATTGTGTTCTTAATGGTCTATGAAATATTTAGTTACATCAGCGTATGGCTTTACACTAAAAAAAACAGTGCCAAGAGCCCAGTGAAAATGAGTCGGCATTGTTCATGTTAAAGATTTAAAGCAAATATGACATTTGCTGACAAGTAAAGTGAGTCGTACATGTTATTCATTTAGGGCTGTATCACGGAGCTGAACGCCAAAGCGAACCGCCTGTGTCCGTTTTCAGCCACTCGGTATTCCTCTGCTCTGGGATACCATGCTCTCCCTTCTTCCCCTATTGCACAATCCCATTCCAAAGGATTAAGAAAATGAATGTCAGCAACAAAACACCCAGAGCAAACAACACTGGGTAAAGTAGAAATACACCCATGCTGTTAAAACCAAGCGCTCCAAATGATCGGAACATTCAGATACACAAACTTGTACCTCTTGAATGCAGGTTTTGTAATGATCCACGCACCTTTGCATGGGCACTTTGACAAATAACCAGCTCTCAGCGAACATAATGCAACCTTGGTTTTAATTCATCTCTCGCCGTGCTGACCATTACTTACTCGACCACGCAGAGAGCTGACTCTTCTCACTGTAAAGTTGTTATCCCACCTGGAACCAAAATGTAAACTTTTGTTATTCGCAACTGCATTCTTCTTTAAACAGGTAATCCACCCGAAACACTGACTTAATGTGCGCCGAAGGACGAATATTGTACCTTGACAAAAAATAGCCCAGAACATAGCTACACAAGGGACACTTGAAAAATAAGGGATAAATGTCAAACCAGTCCTTCCCACTTTCAATAATTTTATTCTACTGCCTAATTTTGCATTAATGTCATTGACAATCCATGTTACAGCCTTCCCGAAATATGCACCATTTTGCAAATTATCATTTACGCGGCATTTTCAAAAGTTAAAGACTTTTTAATGACAAAAAAACTTACTTACAAAAGCAACAGCGAACGCAACCACAAACCAAATGGATGCCTGTTGTGCTTTTCTGATTACCTGTTCCTGCCCGGGCTTTAGCGATTGTACATTTCCATTGGTAGTCTGGTGCCAACAGGAGGTAAAGTTGAGGTGGCGTTGCGGCCCAGGCGACCTTATCGATGGTGCATGCAGCAAGAGAGAGGGAGAGCTGATGCAGCCATTCCCAACAGTTCTACAATTGGGGAAATGTTTCCAGTGCGTGAATCCCACAAACACTTCAGTGAAATCGTGACGTACAGGAGCCGCACAACTCCTTGGCTCACTCTCCTTAAAGTATTCCCCTTGGAGGAACTCCTGTGATCCGAATTTGAGGCACGCTTGCCCTTTTAATAAAATTCACCCATCTCAAAATATTTCCACCTTCTGGGTTTAACCGAAGTGTTCTTGACATAGCCGGTTCATCAGAGCAGCCGCAGGGGCATCAGAACGGTTATCTTTTCCTTGATCCCGGTAGCAAAACAGGATGAGTAAACTTTGTGCGATTCATCGGTCCCCCCTTTCAGAATCCCATGAGCCCAAACACCAGCGCGTCTCGTACTTGTTAAACAGAATTGCGGCAATGGCTCCTTTCTTGGTATTCATGACAGAAACAACGACATTTAGACAAGGCAGATCAATACAATATAGTCAAGCTATTAATCCACGATTCAAACAGCGCCGGCGTTTACCTTCGGTCCAATCCTGTCAATAATGTTTCTCATAACTGTCAGGGCCATCAGCAGCCTGATCATTAAAACGAGTTTGTGGAGAATGTATCTAAAAAAGCTCCTTAAAAAAATGTCAACCCGAAGATAAATTTGCACTGAAATTTTGAATTATGCTTAAATAATTATCATTAATCAATAAAGGGATTGGATTATCATTGGCAGACGACTGTTTTTCTGATATTTTTCATTTATTGTCTCTGTTCTGGTTAAACTTATTTATCTGGGCAATTTGTGATATATTCAGTTGGATATTCAATGTGTCTATAGTGGAATTCATAGAAATGCTTCTTATAGACATAAATTATCTATATCATTATTGTCGGCGATAGTGACACGACGTTTGTCTTGCAATCACTATTGTTGCTATCAGACCATGCAGGGTTGAGGATGCTCGCTGTAAACAGGATTATGTAGCGAGTAACAATGTGCATAGATATGCAAATGAGTCATATGGCGATGGTACAGCCAGTGCTTTCATTCCCCTTCAAAGTTGCGACTGGAGTCACTGCGCGAATCTCCCTCTCTTTCTGTTTCACTCAACGTCGCTGGCATATTCTAAGCAACCGTTTCTCACGGAGATCAGGGTAAATTTCCCTCCGGTAGCGGAATTTCACGCATCTCTCAATATTTATAGAATATGCATGTATGTGTGCATATGTTATAGAATATATATAAATACTGCATATGTTATATATATATATATATATATATATATATATACATTATACATATATATATATATATATATATATATATATATATGTGTGTGTGTGTATGTGTGTGTGTGTGTATATATATATAAAAGATATAGAAACATAGAAAATAGATACAGGAGTAGGCCATTCGGCCCTTCGAGCCTGCATCGCCATATACACCCATACACATGCCCATACACACACACACACATATATACACATGTATAAATACACTTCATGTCTGGATATTAAAGCATACATATAGCATATAAATTCTATATATAATTTGCGTTTACAGGAGCATTAGGATAAATATTGTTAAAGCATATAGTATGCATTAATATCCAGACATGAAGTACTTCTGAATCAATTTAATACTATCTTAAGTTATTTTATAAATAATATTTCCTAGTTAATGTGGAATCCATCTCCAGAAAAGAAACTTAACTATCTGAAAGAAACAGAATGTATAAATTAATCTTGAAATGTCCAAGAGATCGTTTCCTTGTTAACAATCTGTTCAATATCTGGAAGGATATAATTCTGCAAATGTGAAATCTGAACAGTCTTTCTTTAGCAGCAGAAATTCTGCCGCTCAACCACATAAATGTCATTGTATGTATATGTTTGGGTGACATACAGCCAAAAATGGAAATGGCAGATTCTAGTTTATTTCATTGTTATATTAAATCTGGTATAGCAGCATTTTCACTTATCAATAACTCATTTCCATCATTTGGGGAAATGATTTGATGTTTATTTGTTGGTACAAAATTAGTAACAGAAAATTAACTGAGCAAAGCAAAAAAAGCCTCATATATAACCAATGCACCATGTACCCAAAGAAAGCACAATTAATTAAAGATGTATCTTTTATCAAAAAATATGTTAACATTATATTGAATAACAATGGTTGATACAAAGCTCACAAGTTTACAGGAGCATTAGGGTAAATATTGTTAAACGTCCTGTTGTATACTTGCATTTGGCCTATGGAATGATACATTATACAGAGAAGGAAATAGCAACTTGTTCAAACAAATGAAAAAATATATAAAATAGCATTTTGTGGTTTCTGCACAAAAATGCAATTCAAAATACTGAATGATGCAAATGGTTGGCTTGTCAGCATGAATTCAACTTGACAGACTATATGGAATGTTTTTGCAAAAACTCTCATGGTGAAACAGATTAATCGATCAGAACAATAACAAGCAATTTTAAGTTACTTAGTAAAACAAATGCAAAAAATTACAATGGTTTAGTAAGCCATACATTTTACGGAGGATTAAACACCAGTCTGACAAAATATTAGTGGTATTTATTTAGTATGCCATACACAAACTTTGCCTTCGCTACATATGATCACTGGTACTTATCTTGGCACAGACATAGTCACTTTCTGTGCAAGTTCAAAATAAGGGATAATGTTTGCATTGTTCTGATCCTCACTCTGAGCTGAATTAAACTTATCACCATGGACTCCATAACTGATTAAATAATTAGGCTTGGTTTAATATATCATAACCTGTTTTGTACCCTGATGGAGTGATCTCAAATATAATTGCCATCACAGTGAGATCGACATCACATTCAGATTGTGCAGTCAGATTCCATGCTCACTAACTGCAACATTTGTACGAAGGTTATTTTAATTACAAGTTCCATCTGATTTGCACATTTTCCATATATTCTACACAGCAATTTATATCATAGCTGTGGGCAGTGGAGCATTGGTATAACATCCATGGACTAACAACTCAATCAGGATGTTCTCACCACAATACTCCCTTGGGTGCAGCACATGACAAACAGTACACCCACAGTGTAGTCAGCTGACAACACATCTTCAATACCCAAAGCTTGTCTTCACAAGCTGCATTCCCCAACTGTATATCTCCCACAGTCAATGCCATTGATCCCCAGGGCAGATTCCCTCACAATCACTTCCCTTGCACACCGGCAGTTGAAGCTCTCCTCCTTTAGGACGTGGTATCTCTGTTTCCAGTGGGCTTGGAATCAAGCATCATAAATCAACTTGGTGTCAGGGAGAAAAGAAAGATTTCAAAATGTAGGTGCATAAGTGACCTTTCAATCACATTTGCACTGGTTATGCAGCGCCCTAAGATTAACTGCAGTTGTAATCATGAGCCACTTATCTGGGGCTTCACAATACATATTTCCAAAGCATATGAGATATCTAAGGATATTTGAAAACTGTATTTGATATAAAATTAAGCTATTTTATCAACAAAACATGAAATATTAGTGGTATTCATATTTCTGAAAATACTGATTTCAAACAGTGACAACATTTTTAGACAATTGTTAAACATAGTTACAATCATACAGCATATCACAAAAAATCCCAAAACAAAACATTTAATGTAAAATAAAATATTTTTTTCCCCATGTACAAGAATTGGGTGAATTCTAGCTTGCTGTCAGCTAAGCAAAGAATAGCATCATCAATATTTCCAGAGGTTTGCTCAGCAATTCTTAGTGTTGTTTCCTCAGACATCATATTACTTCAAATGACATGAATTGGGGATTCTTCTGAAAGACGCAATGGTCCATTCCCTGAATATTATGAAAGTATTTCATTGAACATGACATCGAGGAATCAAAAGAGCATTGAGTTTATTGGCAGTTATGGGGAAGAGATTGCGGCACACAGTGCTGATCACCTTTGAACTGCCTCTAATGTTATTGTGTCTACTTTACGTAAAATGAATTGAAGCTGTGTACTGTATTCCAGGTGTGGCCTCATCAACAACCTACACAACAACTTGTATTAAAGCTCTATTGTAGGTGTGGCCTCACCAAAAACCTGTACAATTGTCACAACACCTCCATATTGCTATAGTTCAGGTCCCATAGTAATAAAGGAAAACATACCATGTGCCATCTTAATGACCTGTTGTACTGCCTGCTAACTACTTGAAATTCATGCATTAGAACACCTCGAGCCCTTTGTTTAGATTATAATCTGTCTTTTGATTTCTCTTACCAAAGTGCACGTCCTCACATTAAACTCCACTCACCCAGCCAGTCAATCCTGTTGCAGAATCACAATGTCCTTATCACTAAACACTCTTCCATCCATTTTCTATTAAATAGCTATTAAACTCACCATCAAACTCTGAACTATAACAGCCTATTGCACTTTATCTATTTATGTGTGTATATATGGTTTATGCTATATTTTCACACTGAACTGTTCTGTATTTATGCTTACTATATTCTGTTGTGCTGCTGCAAGCAAGAATTTCATTGTCCTATCTGGGACACATGACAATCAACTCTCTTGACTTGACTCTATTCACAAAGACTAGTGGGCTGGTAGGTTAATTGGCCATTGTAAATTACCACTACTGTGCCAAGTGAGCGGTAAACATCTGGAGAAAATTGATGAGCATGCGGTGAGTATAAAAAATAGAATTACTGTTGGATTAGTGTAAATGCGTAGTGGATGTTTGGTGTGAAAATATTGGGCCAAAAGACTTGTCTCTATGCAGTACATTTCTACGGCAATTCTCTGTGATTCAGATGACTAACATCTACTCTGGTTTTGTGGGTTCTGAGGTCACAAATGAGGCCAATGTGGGAACTGCATCTTCATTCATAAATGGGGCAGCAAGTATCTGACAGGGCAAGCAGCTGGGTAGGCTCTGCATGGTGTCTTTCTTCAACCACTTATTCAGGGCTTTAATGTGCTCTTGATGCATGGTATTGAGATTCTGAATATCATCCTGGATACATCTTCTCCACTTTGCGGTTATGAGTCAGAAGATGAGGAGTCAGTGTGAGTTATTGTATTTCTTCAAGGAAGTTTTTGACACCTGCTTGAATATTTTTCTGTGTGCACCAGGTAATCCCTTTCCATGGCAGACAGTACGGCAAATGTTCTGTTCTGGGTGTTTGGGGCGTTGAACATGTTCTTCTGCATGTACATCTTCTGCCCTATGCAGCACTGAGTTTGCTATGGGAAGGATGTTGTTAAGCTGGAAAGAGTGCAGAGAAGATTTACCTGTACATGGATGTTATCAGGATTAAAGGGGCTAAATTATAGGGAGAGGTTGGGCAGACTAGGACTATATTCCTTGGAGTGCACGAGAACAACGAGTGATCCTACAGAGGTGTATAAGATAATGAAGGGAATAGATAGGGTGAATGCACACTTTTACCCAGAGTAGAGGAATGAAGAACCAGATGACATAAGTTTAAGGTGAAAAAATTGATAGGAATCTGAAGGGCAACATTTTCACACATAGGGTAAGTGGGTATATAGAATGAGCTGCCCAAGTACTATGACAACAGTTGGACAGATACATGGATAGGAAAGGTTTAGAGGGATAGTGGCCAAATTGGGGGTGGTTGGGACTCATGTAGGTGGGCCAGCATGGGGAAGTTGGGCTGAGGGCTGTTTTTGTGCTGTATGACTATGACTCAGTAACTGAGGTGCTGGGGATGTTATCTTGGGAAAGGATGCAGACACTTATCCTTCAAGTGAATTCAGAAACTTTTGCAGAGGCAATATTGACAATATTTTTCCAGTGCCTTAAGGAATGTGCTGCAATTAGTTTAGGTGTCAGAAGTATATTAGGAAGTTAGTGACCACTGTTGCTGAATATAAATCAGGAGACAGAACAAAGCCTTGGAAATGTAGACCAGTTATTAACATCTGTAAAATTAGGTGATTAAAACAACACAGAGAGGCAGAAAAGACAAAAAATATATATTCTTCATATCGAATTGGCTTTTGATAATTAGTCAGCATAAACAGTTGATAACCATTTTCAGGATCCCTCATAGGTTTAATGTGAAAGGGAAAATATTTAATAGGAATCTGAGGGGTAACTGTTTCCCACAAAGGGTGGTGGATGTAGGACAGGTTTGGAAGGATACGGACCAAATATGGGCAGGTGGGACAAGTGTAGCTGGGACCTGTTGGCCAGTATGGGCAAGTTGGGCCAAAAGGCTTGTTTCCACACAGTATCACTCTATGACAATGGTTGGATTGTGTAGTGCGGACAATTACAAAATGAAGAAAGCCTTTGGTGTGCTGGCCTTTATAAATCAGAGCATTGAATATAGGAGTAGGGAAGTAATGTTAAAATTGTACAAGGCATTGGTAAGACCAATTCTGGAGTATGGTGTACAATTTTGGTCGCCTAGTTATAGGAAGGATGTCAACAAAATAGAGAGAGTACAGAGGAGATTTACTAGAATGTTGCCAGGGTTCCAGCAACTATGTTACAGAGAAAGGTTGAACAAGTGAGGTCTTTATTCTTTGGAGCGCAGAAGGTTAAGGGGGGACTTGATTGAGGTCTTTAAAATGATGAAAGGGATAGACAGAGTTGACGTGGATCCGTTTTTCCCATTGAGGGTAGGGAAGATTCAAACAAGAGGGCATGACATGAGAATTAAGGGACAGAGGTTTCGGAGTAGTAACGTGAGGGGGAACTTCTTTACTCAGAGGGTGGTGGCTGTGTGGAATGAGCTTCCAGCAGAAGTGGTGGAGGCAGGATCGATTTTAACATTTAAGACTAAAGTGGATAGGTATATGGACGTGAAGGGAATGGAGGGGTATGGTCTGAGTGCAGGTAGATGGGACTAGGGGAAAACAAATGGTCGGCACGGACTGGAAGGGCCGAGAGGGCCTGTTTCCGTGCTGTAATTGTTATATGGTTATATGGTTATAAGAGTTAGGAATGAGCTACAGTAGTTATTTGAGCTGGTAGAAGGCAAAAAGCCATGTGTAAGAAGGATCATTTCTGAGACTGCCCTTACTTATTATAATTCAGTTGGCTATTTGGTCCGTCTATCCATGCATGTTCCAACAGCAATCCTATTAATTCCCTTCTCGCCTCTATACTTCCTTGTAGCATCATCTCATGATTTATGTTAATGGTTTGAACTTGGGATCAAATGGCAGATGATAACAAATGGGGTGCATAACTAATATTGAAGAGGAATGCAACATTATATAAAAGATACCAGACAATTTTCATGCTGGATAATTAAGTGGCAAATTAACTTTAAAACTGATAGATGTGAGGTGATGCACTTTGAAAGGAAAAAACAGAATTATCACCCACACCTTGGGAGAGACAAAAATAAAAATGGGCAACAAATAAAGTGATCTTCAGTCAAAACATTATTAATACCAGCAATGTAAATTAATAAAGCCACTCAAAAGAGTAACAAAGCATTAGATGCATCGAAATCATGAAAAATGGTAAATATAAGGATCCCTGGGTTTGTTGCACTTAGATTATAAATGTATAATTCTAGTCCTCATATTATAAAGAAGACATAAGGGCACTGAACATGGTGCAAAAATGTATGGGATCATTGAAATTGAAGGACTACCGCAAATGTGTAATAAGAGGCTGAGGCTTTTTTTTTCGAGAACAGGGAAAACTCATAAGATGCTTAAGTGAATTTTTCAAGGTTGTGTCAGAATAGAAGGGGAAAGAACATTTCCATTTTTGGAAGATTCAAAAACAGGAAGCTGTAAATCAAAGAAGGACATCAATAAATCTAGTAAGAAAATAGAATAGGTTTAAGAAGGAACTACAGATGCTGGAAAATTGAAGGTAGACAAAAATGCTGGAGAAATTCAGAAACTCAGAAAATAGAATACATTGCTTTACTCAGAGAGTGATCAGAATGTTACCTTACTGTGAGAGTGGTGAGGCAAATGGAACTTAGATGAATACATGGCAAAATGGGAAAAGACGATGAAAAGCAGAGATGTGGCAAATGGAATGGAAAGATATCCATGGAAGTTTATAGTATATGCCAGTTTGTTTCAACATTATGTTCTTAATTTTATGTAATATATAGCTAATGTAAATGATATATATCATTGATACATAATATTCACGACTTCTTGTATCCTCTTCCTCCTTTCTCTCTTGCAATGATTTAGTGTAGTTCTTCACTTATGAATTTGCAGCTGATGCAAAGAATCAATATAAACATGGTTTGCAAACTTTTAAATTTTACATTAAAAAGCCAAGGATTGATGAATGTACAGTTTATTGCTCTCAATTTTCTTCATCGGTAGGTTATGCATCATACATTCAGGTAAGAAAAGTTAGTTTGAATTAATGATCAGTAACAGTGTAATAGCACAATTTGGATTAACTGATAATTGTCAGTATACAAGATTTTAATTCCAATTTTGAATCATACCTAGCCTGATAAAGAGTGACTTGTGGAAAGAGGAAGATGAAAGAAATATAAATCCTGGTTGTTCTGCCCAAGTGATTGGTATATTATTTAAAAAATAAATATAGAAAGGGTGAACAATTAATGAATATATCTTTCATATCCTAAAAGCAGCTTTATTTTACTTCGGAGTCACGTGAGTGACTACGTGAAGAAGCCCCGCCAGGCGCAGGCGTGTCATTACGTCCGACACATGGCGCACCGACGGGCTGGAGAGCGCAGCTCCACCAGCGGTAAGTAGTAAACCCGCAGGTAAGTCAATTTTAAACTTTTCCTGCGAGTATTTAAACTCAGTGATTCTGGCTTGGGAGCTAGCGGGAGTTGGAGGTACGGAGCGTGTAGAAAAGAAAAGTGTTCGTAGTAGGAGCGTAACGCGCGGGCCCGCGGTCACCACTCGCAGATCGGGTCGGGAGATACCGGCTACAGTAACGCCGGCTCCGATACCGGCTGCTGTTCTACCGGAAGCTCAACTGCCTCCATCAGTTCCAGTGCTTCCGGGCACTGAGGCCACTCCACCAGGGAGGAAGGCCAAAAGAAAATCTCTTAGGCCCGTCTTATCTGACGGGTCTGATGAAGAGGAAGACTCCCCTCCTTCTAATAAAAAGGTATGGGGACAGCTCGACCAGATGGAGAAGATGCTCCAAACTTTAATGAGCCATGAAATTTTTCAATCGGGGTCCAATGCCCCTAGGATTCCGCAGACAGCCTCACATAGAGTTTTCACCCATACAGTGAAGACTACACTGCTTATGACTACCAGCGGGAATCACCCTCTCCAGCATCTTGTTTAGGGCTGGAAGAGACTTCCCTGGAGCAAGACTGGGGGGAGCCAGGGCAGGAGGAGTCTGACCCTGACGGTGGTGTCACTGCTTTTGGGGACACACCAAAGCACATGAGCCATGCTCCAGGTGTCCCGGATGTAGCAAGGAACTTTGCTGTTCCGGAAAGTACGGGTGAAGCCATGGAGGAAAACCTGGCGGCCAACATCAATTACATGGCCTCTCACCAGCTACAAGATACAATAATGGAAGAAACAGCCACCCGATACATAACACCTGTGAATTGTGCGTCACTCAAAGTGCCCACTGTGAACTATGCTGTCTGGGCACAAATTAGTACAATGATGCGTGGACAAGAAATCCGTTTCCAGCGGGTCCTCAAATTGGTGGGAGCAGGCATCACGGCTTTTGGCAAAATGGTCCGAGGGGCACCGATGTCCGGCACACAGCAGGATATGCTGGCCCTGCTGTGTAATGCATATTTCAAAGTGAATTGCATCCAGAAAATAGCCATAAAACCTACACTAAACCCGCGATTTGCAGCTTTATGCAGGTCCACCAATATTCAAGCGCCAAATTATTTATTTGGGGAGGACCTGCTCAAACAAGTCAAAGACCTGGAAGAAGAGGCCAAGACAATAGGCCTCATGAAGACTTACGACCCTTCCGCCAGGATGCCACCTTTTCAACACGACGGGGTTCAGATCCGGGAGCAGGGCCAAGCAGAGTGGGGCCAGTGGGATGGCGGTATTACCTACCTGTTTATCCTAAGTACAGCCCCAGTATGGCGAAAAGGACAAGAACTCCAAGGTCGACTGTAGAGGTACGGGTAATTCATTCAGTCCAGGATAAATCCTCTGGGGAACAATCTCCGGTTGGGGGTAGGTTGCAGTTATTTTATGATGAATGGTGCTGCATAACATCTGATCTGTTTATACTGGACACTGTCTCAGGGTCTCGAATAGAGTTTATGTCAGGAATTCATCCACCTGCACAAAATATGCTTAATCGGGTATTGTTTTTTTCTGGACGAGCAACTCAGCAGGTAAATGAAGAAATTGCGGTTTTGTTCCAAAAAGGGGTAATTGAGAGGATGACATACCATCCTCAACAATTTGTGTCCAATATATTCCCCAGACAGAAAAAAGATGGTGGATGTCGAGTCATTCTGGATCTAACCCAGTTAAATTCCTATGTCGAGTATAGGCATTTTAAAATGGACACCTTCAATACTGCTAAACAGCTGTTATCAAAAGGTTGTTATATGGCAACCATAGATCTGAAAGATGCATAATATTCAGTATTAATTCATCATCAGTACTGAAGATACTTGAAATTTAGCTGGATGGGACAGCTATGGCAATTTAAAGCATTACCCAATGGATTAACCTCAGCTCTTAGGTTGTTCACAAAATTGTTAAAACCAGTGCTGGTGCTACTTCGTGCCCAGAATCACATTGTAATGGCTTATCTAGATGATATTTTAATCATAAGCAACACTCAGGAAACAGCTGAGGAGTCTGTTTCAGCACCCAAACACCCGTTTGAGAGGTTAGGGTTCTGGTCCATCCAACAAAATCCAAGTTAGAGCCATCCCAAAAAATTGATTATTTGGGGTTTGTCATTGATTCAGTTGATATGTCAGTGACTTTGCCTACAGCCAAGGCTGTGGAAATCAGGGAGGCCTGTACCAGTCTTGCTGAAAAACAACACCCCTCCATCCGGGAAGTAGCCAGTGTTATTGGCAAATTGGTGGCGGCTTTCCCAGCGGTGGAGTTTGGACCCCTGCACTATCAAAGTCTGGATGGCTAGATAACATGCACTTAAAGAACATGCAGGTCATTTTGATAGACCTATGCAATTGCCAGCCAGAGCCATCGCTGAATTACAATGTTGGATTATCAATATTGTACAAACTACCAAAAACATTTTGGTTCAGCAACCTTCAGTGGTTTTACAAACAGATGTGAGTGCTTTGAGATGGGGAGCCATGGGCAACGAGTCTAGCAGTGGTGGTAGATGGAGTGTGCAAGAGGATTTAATCCTGCACAGGCATGGTATAAATTACTTAGAATTGCTGGGTGCATTCTATGGATTAAAAGCTTATTGTTCAGCAATGAATAATTTACATGTTCAGCTCCAGATTGACAATACCATGGCTGTTGCCTATATCAATCACATGGGAGGAATAAGGTCAGTATCATGTAATAATCTGGCTAACCTCATTTGGGACTGGTGTATTTCCAGAAATATCTGGGTCTCAGCTATCTACCTACCAGGTAGAGATAATGTGGGGGCAGAAAACAGGTCATGGAAATTTAATGACAACATAGAATGGATGCTAAATCCTGATGTTTTAAAAATGATTGTCAGCTGCTATGGTTTGCCAGATATTGATCTGTTTGCATCCAGGCTAAATCACCAATTGCCTAAATACGTTTCATGGGAACCAGATCCAGGAGCAGTAGCGGTGAATGCATTCTCGCTACATTGGGGACGTATGTTCTTATACACTTTTCCCCCATTCTGCCTCATTAGGCAATGCCTCACTAAAATAGAGCAGGACTCCGCCTCAGGCGTTTTGGTGGTTCCAACTGGCTTACACAGCCATGGTTCCCATTGGTGCTGAGAATGATGACTCAGCCATTCATGGCTGTCCCCAACTGCAGTAATTTGTTGGTGCATCCAATAACAGGAGAAAGTCATTTGTTACATGATCGTATTAATTTGTTAATCTGCAGGTTCTGACCAGACCATTCCAAGGGCTTGGACTGTCGAGTAGGACCATGGATGTGATAACTGCAGCTTGGAGAGATAGCACTAAAAAACAATATGTGTCTCATATTAAGAAACGGGAGATGTTTTGCTTGGAGTCAGATATATCTTATCATACTGCAAGCCTACTGGATGTATTGGAGTTCCTTGCTACATTGCATTTTGATGAACACTTGAGCTATAGTGCCATTAATAGTGCTCGGAGTGCTTTGTCCTCCTATTTAGGGTAGTTTTCAGAACAACAATCTATCGGGATTCATCCATTAGTAACCTGATTCATGAGAGGAAACTTTAACAAGAACCCTCCTAAGCCTAGATATACAGAAATCTGGGATGTCAGTTTAGTTCTCACACTGCTTCGGCAATGGGCTCCAATTACGTCACTGTCTTTTCAGAAGTTAACACTTAAAGTGGTTGTGCTCATGGCGCTAGTATCAGTGCAACGAGTTCAAACATTGCAAAAGCTACGACTAGATAGCATGTACTCTTCTGCAGATAACATTACATTTTGTGAGTATGATTTAATCAAACAAAGCAGGCCAGGAATGGCCGGAACCAAAGTAAGCTTTAAAGCATACCCCGTTGACCAAACGTTATGTGTAGTCAAGCACCTGAGTCAGTATATCAAGGTAACTAAGAGTCTCAGAGGTTCTGAGACAGCAATGCTCATCAGCCCTAAAAAGCCCCCTAAAAAGGTGTCAGTACAAACTATTTCTAGATGGTTAAAACAGGTTTTGGATTGTGCTGGAGTAGACACTCATGTGTTTAAATCTCACCCCACCAGGGCGGCATCAACATCCGCAGCGAAGGCGCAGGACGTGCCTCTAAACCAAATCCTCAGGGCTGCAGGATGGTCAAAGGAGGCAACCTTCTCCAAATTTTATGATAAACCTGTCCTGACAGTGCTAGGTTTTGGGCATGCTGTTTTGGGTTCGGTTTGATTTCTTTTTCTTTCTAAATTTCATTTGTAATTTCCCCCTGGGACAGAGGGGTTTTTACTATTTTGTTTGTTATTATTATTATTAAAATGATTATTGGATAATTTGAAGCAATGTTCAATACATTATTTATTCACTACTGTGTCACTGAAGCAGTGTGTTGTATGGAATGGATCTATGGCATGAAATCTCAGAGCTTTGAAATCTTCACGTAGTGACTCACGTGACTCCGAAGTAAAATAGTAAGATTAAATGAGAACTTACCAGTTTGAAGTTTGATCTTTGTTTTATTAGGAGTTACGATGAGGGATTACGTGCCCTCCGCTCCCAGCTCTCGTAAGCGCAAAGATCATCTGGTAGTTCTAGTCTTCTGAGTCTTACTATATCACTTCGACTATAGTTTCTGTGTTTTCACGCCACTGCTTTGAAGTATGATGCGCATGCGCCTGGTGGGGCTTCTTCACGTAATCCCTCATCGTAACTCCTCATAAAATAAAGATCAAACTTCAAAGTGGTAAGTTCTTATTTAATCTTACTATTTTAAAGAAGGAGAAACAAGGAAGTGCTGGAGCAATTTAACAGGTCAGGCAGCATATCTGGAGAACATGGATAGGTGAAGAATGGCCCTGACTCAAAATGTCACAAATCCAGAGATACTGCCTGACCCACTGAGTTACACCAGCACTTTGTGTTGTTTTTATTTTAAGAAAACCATGTTTAATTTTCTATAATTAAGTTGGAAAAGACATAATGTTCCATAATTTTGGAACAAAAACAGAATGCTGGAAGATTCAGCAGGTCAAGCAGCAGAGGTTTGTTTATACATTGGGTCAAGACTCTACGTCAGGATGGTGGGGCACAGGGCTCTATCCACTCAAAGTGCCACCTCACACCTTTTGTCTTCCTTATCCTTGTTATCACCTTCTCCGCAGCCACCAATGGACCATTGTGGGCTCCACCTTTCTTTGATCATTGGCTTTGATTTGTTGTTTTCAGACCTTTCATTGATTTGTTCTTTGTACCTTTTCATACCTTGAGTGTCCTCACACCTGACACAGTTTGAAGAAGGGTCTCGATCAAAAACGTCACCTATTCCGTTTCTCCAGAGATACTGCCGGACCCGCTGAGTTACTCCAGTATTTTTTATCTGTCTTCCTTTAATAGTACATATAGCCTTATAGATGCTTAAATAGTGGTAATAAGATTCAGGCCAAGCTAAGTTAAGAATAGAGTCCCAAAACAGAGTTTAGGCATTCTAGTTGTATATGGAAATTATTGTAACTTATTTTGGACCACAAAAAACAATGTTTTACGCTTTACCCACAAGATAGTTTTACACTTTTAGTATGGAATGTGCATGGGCAAATTGGTAGCTTAGGAGTTGGGTTAACATATTCCACATTAAGAATCTTCTTTCCCATTAATGTATTCTCATAATTTTATTATTCTAACCAACCACAACTAAATGCAGCCATTTATAGACAGCTAAACCATGTGGAGAATCACACAACACAGTGCTCATTGATAAGAAAATTAGTTTTAAGAATAGTCCTAAAATAAGAAGACAAGAAGATCTCAAATAATAGAGATGGGCAAGGTCCTCAATGAATATTTGTCCTCTGTATTTACTGAGAAGAAAGACAGTAGGGCGGAAGAACTTGGGGCAGTCAATGGAAGTGTCTTGAGAGCAATCAGTGTTACCATCGAAGAGGTACTGAAGGTAGTGTCGTGTATGAAGGTAGACAAATCTCCAGGGCCTGATCAGATATATCCAAGGACAATGTGGGAAACTACAGAGGAAATTGCAGGAGTCCTGCTTGAAATTTATGTCGTCCTTAAATACAGGAGAGGTGCCAGAAGACTGGAAGGTGGCAAATGTTGTGCCCCTATTCAAGAAAGTCTGCAGGGAAAATGCTGGGAACTATAGGCCGGTGAGCTTAACATCTGTAGTTGGAAAGTTACTAGAGTGTATTCTGAGGGATAGGTTATACAGGCATTTGGATGGGTAAGGGCTGATTAGGGAAAGTTATCATGGTTTTGTGCATGGGTGGTCGTGTCTCACAAATCTGATTGAGTTTTTTGAAGACATGACCAAAAGGGTTGATGAGGGCAGAGCTGTAGATGCTGTATGCATGGATTTCGGTAAGGCGTTCGACAAGGTTCCGCATGGTACGCTGCTCTGGAAGGTTAGATTGCATGGGATCCAAGGAGAGATAGCTGAATGGATAGCAAATTTGCTTCATGAAAGGTTGCTTCTCGGATTGGAGGCCTGTGACTAATGGTGTGCCTCAGGGGTGGTGCTGTTTGTCATCTACATCAATGATTTAGATGAGAACATACTGGGCAAGATTAGCAAGTTTGTTGATGATTAAAAAGTGGGTGGTTTTGCAGACAGTGAAGATGGTTGTGAAAAATTGCAGCAGGATCTTAACATAGAAACATAAAAATATAGAAACATAGAAATTAGGTGCAGGAGCAGGCCATTCGGCCCTTTGAGCCAGCACCGCCATTCAATATGATCATGGCTGATCATCCAACTCAGTATCCTGTACCTGCCTTCTCTCCATACCCCCGATCCCTTCAGCCACAAGGGCCACATCCAACTCCCTCTTAAATATGGCCAACGAACTGGCCTCAACTACCTGCTGTGGCAGAGAATTCCACAGATTCACCACTCTCTGTGAGAAAAATGATTTTCTCATCTCGGTCCTAAAAGACTTCCCCCTTATCCTTGAACTGTGACCCCTTGTCCTGGACTTCCCCAACATCGGGAACAATCTTCCTGCATCTAGCCTGTCCAACCCTTTGAGAATTTTGTAAGTCTCTATGAGATCACCCCTCAATCTTCTAAATTCCAGCGAGTACGTCAAGTCTATCCAGTCTTTCTTCATATGGAAGTCGTGCCATCCCAGGAATCAGTCTGGTGAACCTTCTCTGTACTCCCTCTATGGCAAGAATGTCTTTCCTCAGATTAGGAGACCGAAACTGTACGCAATACTCCAGGTGTGGCCTCACCAAGGCCCTGTACAACTGCAGTAGAACCGCCCTGCTCTTGTACTCAAATCCTTTTGCTATGAATGCCAACATACCATTCACTTTCTTCACAGCCTGCTGCACCTGCATGCCTACTTTCAATGACTGGTGTACCATGACACCCAGGTCTCGCTGCATCTCCCCTTTTCCTAATCGGTCACCATTCAAATAATAGTCTACCTTCCTGTTTTTGCCACCAAAGTGGATAACCTCACATTTATCCACATTATACTGCATCTGCCATGCATTTGCCCACTCACCCAACCTATCCAAGTCACCTTGCAGCCTCCTAGCATCCAGCATCCTCCTCACAGCTAACACTGCCCCCCAGCTTTGTGTCATCCGCAAACTTCGAGATGTTGCATTTAATTCCCTCGTCCAAATCATTAATGTATATTGTAAATAGCTGGGGTCCAAGCACTGAGCCTTACGGCACCCTACTAGTCACTGTCTGCCATCCTGAAAAGGACGCGTTTGCTTCCTGTCTGCCAGCCAGTTCTCTATCCACATCAATACTGAACCACCAATACCGTGTGCTTTAAGTTTGTGTACCAATCTCTTGTGTAGGACCTTATCGAAAGCCTTCTGAAAGTCCAGATACAACACATCCACTGCTTCTCCCTTATCCACTCTACTAGTTACATCCTCAAAAAATTCAGTAAGATTCATCAGCCATGATTTACCCTTCGTAAATCCATGCTGACTTTGTCCAATGATTTCACCACTTTCCAAATGCGCTGCTATCCCATCTTTAATAATTGACTCTAGCATTTTCCCCACTACCGATGTTAGACTAACAGGTCTGTAAATCCCTGTTTTCTCTCTCCCTCCCTTTTTAAAAAGTGGGGTTACATTAGCTACCCTCCAATCCTCAGGAACTACTCCAGAATCTAAAGAGTTTTGAAAAATTATCACTAAGGCATCTGCTATTTCTGGGGCTACTTCCTTAAGTACCCTGGGATGCAGCCTATCTGGCCCTGGGGATTTATCGGCCTTTAATCCATTCAATTTACCCAACAGCACTTTCCGGCTAACCTGGATTTCACTCATTTCCTCCATCTCATTTGACCCGCGATCCCCTGCTATTTCCGGCAAATTATTTATGTCTTCCTTAGTGAAGACAGAACCAAAGTAGTTATTCAATTGGTCTGCCATGTCCTTGTTCCCCATGATCAATTCACCCGTTTCTGACTGCAAGGAACCTACATTTGCGCTTCACATATCGATAAAAACTTTTGCAGTCAGTTTTTATGTTTCCTGCCAGTTTTCTTTCATACTCCATTTTCCCTTTCCTAATTAAGCCCTTTGTCCTCCTCTGTTGGTCTCTGAATTTCTCCCAGTCCCCTGGTAGGCTGCGTTTTCTGGCTAATTTGTACGCTTCATCTTTTTCTTTGATACTATCCCTGATTTCCCTCGTTATCCACGGATGCGCCACCTTCCCTGATTTATTCTTTTGCCATACTGGGATGAACAATTGTTGTAGTTCATCCATGCAGTCTTTAAATGCCTTTCATTGCATATCCACCGTCAACCCTTCAAGAATCAATTGCCAGTCTATCTTGGCCAATTCACGTCTCATACCCTCAAAGTTACCTTTCTTTAAGTTCAGGACCCGTGTTTCTGAATTAACAATGTCACTCTCCATCCTAATGAAGAACTCAACCATATTATGGTCACTCTTGCCCAAGGGGCCACGTACAACAAGGCTGCTAACTAACCCTTCCTCATTACTCAATATCCAGTCTAGAATAGCCTGCTCTCTCGTTGGTTACTCCACATGTTGGTTTAGAAAACTATCCCGCATACATTCCAAGAAATCCTCTTCCTCAGCACCCCTGCCAATTTGATTCACCCAATCTATATGTAGATTGAAATCACCCATTATAACGGTTTTACCTTCGTTGCACGCATTTCTAATTTCTGTTTGATGCCATCCCCAACTCCACTATTACTGTTAGGTGGCCTGTACACAACACCCACTAGCGTTTTCTGCCCCTTAGTGTTTCGCAGCTCCACCCATATCGATTCCACATCCTCCAAGCTAATGTCATTCCTTTCTATTGCGTTAATCTCCTCTCTAACCAGCAACGCTACCCCACCTCCTTTTCCTCTCTGTCTATCCCTCCTGAAGATTGAATATCCCTGGATGTTCAGCTCCCAGCCTTGGTCACCCTGGAGCCATGTCTCCGTGATCCCAACTATATCATAATTATTAATAGCTATTTGCACATTCAAATCATCCACCTTATTACGAATGCTCCTCGCATTGAGACACAAAGCCTTCAGGCTTGTTTTTACAACACTCTTGGCCCTTTTACAATTATGTTGAAAAGTGGCCCTTTTAGATTTTTGCCCTGGGTTTGTTTTCCTGCCACTTTTCACGTCGCTACCTATTGCTCCTATCCTCATTTTACACCCCTCTATCTCTTTCCTCACACATTTAAGAAACCCTCCACTTCTTATTCTCCGTTTGTTTTCTTCTTTCCTCCCTACGTGTTGAGTCTGACTGCTTCTCTTCTCTGCCTCCTGCCTCCTGCCTCACAAACGGACTACTTGCCTTCTCTATTTGAGTCCCTCCCCCCAACCGATCTAGTTTAAAGTCTCCCCAGTAGCCTTTGCAAATCTCCCCGCCAGGATATTTGTTCCCCTCGGGTTCAAGTGCAACCCGTCCTTTTTGTACAGGTCACACCTTCCCCAAAAGAGGTCCCAATGATCCAGAAACCTGAATCTCTGCGCTCTGCACCAGTCCTTTAGCCACACATTTATCCTCCACCTTGCTCCATTCCTACTCTCACTGTCGCGTGGCACAGGCAGTAATCCTGAGATTGTTACCTTTGCGGTCCTTCTCCTTAACATTCTTCCTAACTCCCTAAATTCTCCTTTCAGGACCTCCTCTCTTTTTCTACCTATGTCATTGGTATCTATATGTACCACGACCTCTGGCTCCTCTCCCTCCCATTTCAAGATATTTTGGACACGTTCAGTCACATCCCGGACCCTGGCACCAGGGAGGCAAACTACCATTCGGGTCTCCTGACTGCGTCCACAGAATCGCCTATCTGACTCCCTAACTATAGAGTCCCCTATTACTGCTGCCCTCCTCTTCTTTTCCTTACCCTTCTGAGCAACAGGGTCGGTCTTTGTACTGGAGGCCCGGTCGCTGTTGCTACCCCCAGGTAGGCTGTGCCCCCCATCAGTACTCAAACAGGAGTACTTATCCTCCAAACAGGAGGACTCTCTAGTCCCTGTCTCTGCCCCTTGCCTCTCCTAACCGTGACCCACTTTTCTGCCTCCTGTGGTTTTGGAGTGACCACCTGTCTGTAACTCCTCTCTATGGCTTCCTCACTCTCCCTGACCATCGTCAGGTCATCTCTCCCTAGGTCATCGAGCTGCTGCTCCAGGTACCGAATACGGTCCATTTGGAGCGCCATCTTGACGCACCTGGTGCAGATGTGGACATCTGGAGAGCTATCTGACTGCATGACCGCCCACATCTGACATCCAGAACAGTAAACTGCCCTGGCACTCATCCTCCCCTTACCCTGGATACAATACAATGCAAGGATTTTAGCTAAAAGAAATCAGCAGGGATCTGACTGTCAATCAGCTGTTCCCTCAGCAGCTTCCTCAACTGCGAGCTGCGAATGGAACGTTACGGATTTGGCTCCTCCCACTGCAACCGCTCCTGGGCCTCTGTCTATATATAATCTGTATTATATATGTATATTTTTATTTTTATTTTTATTAAACACAAAACGTTATCCTTTAAACTTTACTAATAAATACTGAACCCTTAACTCCCAGAATCCTTAACTCCCAGTTAATGTATTAATGAAATGAAAAAATGTAAACCCCGGGTTTCACCCAATCAGCTGCTTCCTCTGGTCCTCTTCAACCAATCAGAGGTTTCCACCAGATTCCCTCTCTGGAAGATGGAACCAAAGATGGAACGTTGCCGATTTCAGTCTCACAGCGCCGGTAACTCCACCCTTTCTCACCAACGGCTCCCCGCGCTAGATTTATACTCACAGCGCAGGGAACTCCCCCCTCTCTCACCAGCGGCTCCTCGGGCCTCTGTGAAAAGCAAGCCCCGCGCTGGATTTATACTCACAGCGCAGGTAACTCCACCCTCTCGCACCAACGGCTCCCCGGGCAGCGCAGGTAACTCCACCCTCTTGCACCAACGGCTCCCCGGGCCTCTTGATCGATTGGCCAGGTGGGCTGAGGAATGGTTAATGGAATTTAATACAGAGAAATGTGAGGTGTTGCATTTTGGGACGTCTAACAAGGGCAGGACCTACACAGTGAATGGTAGGCCTCTGGGGAGTGTTGTAGAGCAGAGGGATCTAGGAGTGCAGGTGCATTGTTCCTTGAAGGTCGAGTCGCAGGTAGATAAGGTGGTCAAAAAAGCTTTTAGCACATAACCATATAACCATATAACAATTACAACACGGAAACAGGCCCTCTCGGCCCTTCCAATCCATGCCGACCATTTGTTTTCCCCTAGTCCCATCTACCTGCACTCAGACCATACCCCTCCATTCCCTTCCTGTCCATATACCTATCCACTTTACTTTTAAGTGTTAAAATCGATCCTGCGTCCACCACTTCTGCTGGAAGCTCATTCCACACAGCCACCACCCTCTGAGTAAAGAAGTTCCCCCTCACATTACTCCTAAACTTCTGTCCCTTAATTCTCATGTCATGCCCTCTTGTTTGAATCTTCCCCACCCTCAATGGGAAAAGCTTATCCACGTCAACTCTGTCTATCCCTTTCATCATTTTAAAGACCTCAATCAAGTCCCCCCTTAACCTTCTGCGCTCCAAAGAATAAAGACCTAACTTGTTCAACCTTTCACTGTAACATAGTTGCTGGAACCCAGGCAACATTCTAGTAAATCTCCTCTGTACTCTCTCTATTTTGTTGACATCCTTCCTATAATTAGGCGACCAAAATTATAGGAAGGATGTCAACACATAGGCCTTCATCAGTCAGAGTATTGAGTATAGAAGTTGAGAGGTCATGTTGCAGTTGTATAAGACATTTTGAGACTGCATTTAGAATATTGTGGGTAGACAAAAGTGCTGGAGATGCATGCTGTCTCAGCGGGTGAGGCAGCATCTATGGAGCAAAGGAAATAGACAACATTTCAGGCTGAAACCCTTCTTAAGACTGAGTCTGAGACTTAGAATATTGTGTTTAGTTCTAGGCACCATGTTATAGGAAAGATATAGTCAAACTTGAAAGGGATCAGAGAAGATATACAGTACAAGGATGTTGTCAGGACTAGAGGGTGTGAGCTATAGGGAGAGGTTGAACAGGCTTGGTCTCTATTCCTTGGAGCACAGGTGGATGAGGGGTGATCTTATAGAAGTGTATAAAATCAAGAGAGGAATAGATTGAGTAGATGCACAGAATCTCTTGCCCAGAGTAGGGGAATCAAGGACCAGAGGACATAGGTTCATGGTGAAGGGGAAAAGATTTAATAGGAATCTGCGGGGTAACGTTTTCACACAAAGGGTGGTGGGTATATAGAATAAGCTGAGGTAATTGACGCTGGGACTATCCCAATGTTTAAGAAACAGTTAGACAGGTACATGGATAGGACAGGTTTGGAGGGATATGGACCGAGTACAAGCAGGTGGGACTAGTGTAGCTGGGATATGTTGGCCCACGTGGGCAAGTTAGGCCGAAGGGCCTGCTTCCATACTGTATCACTCTGTGACTGTAATAATATAGATGTTCTTTTATTTTAGGCTGATGATAACTACTGCTGTATCAATGATCATTTTGAGATGGGAAATAAAAGTGATGAGTAAACTCCTCCCTAAATAGCATTTTCAGACCTGTCAGAGCATCCTCTCACCTTTTTATACTGTTGTTCTAGAAATGTACCAGGTAAATCAAACAAATCTTTAAACATTCCTAAAAACAATCAGATTAAAACAAAATATTATCCTGCAGTGGCACCATACGTGGTGAATAAAGGTGAGATGTCAGGCCAGTTCAAAGTGTTGTTTATTCAGTGATGACACGGTAAGTTGATGTGCTAACCATATTATAATGTTGCTGTAGCTGAGCGAGTTTGTACTCTCGGGCTCAGCTACCTGTTGACTTCCCTAGGTCTCGAGTTGAGAGACCTTAAGTACCAGGACACTCCCTCTAGCCCATGACGTCACGTGCCCGCCCTCGTATCTCCTGATGAGGGTTCGAGCATAAGTGGCCCGTGCTTAGGCTGACGCCACCGGACCACCCCCCCCCAGAACCGGAGGAAGGAATATCATGGTTGAGGGTGTTGGTCGGGATGAAGGGCTCCACGGGCACAGTGACGCTTTGCGTGGGCGATCCCGAGGTACCGAGGGGTGCGAGGAGACTGATGCAGAAGCCGCTGGACGGAAGAGACACGGTCGCATCTCCTCGACCAGCTAAGGGAGAGTGTCCTGTGAAATACGGCCCTCAGCAACAATGAGGGAAAAAAACTAAATAAAGTAAACAAACTAATTTCTGAACCGAGCGTGGAAATGCAGTGAACACAAAAATGAACAGTAAAAAGACAAATTACAGTGCAATCAGTGTCCAAAGTTCAAACTGTCCAGTGTTCATATTGCAGGATAGGAACACTGTGTTGCAGTGACAGCCTCCGGCCTGAATGAGGCGCTGTTGCCGGTAGTCAGGCTGCGGGAACTGCATCCGGCTGGAAGGTGGCGCTGTGGACAGCGGTGGGGCTGCAGTGATGGCATCCGGGCAGGAGGTGGCGCTGTGGACGGCGGTGAGTCTACAGTGACGGCAGCCGCTCTGACGGTGGTGCTGTTGCCGGTGGTCAGGGTGTAGGGATGGCATCCGGCCGGAAGGTGACGCTGTGGATGGTAAGTTCGAGACGTAAGTTCGATGGTAAGTCCGCTGCAGTGCAGGTGAGGTGAGGCCGGGTCCGTTGTCGGGAGTGGGAGAGTGGCAGGTACTCTCTCTCTGCTCCCAGGGTCATCGGGCATGCGTCGGCGTTGCTGTGGGCAGGAGGCTGCTACTCTCGCAGCTCCTGCAGCAGCTGGTGGGGCAGCAGTGGCTGCTAAAACCTCTCTACTCAGGTTGTCGGCTCCTGGCAGGTCATGCAAGGAAGCTCCGCGGCCGTCACACATGGGCCTGGAACGGTGTGGGGTTTGGAAGCGGAGTCTGCCTTGTTGCCGGGTGTGGGAGTACGGCGGCAGCCGCAGTTTCTCAGCTCCGGAGAGCAGCAGCTGGTGGGGAAGAGGCGGCATACCTCACTGCAGGGTCGGTTTGGCGGCAGCGTAGTTCTGCAGGGCTGGGCAGCCGGCTGCAGACATCAGGTCTCCCGAGGCTGCGTGCTTCAGGTGAGTCCAAATTTCAATTCGGACATTCGGTGGTCACCAATATGGCGGCACCTTACGTGGTGAAAAAAGGTGAGATGTCATGCCGGTTCAAAGTGTTATTTATTCAGTGGTGACACGTTAACCATATTACAATGTTGCTGTAGCTGAGCGAGGTTGTACTCTTGGGCTCAGCTACCTGTTGACTGCTGTAGGTTTTGAGGTAAGAGACCTTATGTACCAGGACACTCCATCTAGCCCATGATGTCAAATGCCCGCCCACGTATCTCCTGACGAGGGATCGAGCATAAGTGGCCCGTGTTTAGGCTGATGCCACAATCCATTGAATTATCACCAAATTCCTTTTTTTTTTAATAGATAGAAAAAATAAAGAAAAAAAAAATTAGAAACATTTTTTTTTTTTTTTTTTTAATTTATTTATTATAGAAACAAAATAACAACCAGTTACATTATATTTCAGTAGTAAATATACATAGTCCTAATAAACTGATTCATACTAATAATATTATTTATACTGTATTATCCTTAGTTATAGATTTCAGAGTTATGTATTTTATATAATTAAAGATACATAATACTACTAATACATTCACAATATTAGCATTATACTCGTACTATTAGTAATTATCATTTTATTTCTAATTTTATTAAGTATAAGACCAAATTTTATGATATTATTGATACAAAAAGTTAGTACATCTTATATAATTCTTATTATTTCTTCCTAATGTTAACAATATTTATTTTATCGCTAAATTTAAAATTATTGTACCATTAAAAGCATATAATTTTATATAATTAAAAATATAAAATACTAGGAAATGCTAATAATACTAACAATGTTCTTATAAATCTAATGATATTTATATTCATTCTAATATTAAGCTAGTGTGTTTCTATATTATTTTTTTATTTTTTATTTAGATATAAGAAAATAGAGAAATTAGGAAATAGAATAAAGAATAAGAAGAGGTTTGATGGAGAATAAAATATTCGTCAATAATCCGTCCTTATAGATATATTCATGATTTATTATACGTATCTCTTCATCCACTCAAATGTCCAGGCCTCAGTCAGGTTTCCCGCGCCGAACCATTACGACCCTGCAAATATTTAATATATGGAGACCAAATACATCTGAAGAGATCTAACCTATCCATAAGGACAAGCCTCAATCTCTCCAAATGAAGTGTCTCCGACATTTCTATATTCCACATTTTGATTGTTGGGAATGCAGGGCCTTTCCAAAATTTTAATATTAATTTTTCCCAATTATTAAACCATAATCAATAAAAGTTCTTTGATTCGTTGTTATTAATTGGTCAGTTTCAATTATTCCAAGTATAATCAGCTTTGGGTCAGGGATTATATTTATATTAATAAACAGTCGAGATTATTTTTAAATATTTCCTTCCAGTATTCTACAATTTTTTATGCAGTTAGTGAATGAATGTGTCAAATTTGCTTCTGAAATTTGACATTTGTCACATGTTGGAGATATTTTTGGAAAAATATTATGTAATTTAGATTTAGAGTAATGTAATCTATGTAATATTTTAAAACTGTATAAGAGAATGTTTAGCGTTTAATGAACAATAATGTATATGTTGTAAACTTTCATCCCATATTTCTGGTCTTATTATTTGGCCTAATTCCTTTTCCCAAGATTCTCTGTATATTTCTGTTGATGGAGTATCGTTTTCCAGTAAAATATTATATATATATGATATCATTTTTTCCATATTTGGATGTTTATTCAAACATTCATCTAAAATTTCTATTTTTCTATTTCTAAATTCATATATATTTACAGAGGCATAGTTTCTAATTTGTAAATATCTGAAATATTCTTTATTATGTAGCCCATAAATTTGTTGCAACTCTTGAAATGAAAGAAAAGTATTTTCCTTATAAAGATCACCCATCTTAGAAATTCCTTTATTTTTCCATTGTAAAAAAGCCTTATCCAAAATCGAAGGTTTAAACATAAAATTATTAACAATCTTAAGACTTATTGGTATAGATTTTAGTTTTAATGCTTTCTTTATTTGTTTCCATATGCGGATTCCATTTTCTATTATCGGATTTTCACTATAAACTTTCTTAGCTACATTAATATTAGCAAATATTATAGAGCTAATTTCTAATGGAGAACAATCTTCTTCTTCCATACTTAACCAATTTGGTTTATTATCTATTTCTCCTAACCAAAAATTCATGTTTTTAATATTAACTGCCCAGTAATAAAACATCAAGTTTGGTAACGCTAATCCTCCATTTATTTTAGACTTACATAAATGTTTTTTATTTATTCTATGAATCTTATATAATCCCAAATAAAATTCGTAATTAAAGAATCTACTTTTTTAAAAAAAATTTTTGGAAGATATATCGGGATTAATTGAAATAAATATAATAAATTGTGGAAGAAAAATCATTTTTATTGCATTAATTTTCCCTATCATCGAAATAGGTAAACTTTTCCAGTATGAAATATTCTTATTTAATTTATCTAGTAATGGGGGAAAATTAGATTTAAATAGAGAATTAAATCTTTTTGTAACAAAAATCCCAAGATATTTAATATTTTCATTTGTTATCTTAAAAGGAAATTGTTGTAATATATGTAACTTATTCATTGTTATAGGCATAAGTTCACTTTTATTCCAATTAATACTGTATCCTGAAAGTGATCCGAATTCCGTTATTAGTTTTTAACAAATTTCGAATACTTATTTCTGGTTGAGTGATATAAAGTAATACATCATCTGCATATAAGGAAATTTTATTCTTAGTATTTGCGGTATCATATCCATATATTTCCGGGTGTAGTCTTACCCTCTGAGCAAGTGGTTCTATTGCTAATGCAAACAATAAAGGTGATAAAGGGCAACCTTGCCTACAACCTCGTGATAAATTAAATTTAATTGATAACATTCGATTTGTTGTTATTCTAGCTATTGGATTTGCATATAATAATTTAATCCAAGTAATAAACTCCTCTCCTAATTTAAAAGCTTCCATCACCGAAAATAAATAGGGCCATTCCACTTGATCAAAAGCCTTTTCTGCATCAAGCGAAATAACTACTAAATCTTTTTTATCACTTCTTTTCGAATATATAATATTAAACAATCGTCTTAGATTATATGAAGAATATCGTTTTGGTATAAATCCAGTTTGATCCGGATGTATTAATTCATCAACAATTGAACTCAATCTTTTTGCTAATATTGTTGTTAATATCTTTTGATCTGTATTTAATAGAGCTATTGCTCTATATGATCCTGGTTCGTCTAAGTCTTTATTTATTTTAGGTATGAGTGTTATAATCGATTCGTTCAATGTATCTGGAAGCTTCTGTTCTGTATATATCTGTTCATATAGTGATTTTAAATATGGAACTATATATTCATGAAATGTTTTATAAAATTCCGAACCTATACCATCAGGTCCTGGTGTTTTACCGTTTTTTAATGATCTAATAGATTCTTTAATTTCATTTATTGAAATATCAGCATTTAATAATTTTCTATTTTGTAAATCCAGTCCTTTCAAGTTACATTTTTTTATAAATGCATCTATTTCTATTTTACTTACTGTTGTTTTAGCAGTGTATAAATTTTTATAATATGCATAAATCTTTCATTAATATCTTTAGGTTGTATTAATAAATCACCATTTTGTGATTTAATCCTATGTATAATTTTTTCCGCTTCAATTTTCCTTAATTGTCGAGCCAGCAGTTTTTGGGGCTTATCCCCAAATTCAAACTGTAATTGTTTAGTATGTTGGTAAAATTTTATCACTTGATCTGTATATATTTTATTTAATTTTATATTTCAATATAACAATTTTATTATGTAATGTCGTATCTGGTTTTATTGCATTCTGTATATCTAATTCTTAATCTCCTTTTCTAGATCTTGTTGTTCTTTCCGAGTCTTTTTATTGTCAAAATGCTTGTGAAGAAATCATTATTCCTCGAAGATATGCCTTAAATGTTTCCACAATAAAGAACGCGATATCTCTGGTTGATCATTTATTTCAAAAAAAGTTTTAATTTGAGTTATGATATATTCCTGAGTGGCTTTGTTTTTTAAAATTTGTGGGTTAAATTTCCACTGTCTTAAATTTTCTATTTTATTATTAATTTTAATTTTAAAACGTTACTGGAGCGTGATCTGAGATTATTATATTATCATATTTAGCTTCATAAGTAAGTGAGATAAGTTTTGCATCCACCAAAAAATAATCTATTCTTGAGTAAGTTTTATGTACTGGGGAGTAAAAAGAATATTCTCGTCCTGTAGGATTTTCTGTTCTCCAAACATCTTTAATGTTGGTTGTTTGCATATATGCATTTAGCAAATCACTAGAACGTGATTTATTTTTTCTTTGTTTTGTAGATCTGTCTAAGTAAGGGTCTAATGTACAGTTGAAATCTCCACCAATTATCAAATTATATTGTGTTAATTCCGGAATATTATTAAATACTTTTTTAAAAAACAATGGACTATCAAAATTTGGTCCATATATATTAACAAGAATTACTTTTTCTGTATTTAATTCTCCTATCACAATAATATATCTACCATCTTTATCATCTATGGTTAATGTATGCTTAAATAAAGTACCTTTACGAAATAATATTGCTACGCCTCTTGATTTTATGTGTAAAAGAAGAGTGATATATTTTATCTATCCATTTAGCTTTCAACCTGTTTTCCGCCTCTTTTTTTAGATGGGTCTCTTGAATGTAAATTACATCAGCTTTACTTGCCTTTAAGTATGTCAATACTTTTCCTCTCTTTATCGGTTCATTAATACCTTTAACATTCCAACTGCAGAATTTTAATCCCTCATTCCCCGTATTTCTTTTTAAGTCTTGCATTTTAGATTTATGGGGATCTGCAGGATCTAAGGATCAGCGCGATAAACCCAACCTTACACCTGAACCCCGAGTGGATGTAGTTTAAATCTCTTTTTTGCCCCTCATGAATATATCTCCCTTGGTACATTATATTACTCCAATCAAACCAAAAATTACTATAGATATAAAAGATAGAAAGAAAATAAATAGAAGTACTGTGTGTAAAAGAAAAAAAGAACTACATCTAGAATCGATGTAGTTTGTGCCAGCCATATTAAGATGACTATATATCTAACGACTTCCGTCATCGATGTTATCAACACGACCAGCTCCTGGAATTAGGGAATTACTATTCCTTAACAATATTTTAAACGGGGGTATAATATATATAATGTAAAAAAGGGGGGGGGGGGGGAGGGGGAATAATAATAAAAAAAATAAAAAAAACCAGGAAGGGGAGAGAAAAAGAGAAAAGAGGAAGAATAAAAAAAAAGGTTCTTCCTTTAAAAATATCAATATCTAAAGCTAACTTAGAAATCTAACTAATATTAGACATAAAAAATACAAAGGCTATATAAAAAGATGAATAACATACAATTAATTCAGTTCAAAAAAGGGAAAATTAGTTATTAATTATTAGTAATAGTGATTAGTAATAATAGACATTCCTAATTAATAAAAAAATAGGGTGGGAAAAACTGATAATAAAACCGTATTATAATCTTAATGTGTGTATTAATTATTTTTGTTAGTTATATGTTAGAACTAATTATCAATGTCCAGATATCCAGATGACGTTGTCAAATCTTGTTTTATTCCCCTCCATTCCATTCGACATTGTCTATTCCATCAAGTCCAATATCCTCTTGAAGAGTCTCAGTAAATATTAAAAGTTCATGTTGAGTATCTGAAGATGGTAAAAGTCAGTATAACTTGCTTGTAGGTATTCTTCAAGTCTTGAACTGCTGAGCAAACTCCAATGCTGTGTTTGGGGTCTTAAAAAAGTACTCCACTTTCTTATAAGAAACTCTTAAAGTCGCTGGTAGTTCAAACCGTATCTCAGATTTTCTACTCCACGCATAAGACTTTTGGCTTCATTGAATCTTTTCGTTTCCTGGCGACCTCTGGTGGATAGTCTCGATAAATACTAATCCTTTGACCTTCAAATGTCAAGTTTTTAGTTTTTCGAAGCTTTCCGCATAATCTCATCCAGAACAAAATCAAACTGTACTTTAATGATCATTTGCCTGGGAGGAGCGCCGGGTCTGGTCTGACGTCTACTGACTCTGTGAGCACGAGCTAATAAAGGCATCTCTTCCAGAGATAAGACTTCTTTGAGTAATTTAGCAGTGAACTCTCGAGGGCCGTCGATATTCTCTCGACCCTCAGGAATCCCTACAATTCTCAGATTTTGCCTTCTCTGATGTCCTTCTAGCTCAGTACATTTCTCGGGCTGTTTTAGTCAGCATACTCATCAGACGTTCATTTTCTGTAATCAAATTCGCTGTAGTCAAAGCATTTGCTTCTGCTGTCTGTTCAAGGTCTTTTATTGCAGCCATCTGTTGTTTCTGCATTTCTTCAATAGGTTTAAATCTGTTGTCAATGTCTTTTTTTAATGTCTTTTTTAAACCTTTCCAGTTTTTTATCCAGCTTTTCCTCCATGTCATTAAACGTGTCAATAAACTCTTCTTTTAAATCATCCGACATTTTCTTAACCTTTTTTTCAATAATTGTGTTTGTTTCCTTTTTTAACTCCATCAGTTGAGTTTTCATCTGATTCATCTGTATATCAATCGAGCTATTTATTTGACTTATATCTTCCTTTAATTCTTCCTTTAACTTAACTATCTGCTGAGAAATAAAGGATTTCAATTCCTCACCTTCCACTTTTGTCCCTGGTTTCTTGGACACATCTTCCTGGGATCGAGTCCTAGTCGACACATCTTCCTGGGATCGAGTTCTAGTCGACTCCCAGGCTTCACTTGAGCCTTCTCCCAGTTTCGGCTTTCGAGCTTTACTCTTATCTGTGGGGCTCCGTGGAACCGACATAGCTGTCTGATAACGTCACTCGGTGAGGAAACTACAAACAGCTCGTTGCAGACAGCCGGTAAGTCTTCTAAAAAACCCCCGTTTTTAACAATTTTTTTGCAGAGCTGGCTGGCACTATACTCTAGGGCTCCATAGCGCCACCGGAAGTCCAAGAAAAAAAAAAAAAAAAAAAAAAAAAAAATAAAGAAAAAAAAAATTAGAAACATAAAATAAACTATCCATAATCCAACTTAGGAGGTAGGTCCGTAGGTAAGAAAACAAAACTATTCGTCTAGTCCTGGGTTCAAGCTTCCGTCAAGCCTCAGCGCTGGCCCATCTACCCCTTCAAATAATCTATGAATGGCGACCATATTCTAATAAATAATTCTGGTTTGTCAATTAAGACAAATCTAATTTTTTCCAAATTTAAAGTCTCCGACATCTCCATAATCCACATTTTAATTGTAGGGGATGCAGGGTTTTTCCAAAATTTTAATTTAGTTTTTTCCCAGTTATTATACTGTAATCCAGGAAATTTCTTTGGTTTATTGTCAGTTTTAGGTATTGTTCAAATATGCCCAATATTATTAATTTAGGATCGGGATCCAGTTGAATATTAACCACTACAGAAATAATTTTAAAAATATCCACCCAAAATGTTTTAATTTTTATGCAATTTACAAAGGTATGGATTAAATTAGCCTCAGAGTATTGACATTTATCGCAGATAGGAGAGATATTAGGAAAAATTCTATTTAATTTTGTTTTAGAATCTGTGTAATATTTTAAATTGTATTAAAGAATGTCTGGCGTTTAACGAACATTGATGTATATGTTGTAGACTTTCATCCCAAATATCTTTCGTTATGGGTTGAACTAATTCATTTTCCCATGCTTGTCTATGTGATTCCGTCGACGGATTCTCGCTATCTAACAGAATATTATAAATATATGATATTAATTTGACTGTGTTGGGATGTTTATTGAAACATTCATCTAGAATCTCTGGCTCTGTAATTCTGTATTCTTGTGTATGTGATTTAACATAATCTTTCAATTGTAAATATCTAAAAAAATTATTTGAATGTAATCCATAATTCTGTTGCATCTCCAGAAACGAGAGGAACACACCTTTTCTATAAAGATGTCCCATCTTCTTAATTGCATAGTTTTTCCATTGTGTAAAGCCTTTATCCAATACCAAAGACTTAAATGAAGGGTTATTTGCAATAGGGAGCGAAAGTGATAAATTATCCAATTTTAATGTCTTTTTTATTTGTTTCCAAATTCGAATACCGCTATGTATTATTGGATTTTCACTATAGATCTTATTATTCAATTTTGTAGGGGATAGGAAAATCGGGACAATTTCAAATGGCAGACAATCCTCCTTTTCCATCTTTAACCAGTCTGGTTGTTGATCCATATCTTCCAACCAGAAATTTAAGTTTTTGACATTGACTGCCCAGAAATAAAATAAGAAATTTGGTAAGACTAATCCTCCATTCGTCTTAGATTTACATAAGTGTTTTTTACTTATTCTGTGATACTTATAATTCCAAATAAAACTTGTTACAATAGAGTCAATTTTTAAAAAGAAATTCTTAGGGAGGTATATTGGAATTGATTGGAAGAGGTATAGAAGTTGAGGAAGGAAAATCATTTTAATTGCATTAATTTTACCGAGCATTGAAATAAGAAGCGTTTTCCAATATTGAATATTCTTATGCAATTCATTAAGTAAAGGCATGAAATTTGATTTAAATAAAGAAGTATATTTCTTGGTCACATAGATTCCTAAGTATTTAAATTTTTCATTCACTATTTTAAAAGGTGATTGTTGCAATATATATAAATTAGGTTCCATTATTGGCACCAAATTGAGTTATAAGATTTAACAGGTTAGGGATACTAATTTCTGGATTTGTAATATATAGTAATACATCATCTGCATATAGAGAAATTTTATTAACTGTATATTTAGTATTATACCCATATCTTTCTGGATGAGCTTGAATTCTTTCTGCTAGTGGTTCTATAACAAGGGCGAATAGTAACGGGGGATAGCGGGCATCCTTGTCTACAACCTTTAGATAAATCAATTGTTTTTGATAATATTTGATTTGTCATTATTCTGGCTGTTGGATTGGTATATAAAAGCTTAACCCATGTACAAATCTTCTCACCTAATTGAAATTTTTCCATCACCGAAAATAAATAGGGCCATTCAATTTGATCAAATGCTTTCTCAGCGTCTAGCGAGATGACTGCTAAGTCTTCATTAGCTATTCGATTTGAATATATAATGTTGAATAATCGTCTCAGATTATAATATGAATAACGTTTTGGAATAAAGCCAGTTTGATCGGGGTGTATTAATTTATAAATCACTAAGCTTAATCTGTGCGCTAAAATTTTGGTTAAAATTGTCTGATCGATGTTTAATAGCGCAATTGCTCTATATGAACCTGGATCTTCAAGGTCCTTATCCATTTTTGGAATACGTATTATAGTTGATTCATTTAAAGTTTCTGGAGGTTTCTGTTGCATGAATGCTTGAGTATATAATGTCTGTAGGCGTGGCGAGATCAAGTCATGAAATGTTTTATAAAATTCACTATTTAAACCATCTGGTTCAGCGGCCTTTCCATTTTTTAAAGAATTAATAGACTCCTCAATATCTTTTACTGATATTTCGGCCCCTAATAATTTCCTCTCTTTCAAATCTAAACCAGTAAGGTTACAATTCTGTAAGAATAATTCCATTCCTACAGGACCCCCTGCCATTTTGGTTGAATAAAGTGTTTGATAGTATTGTGAGAATCTATCATTAATATCCTTGGGTAGTGTTAATATTGCTCCAGTATCTGATTTAATTTTATATATTGTTTTTTCCCATTCGTGTTTCTGGAGTTGGCATGCCAGTAATTTTTGTGGTTTATCACCAAATTCAAAGTGTAACTGGTTAGTCTTTTGATAAAATTTTATGAATTGGTCTGAGTATATTTGGTTTAACTTATATTTGAGTACAGCAATTTTATTATATATTATTATAGAAGGCGCGATTGCATTTTCCATATCTAATTGCCTTATTTCCATTTCCAATACCAGTTGTTTGGCGCGGTTCTCTTTATTACGAAAGGCTTGCGCGGAGATTAACACTCCTCGTATAAATGTTTTAAATGTTTCCCAAAGAAGGCAGGCAGAAATTTCAGGGCAGTCATTTGTCTCAAAAAACATATTTATCCGTTTGATAAGATATTCATAGCATGCTTTATCATTTAAAATTTGAGGATTAAGTCTCCACTGTATCTGCTTGTCCGTCATACCACTTAGTTTGATCATGAATGTTAAAGGAGCATGATCCGAAATTATAATATTATGATATTTTGAATTATAAGTAAATGGGATGAGTTTACAATCTACTAAAAAGTAGTCTATCCTTGAATAAGTTTTATGTACTGAAAAGTATTCCCTTCTGGATGGATTTTCAATTCTCCAAACATCCTTGATATTGGTGGCATTAATATATGAGTTTAATAATTCACTTGTTTTGGATTTTGCTTTTCTTTGTCTTGTTGATCTATCGAGATAGGAATCTAATGTACAATTTAAATCTCCACCAATTATCAAATTATGTTGTATGAGCTCCGGGATAGTATTAGGTATATTCTTAAAAAACATTGGATTATCAAAATTTGGTCCATAACCATTGAGAAAAATCACTTAAAAAAAATATATATAATTCACCCACTAGTAAAATATATCTACCATTGATGTGTTTAAAAGATATACCTTTACGAATTAAAATTGAGACACCTCTGGCCTTATGGGAAAGAGTGATATGTTTCAGCAATCCATTTTGCTTTCAATCTATGTTGTGTGTCTTTTTTAAGGTGAGTCTCTTGAAGAAACGTTATATCTGCTTTGAGTGATTTTAAGTGTGCTAATACCTTACCTCTCTTGATTGGCTCATTAACTCCCTTGACATTCCAACTACAAAACGTAATTCCTTGACCCCCGTTTTTTCTATTTACGTCTTGCATCTTGCTTTTAGTCTATAAAAGAGCAGATAGGTCAGCACCGTAGACCTGACCTTCCACCCGAACACTGGACAGACAAGTTGTAAATCTAATTCATATAAATCCTCCTCACGGACACATCTCCACAAAAAATATTTGTAAATAAATTCAAGATTAATATAATAGTTAAGTAAAAAATACAAAAAGTAAAAAAATAGAAAATTAATAAAATGTGAAAAGAAAGAAGAAACTACATCTAAATTTAGTGTAGTTAGTACTAGCCACAATAACGTGGCTGTCCATCTAAAGACTACCGTAGATTAAAAAAAAATTATTCCTAGCTCCATGCTTACAAAAAAATTTGAATATGAGTAATTTACGGGATTATATTAAAACTATTTTGGACCAGAGTATTGGTAATCATATAGTGAGAGACTATTACTCTCTTAGTTAGTTATTAATCAATTGTTAGTCTAATGTAGATAAAGGGTGAACATCACAAATTCCAATTAATAAGTATCTAAATTATAACTTTTTATTTGTTGGTTTTTTATATTTAACATGTCAATTTAACTAATTATTCCAATAATAATAACAAGTGTTTTTGATGATTAGTAATTGTTACTTAAAATTAGTACTAAATATTTAAAAAATAATATGTCCACAACAGGAGGGACAGCACAATTGTCGTTATCAGCTTTCAATAGTCCTTGAATATAACAAATTAAAAGTTCCATTTGTTCTCAGCAAGATGACGGTATTATATGTAAATTATTCAATCCTCTCTCGAACCCACAATCTTCTGGGCATACGCCAGCGCTTTCTTGTGATCAGTGCAAAAATGTTCCTCCTGCAGATAAGTGACTCGCAGTCTTGCGGGGTACAGCAATCCATATTTCAAGTTGTCTATCTTCTTTAGAATCCCTCTTGTCTCGTTGAATAACACTCTCCTTCTGACCACCTCTGCAGGGTAATCTCGAAATATGCTTATTTTGTCTCCATCAAACATAAGATTTTTTGTGCCAGCAATTTCTTTCATGATATCCTCCAACACGTGATCGTATTGGACCTTCACTATCAGCTGCCTGGGGGGGGGGGGGGGGTGTTCGAGTCCGAGCGACGTCAAAGAACTCTGTGTGCCCGCCCTAATAAGGGCTTTTGGTCTAAATTCAAGACTGTTTTTTAATAAGTCTGCAGCAAAGTCACGGAGATCTTTATTTCCTTCTTTACCCTCATTAACGCCCACGATTCTCAGATTCTGTCTTCTCTGATGGCCCTCCAAGTCAATGCATTTTACAGTTACTTTAAGCAGTAAATCTGATAAAAGCTTGTTCTCGGCAAGGAGTGTCTCTGTTGTTACTTCCAGATGAGTTATGGCGTCAGCCTGTTTCTCCATTTGTTGCTGCATTGTAGTGAAGGTCGCTTCCAGATTATCATTTGTGTTGGTTTCATTCGACTTAATTTTCTCGTATACTTCATTAATTTGTAAGTCGTAATTTGCTGACATTTCCTCCTTCATGTTAGTCAGTTTTGTACGCACAAGATTAGTCATTTTATTTTCAAACTCTAAAAATCTTCTTTAATCTCTGTTTTAAGACTTTTCAAAATTTCTTTAATATTCAATTTGTTTTTAAAACTTATCAATTCTTCTTTTATACTTGCAATTTCCATTGTAATGCTGTTGCGCAGTTCATCCATTTCTCTTTTCTTTATGTATATCTTCTGGGCCCCTGAGACGTCCTCCTGGGACGATGTTAAAACTGAGCCCGAGGCTTCAGACCGGCCTACTTCCTCCTTCGTTTGTTTTCCTCTGGTAGTTTTTCTAGTCGGTTCCTTTGTGGGGGAGCGTGCTACCGACATTAGGACTCCAGTCGCGGTCTGATGACATCACACAGGCTGCCGGAGTGATTTCTGCAGGTCAGTTCTATATTTAGTTCCCGTTTTTTTTTTTCGTTTTTTTTGCGTGGAGCTAGTTGGCACTCACCCTACTCCACCATTAGCGCCACCAAATTGTGATGATGTACTGATGTAAAACAAGATTCTTGGTGTGGAAAATATTAATCCAGAGCCCAGCTACTAAGTCATGAGTTTTCAAAATCACCTGGCATCCATTTTTATTTTGCAGATGTTAAGCAACGTGCTTGAAATTCCAGATAGAACATAAACAGAAGAACCCTGTGGGAAAGCACAATGTAATTTTGTATTAAACCTACAGGTGCTAACTCAGTGTTTTCATTGAGAACAATAGTCTTAAATGAATAAGACAAATGATGAAACTTGCTTCTCTATTATGACCAGACTCAGGAACAACTTCTTCCCAACAAACATCAGGCAATTGAACACTATAAACTCCAACTACACTATGAACTACGAGTTGCCTTGGTTGCATTGGGGACTGCGGGTTTTGTTTTGTTTTTGCTCTATATTAATTTATTGAACTTTTTTGTTTTTTTTATTATATTATCTACAGAATACCATGTTTACAAACATGCTGCTGCAAATAACAATTTAATTGTTTTGTTTCAGAACATATGACAATAAACACTGTCTTTTCTCATTCTCTTTCACTCTCTCTCTCTCTAATGCACTCCTCTAATTACTGCACTTCACAGTCCCTGAGCTGAACACTGTTATTCATAAATTGTTATTGAAATGTTACAAGGATCACAAGCAATAACTGGGAATAACTAACAAAGACTTATTATGGATCCGTAATCTCGTCCAACTGGCCCACTGGGCTCTTGGCCCAATGCCCACTATCATAGGTACTGAAGCTGCCAAAAATCATTACAAATTGACACTGTCTGCTGATTGTTATTAATTTTCATAATTGGCTCCGAGGCAAAATTTATGGTAAGATTTATACATCTAATATTTACCTTCTTGGCACCAATATCTGTAAAGGCGGTAGGTTTCATGCCTAATCTGATGACACTCAGTTCTTTCACATCACCACTTCTTCTTTCTCTTCCAACTTTAATATGTCCCAAACAGGGACATGCTCATAATAATCATTGAGCATAATGAGAATGCACCTGTGCATTTTATGTGTGTTACACATTTTCAAAAGTGATCAGATTTAAATTCCCTTGCATGCTGCCTCGTTTGTCCAGCATTTAGACCGAGTTGACCATAAACCCTCCTGCTCATGGCTGTAATTTCAACTTATGTAAATACCTATTTACCAACTCACTTGTGCAAACTGCTTGGTAGACTAGATTTAATACATTCCATAACTAGTCTCTCAAAGCATTTCATGATGGTGGATGTCAAAGCATCATAAGATCATAAGTGATGGAAGCAGAATTGGGCCATTTGGCCCATCATCTACTCTGCCATTCAATCATGGCTGATCTATCTCTATCTCCTAACCCCATTCTCCTGCCTTCTTCCCATAACCTCTTCACCTGTACTATTCAAGAATCTATCTATCTCTGCCTTAAATATATCCTCTGATGGCCTCCACAGCCTTTTGGCAGTTAAGACAGGAGAGAGTTGTCTTCTTGAAGCAGGTGGATACTTCAGATGAGAGTAAGGAGAGATTAAAGATGTCCGTGAATACATCCGCTAGTTGGTTCCCACAGTTTCTAAGGACACAGTCAGGGACTCCATCTGGGCCTGTTGCGTTCTGTGGGTTCACCCTCAGGAAGACCGATCTAACTTTTTCAACAGTGACCCTGGGAAGGGGCACACTTAAGTCTGAAGGGAAGGATGTCATCGCCAAGTTGGCCTTTTTGCTCAAAGCATTCATAGAAACCGTTATGTTCATCAGATCAGGCTGCACTATCACCAGTGACGTTACATGACTTCAATTTGCAGGCAGTTATAGTATTCAAACCGTGCCACATTCTGTGAGTGTCCGAATAATTATATTGGGACTCAAGTTTGTCCCGGCATTGTCGCTTGGCATCCTTTGCGGAGATCATAACAAACTTTCATGTCCCACTGAGGATCATTTGATATAGCCGACATGCCCTTAACCTGTGAATGTACCTCGCGGTTCATTCATGGTTTCCGGCAGGGGAACACTCGGATTGTCTTCGTTAGCACGCACTCCTCTATGCACTTGCTGATAAAGTCCGTCAAGGCAATGGCGTACTCATTCAGGTTGGCTGTAGAATCCCTGAATATGGACCAGTCCATTGACTCAAAGCAGTCACGTTGGATGTCATTCGTATCCGCCGACCAGCATTGAACATCTATTGTACCGGATCCTCCGGGTTCAGTTTTTGTTTGCAGGCAGGGGGTAGAAGCCTGGTGACCAGATTTCCCAAAATGTGGTTGAGGGACAGAACGGTAGGCATTTCTTATTGATGTACAGCAGCGATGACGGGTGTTCTAGCCTCTGGTGGGACAATAGGCATGCTGGTAGTACTTTAGCTGTGTGCTCTTGAGGTTCTATTTGGGAGCACAGTTTAATCTTTTATTTTAATGCAGCAGTTTACTTAGTACCTATGCTGGCTCTCCCCAATTTCTTATACTATTATTGGACAACAAATATTAAAAATGTAATTTATTGGCTGGATAATGAATGCCAACCGGTAGACTGGTTAATAATGGAGAGAGAGGACTGCTCGCCTTTTAATATAGGCGCGATTCTTCTCTCTCCAACAAAGTTGAAGAACACACTATATTTGCCAGATATATTAGACGAAGGTATGAATAGAAATTCAGAGTCAAACAATTTAACATCATACTTGTATAATACCCTTCTGAATATATAAATTCCATCATCAAATGCAATTAGAAGAGACTGGGAAGAGGAACTAGGCCCAAAGATTTCCAAAGACAGATGGGAATTTTTTTTAAATATATACATAATTGTTTGATTAATGTTAGACACATTTTAATCCAATTTAAAACACTCCACAGACTCTACGACTCAAATACTAAACTGAATAAGATTTTTTCAAATGTATCTCCTATTTGTGACAAATGTCTCCTTCAAGAAGCAACTATAACATACTCCTTTGCCTCTTACATAAAACTACAAAACTTTTGGAAAGGAATTTTTGAAATTTCTCAAAAACATTAAAAACAAAACTGGACCCCCATACAGAACTGATTATTTTCAAAACATCAGAAGCCTGCCCTGAGCTATCAATATTTCAAAGAAGTTTCCTTAATTATGGCCTGCTAACGGCGAAAAAACAAATTCTTAAATTTTGGAAAAATACATCTGCCCCTACTATTAAAATGTGGATTACAAACATGTCTGAGACGCTACATCTTGAAAATATGAGACTTGTCTTAGCAGGAAAACCAGAGCAATTTTCAGAGCCATGGATTCCATTCATTGATTCATTACAAGGATAGTATGGCGCAACACAACTTCGGAATTAAGCCGATTTACGGGTTGGGTGATGAGTGGGGAGAGATAAGAAGCAGGTATATCATCACTCTTTGTTTTTCTTTCTGTTTTTGTCTTTTTATGTTTTTACGTTTTTCTCATTTTTTTGGTTTTACTTACTCTTCGACTACACTTATTTAGTAGTCTAGGGGTTCTATTCTTATTCGCTTTCTCTTGTTCACTTTTTCATTCATTTTCTATCTTTCTTGCTTTTTTCTCTTTTTTTCTATTTCATCTTAGTTAAAAATTAAAATTGAAGCTGTACAATAAATGTATTATGTCAAATTCCGCGGTTAATACTTTTGTACACTGCTTCTAATTAAAAAAAAATTTAAAAAAAACTTATTACCTATGCCAATGTTTGCATTTAATTTATCAGTGTTAAAATCTGTTTGCAGCAAAGGAGTGAATGTGTCCAACCTCATGGACTGAACCTATTGATTTCTGATTCTATACAGTTGCAGGCACTGCAGGCGACTTTTGGCTCTGTGACTCTGTGCTATTGAATGCTACAGTGGCCCGTACTTGAATACGTGCAATCACAGAGCTCTTTGGAAAATTTGGCCTTCCTTGGTGATCTGGTGCTGATGGATCCACCCAATGTGCGCACCTTGACACTAAACTGCAGGCAACATGGCTTGTTTCATGCTAACAATCAGAAGCAAGGATGAGCTGGTGAACTTTTCACGAGTTTCGACAGTCCAATCTGAATCATACACAACATGACAAAGCAGATTGTTCAATACTAGGAGCACTAAAGGGCACTTAAAAGTACTACCGTGGACAGCTTTGTAACTAGGAACATTGTGTTGACTAATATGAGGTGCAATACAGTATTGGAAAGAACATACTTAATCACTGAATCTGCTGCCCTCATTGAAGTGAATCCTTAAGGACTAGGATCTGTAAGCAAAATGGTATATGCTTGCATCTAAGAAATCAATATACAATCTATTCTATTTCTAACATGTGGTCTTTCTTGTGAATCAATGGTAATGCCATTTTATGAAGAATGTAGCATGACGACCATCACCCTTTCTTAGCTGATGAAGTGTTGCAGAGGAAAAGGAAGTGGAATGACAAGGGTGAACCTTCCCCTCACCCACTCTGTCACTTTCAGAGTACTTCACATAGTCCTAAAAATATTACCGTCGTGTTTTGTTGGCAACATTCCAAAGATGTACAGGTTTGTATGTTAATTGGCTTTGGTAAAGTTGTTCCTTGTGCGCAGGATTGAGTTGGTGTATGGGGTAATCGCTGGTCGGCGTGGACACGGTGGGTTGAAGGCCTGTTTCTACTCTGTATCTCTTAAAGTCTAAAGTAAAAGTTTAGACTGATGATAGTCTGAGCACATAAGAGTCCACAATTCTACCATGGACAGCTTTGTAACCAGTAATCTGGTACTGGCCATTATTATGAAAAGGCCTACAGTCTTAGAAAAAAGTTTACTTGATCATTGAATCTGCAAAGTTTATTGAAGTGTGACTCCTTAACTGGGGATCACCAACCCAAATGATCCACGCTTGGAATGTCCGAGAAGGGGACATAAATTTACTCTTTGATCCTTAACTCCTCACTCCATAGCCTGCACCTGATAGAAAATCTCATCTTGCTCTAGGTGTTGCCAGTTCCTAAAGAAGCAAAGCACTTGGATAATGGTTTTTTTAATGTACTGATGACAGAGATCTGTTACCTGTGGACAGAGCTCTCACCTTGTACCCACTGCCTATAGAATGAAGGTTACTTTCACCCTAACAGTATGCTCATGCTGTGATGTAACAGATGGATGCCAAAGAGCCAGACCTCTGCAGAATCCTACTGGTGCCAACAAGTGATTCATTGAACTCTCAACGACATTCTTTATCCAACTCACCGCTTACAAATTCATGGTGTCACCCTTGTAATTCCTGCAAAGCTCCAGGTTTACACGGAACATGCTTGAGAGTTGTTTATCCTCTCCGAACCGTCAATGATCCTGATGTGCTCAGGTCATCATTTGGTATCTACTGAAAGAGAATAAATGGAAATCCCCTTGTATAGGGGGCTATGTCCCTCTAAACGTTTCCACATCGATATACCTGTCCAAGTGTCTTTTAAATTTTATTATAGTACCTGCCTACCTCAACATTCTCGCCCAGCAGTTCATACCATTTACCCACAACCATTTGAGTAAAAAGGTTGCCCCTCAGGTTCCTATTAAATCTTGCCCCTCTCACAAACCCATGTTCTCAGTGTTTTTGATTTCTCTACCCTGCAAAAAAGACTGTGCTTTCACCCTATCTATTCCCCTCATAGTTTTATACACCTCTAAAAAGAGCTCCCCTCAGCCTCCTGTGAATAAGCAAATAAAGTCCTAGCCTGTCCACTCCTATCCTAAAGGTCAGTCCCTTGAGTTCTGGCAATATCCTTGCAAATCTTCTCCGCACTCTTTCCTGCTTAATGCCATCTTTCCTATAACAGTCTGACCAAAACTGAACACAGCACTCCAAATGTTGGTTCACCAATGTCTTGTACAATTGTAACATAATATCCAAACTATCCCAACTATTGTTGAATCAGGATATTCAACAATACCCTGATTGTTGAAGGCCAATGTACAAAACGCACTGATTGTGGATGATCAGCCATGATCACGTTGAATGGCAGTGCTGGCTCGAAGGGCCGAATGGCCTACTCCTGCACCTATTGTCTGTTGTCTAAAGCCTTCTTTACCAACCCATCTACAGTACCTGTGACACCACTTTCAGGGAACTATGTACCGTACTCCTAAATCATTCTGTTCTGTAACACTCCCTACGAAACACTGTGATGGTCCTGTGTCTACACTGTGATGGTCGGCGTGGACTTGATGGGCTGAAGGCTTGTTTCTGCTCTGTATCTCTTAAAGTTAGACTTTCCAAAACGCAGCATCCCACACTTATCTGCCTTAAACTCCAATCCCACATGACAATAAACTCTTTTGACTGACTTTTGATTTTGACTTTGATTCCCAGCCCATTTGCCCTGCTAATATGATCCTGCTGCAATTTCTGATCATGCCTTGTACATTCTGATCAAAACCTTTGATATAAACCACAAACAATAATGAGCCTACCACTGGTTCCTGAAGCACACTGCTAGCCACAGGCCTCCATTTTGAAAAAAAAACTTTCCCCACTGCCCTCTGTTTCCTTCTACAAAGCTAATTCTATATCCAGTTAATTCTCCTTGGGTCCCACGCAATCTAACATCCCAGAGCAATCTACCACGTGGAACCTTATTAAATCGCTTTGCTGAGATTCCTATAAACAACGTCCACAGCCTTGCCCATGTCAACCTTTTGGTTACTTCTTCAAAAATGATGATCAGTTGCTGCTGTCTGGAATTATCCTGAAACAAGGAGGTTCAGGGTGGTTAAGGTGGTTTGGATGCTTCATTCATAGTGGGTCGATGTTTGCAGCTTCATTCACATCTGACAGATCTCTGTCATCACTGCATTTAATAAACAGTATCCTGGAATGTTGCTTCTTTGGTAACTGGCAATAGGAGTGTAGCTCTGAGCAGGCACTTAAAATATAGGCCCTGCTGGAAAGAGCCATTTAGTCTTTTCTTCAAGCTCCTCTATTAAATTACCGTTACCCTTTGCTCCTCTCTTCTTATTCCTGTGGGGCCACTGTTGCAGCGCCACTTTTCTAACTGTGAGTTGGCAAACATGAACTATGCACTCATCCTGACTCTGTGCAGGAGTCTTCTGACCCCAGAATGAAGTGAAACAATTTGTAATTGACTCCCTAACAAAACCACAGGTGATTAATGATCCCTTTAAATAGCACAGGTACAGGGCATGTCCCAGCTATTAAAACCTGCTTCCCTCTGAGTGTCCAAGCCTAGCATTAATTACATTTCTCCAATTAACCATTCCACGGGGATTAATGCTCGAAGTGCACACTCAACATGATCTGTGCATCGACACGTCGCACACGGAATCTCATTCTCAGCGCATACGATGTGCAGAATTTGTTGCTGCTCCTCGTCCATGAATGATCTTTCACTTGAAACTAAATGCCCAGCACTTAAAATGCATGTGCTAGGTGATTAAATTTCCAGACCATGATTAATAAACTCCATTATTGCCTGCTGTAAGAGATGATTTCTTTCAAATTCAATGTGCTTTACAATTATCTTAAATAATAACTTCCATCAAATTTTCACTGAACGTTTCCCAATACGTTAGATTTGTGGCCATTTGCAGCCAGTCATGCATATTTAAGTCTAGGCCATCCACATCCGTGCCCCCATCCCAGTGAAACCTCCTGACCCTGGTCACACACCTGGGCCAAGCAATAGTTTACATGCAAGAGCCAGGCCCTTTATTTGTTGCGAGGCACTCAGGCTAGAATGAGTAATCACTGGTTTCAATGGCCTTGGCCACTATAGTATAATTTTTACATCCATTACAGCTATCAAAGCAGTTGAGCATTTGCGCTGTGTCTGAATTGCATATGGTGATGGTAATTACCTCAATAACTCAATTTATAAACAAATATTACATTAATGTAGTATTTTGCTAGTTAAGTTAATGTAATACGTTGCTTACTGAACATCTCTCTTAAAATAATGCATTAAAACTTGATGCACAACATCAAAGATTAGCATTTGCTTGCACTGATCTTTTGATTTTATTCCATTGTTGAATCAGCCCATAATTAGAAACTCCATCACAAATATCCACAGTCTTTTCCTTGTTGGCAAACTGTAATTAGCGTAAAACAAATTTTGATCATAATGGGGAACAAGGGGAACATGGGGAACAAGGATATGGCGGACCAATTGAATAAACTACTTTGGTTCCGTCTTCACTAAGGAAGACATAAATAATCTGCCTGAAATAGCAGGGGACTGTGGGTCAAAGGAGGAATTGAGTGAATCCAGGTCAGTCGGGAAGTGAAATTGAATAGGGCCGATAAATCCCCAGGGCCAGATAGGCCATCCAGAGTACTTAAGGAAGTAGCTCAGGAAATAGTGGATGCATTAGTGATAATCTTTCTCTTAGATTCTGGAGTAGTTCCTGATTGGCGGGTAGCAAATGTAACTCTTTTTAAGAAGGGAGGGAGAGAGAAAACGGGGAATTACAGACCAGTTAGTCTAACATCGGTAGTGGGGAAACTGCTAGAGTCAGTTATTAAAGATGGGATAGCAGCACATTTGGAAAGTGGTGAAATCATTGGACAAAGTCAGCATGGATTTACAAAAGGTAAATCATGTCTGACGAATCTTGTGGAATTTTTCGAGGATGTAACTAGTAGCGTGGATAGGGAGAACCAGTGGATGTGGTATATCTGGACTTCCAGAGGCTTTCGACAAGGTCCCACATAAGAGATTAGTATACAAACTTAAAGCATACGGTATTAGGGGTTCAGTATTGATGTGGATAGAGAACTGGCTGGCAACAGGAAGCAAAGAGTAGGAGTAAACGGGTCCTTTTTCACAATGGCAGGCAGTAACTAGTGGGGTACCGCAGGGCTCAGTGCTGGGACCCCAGCTATTTACAATATATATTAATGATCTGGATGAGGGAATTGAAGGCAATATCTCCAAGTTTGCGGATGACACTAAGCTGGGGGGCAGTGTTCGCTGTGAGGAGGATGCTAGGAGACTGCAAGGTGACTTGGATAGGCTGGGTGAGTGGGCAAATGTTTGGCAGATGCAGTATAATGTGGATAAATGTGAGGTTATCCACTTTGGTGGCAAAAACAGGAAAGCAGAATATTATTTAAATGGTGGCCGATTAGGAAAAGGGGAGATGCAGCGAGACTGGGTGTCATGTACACCAGTCATTGAAAGTAGGCATGCAGGTTGCAGCAGGCAGTGAAAAAAAGCGATATGTTAGCTTCATAGCAAAAGGATTTGAGTACAGGAGCAGGTTCTACTTCAGTTGTACAGGGTCTTGTGAGACCACACCTGCGAGGAAGGACATTGCAGAGAAGGTTCACCAGACTGATTCCTGTTGGACTTATAGGGGGACACAGGCTAGATAAAGTCCAGGACAGGGGGTCGCAGCTTAAGATAAGGGGGAAATCCTTTAAGACCGAGATGAGAAAGACTTTCTTCACACAGAGAGTGGTGAGTCTCTGGAACTCTCTGCCACAGAGGGTAGTGAGGCCAGTTCATTGGCTTATTTAAGAGTGAGTTGGATGTGGCCCTTGTGGCTGAGGGGATCAGAGGGTATGGAGAGAAGGCAGGTACGGGATACTGAGTTGGATGATCAGCCATGATCATATTGAATGGCGGTGCAGCTCGAAGGGCTGAATGGCCCTACTCCTGCACCTAATTTCTATGTTTCTATGTTTCTAATCCTTCTGGGAGATTTAAAATTCTGCTTCTTGGATGATTTGAAGAGTGGGGGAGGATGCCAGAAAATTTGTTTCTCTGATTTTTCTCTAGTCTAATAATAGATTTAGAGGGATACGAACACGGTTGGCACGGACAAGTTGGGCTGAAGGGCATGTTTAAGTATTGTATTAATTGAAATCATTTAAAAATTGAAATAAAACGAGGTAAAAATAGGTACGCAGAAATTACATTTTTGAAGCTTCCAAACACGGTAGCAGCACTATTAAATTGATTGACACAAGTCAATTCATGAAAGGGTTTTATGATTGCCAATCCTTGCTCTGTGAAAGAGATGAACTTACTCATCAAAGGATCACTTGTAATATTCACAAATGCATTCATTCACCACCATAATGCGTGACTCAAAAGTGAACAACACAGTGCATCCAGCCTATCATTGTGAACATGTAATCACAATGTATGTTAAAAGCAAACACTAATTTAGGCCAATTAAGTTCTAATAATTCAACAGGTTTTCAATTAACCCTTGGGTCACAGCCCCTTTGTAATTTAACCAAATGGTGATAAGGGTTTTAATACCAGAGGCTGTGTAATTTGATGGATTGATGAAACATAGTCAAGTAATATCGCTTGTTGTAATGTTTACAGAATTGTAGGCATCCAGTACCCATACCAATTAGAGTGACAGCTTGAATATCTTACAGTTGAGTATGCTGCTGGTAATTAGTTCCAAGGAAACATTACTTTAAGCTGGAAGCAAGACTGCCAGCCATCTTACAGTGCCGTGGGAATAGACACCCTGAGATGCTTCGGATACCTTATTTAGAGAGTTTGTTAAATCTTTGGAACCCTGGTTGTTTTTTTCAATAATAGTAGCATACCACAGTTACATTTAATGCTTTTAAAAGAGGAAACCACTCACATGGGTGTTGAGTATATGGAATGAGCTGGCAGAGAAGGTAGTTGAGGCAGGTACTATAACAGCATTTAAAAGACAACTGGACAGGTACATGGAAAGGAAAGGTTTAGAGGAATGTGGCCAAGTGTGGGCAAATGGGATGGGGTACCTTGGTTGGCAAGGACGCGTTGGGCTGGAAGATCCTGCTTCCATGCTGTATGACTATGACTCTATGATACTTTTATAGCTCTTTCTTGCTGTGAGATATGGAATATGTACTGTCCATATATGGATAGATGTCAACCTTACAGGCAATTGTAAATGCCAAAAGAGTAAATTTGGCTTGGTCTTTCAAGTACTGCTGTTAAATATAGTAAATGATGGAAAGACATAGCAGGTCAAGCAGCACTGGCAGAAATTTAAACAGAGTTAATGTTTCCAGTTGGAGGCATTTCATTCGAACTGAAAAAGAGAGATAAAAGAGATTAGTTTAAGTTGCAGGGAGGTGGCGGGAGGGATGGAGAGGATCAAAAAAGTTCATCCATTTAATGTCAGCATTTTTTTGCTAGTTACTAAGGGAAGGTTAGAAAATGTGGTCACATTTGCACCAATTACTACAGGCCATCCCCAGGTAACAAATAGATGCCGGTGTTACAGAAATTCATGTCAATTTTGTCCATAAGTTGGAAAATACATCTATCTGGTAACCATATCTCCACAGAATGGCAACAGGTTTAGTTTAGAGATACAGTGCGAAACAGGCCCTTCAGCCCACTGGGCCCGCACTGACCAGCGATCCCTGCATATTAACACTATCCTACACACACTAGGGACAATTTTTACATTTACCAAGCTAATCAACCTATAAACCTGTACATCTTTGGAGTGTGGGAGGAAACCAAAGATCTCAGAGAAAACCCATGCAGGTCAAAGGGAGAAAGTACAAACACCCTACAGACAGCACCCGTATTCGGGATCGAACATGGGTCTCCGACACAGCAAACGCTGTAAGGCAACAATTCTACAACTGTGCCACCGTGGCCATGCTGCTTTAGGTGGCATCTAAAGCATATATAAAGACCAATTCCCAGAAGTTGAGAGTGAGATAGGAGACTAAATCTGTCATTTGTTGGAACAAACACATGTATGTACACTGGACTTTTAATTATATTTTGGGAACTCAGTTGTATGTAGGGGTGTCTATTAAGTTGAGCATTTGTAAACCATGGACGGTATTGAATCATTTCGTGCAGAAGCAAAATTTGGAACAATGTACTCAACCAGTGGATGAGTTTGAGACCTAGTCTGATTATTACTGCCACCAATTGTCACTGACACCAACAAATCCCCATAAAAGGAAAGTTTAAGGAAGATCAGAATGGGACATTTTCCCCAAGGATAACAAAATAATTAATATATAATATGGTTCCGCGCCTTCCCTTACCTCCGGTGCCCCCCTCCCTGATTCTCGGATGAAGGGTCTCAACCCGAAATGTCACCTATTCCTTTTCTCCAGGGATGTTGCCTGACCTGCTCAGTTACTCCAGCATTTTGTGTCTATCTTCAATATAATTAACAAGCAGCAGTGCGTGAAAAATTGAATAAGGTATGAGAAAAAAGGAAGGTGCGACTTCAGAGATACAGCGGGGAAACAGGACCTTTGGGCCACTGAGTCTGCGTTGACCAGCGATCACCCTGTTTGCTAGCACAAGCACTAGCACTAGCACTATCCTACATACTAGTGGAAATTTACAGTTTTTACTGGCGACAATTAACCTACAAACCTACTGTCTTTGTAGCCCATTCTAGCATGCTAGCTTTAGACTTTAGAGATACACAGCAAAAACACGCCCTTCAGCCCACTGTGTCCATGCTGACCAGCAATCATCCTGTACCCTAGCACTATCCTACACACGAGGGACAAATTACAATTTTACTGAAGCCAATTATCGTATAAACCTGTAAGTCTTTGGTGTGTGGTAGGAAACCAGAGCACCTGTAAAATACCCACATTGTCTCAGGGAGAATGCTCGAACTCCATACAGATTTCACTTGGTTAGGATTGAACTCTGGTCCCTGGCGCCGTTGGGCAGCAATTCTACCACTGCGCCACTGTGCTGCCGTCCACAATTGACGGTGTTGGTGTGGTTAATCTGCCACTCTCGCTTGGTCTGGGATTATCTCTTGGCATCCCTGATTGCTCTGCGAAGGTCATACGTAGATTCCTTGCACAAGTCACGACCACCTGACTTGAATGCCTCAGACCTGGTCTTCAGTAGGGAGTGGATCTCATGGTTCATCCATGGTTTCTGATTGACGAACACTTGGATTTACTTCCGTACTGTATCTTTTTATGGTTGTCCACGGGTTTTAAATTTTCTTTGTTATGATTGTATCATAGATTGCGGACGTGGAAATAAAATTTCAACATCAAAGGTCCCTTCTCCACATAAAGGCAGGAATAAAAGAATGAGTAAGTCGTGACTATATATTATTCCTCTGTGTGTTCAATTACTGTGACCATAAATCACTGGGAAATGGCTTCAGGGACTTTCTTGACTTTCTAAAAGTATTGAATATATTTACAATATTTAATGAAGTTAATGGGAAGCAGATAAAAGCAAAGGTGCCCGAGCAGGTAAAACCACTCCAGGGTTTATAGCTGGATACTAAACAAAAGGAATTTGACTAATAACTGATATAAATTAGCTTTACCTTCCTTTTCCTATATTTATGTCCTTAAATGATCGTAAAGTTATTACAAATCTCAATGATTATATCAATAAGGAGACTAAAAAGAGAAAATACTGAGTAATCGGTCCTTCGGTCTAAAGGGAAACCAATGAGCTGCCATTATAAATGATACAATTCAAGCTTAACTTATTTTTGTTATTTTAGAAACTCATGCTTGAATCAGTTCTCTCTCTCTCTCTCTCTCTCTCTCTCTCTCTCTCTCTCTCTCTCTCTCTCTCTCTGTATCTCTCTCTCTCTCTCTCTGTCTCTCTCTGTCTCTGTCTCTCTCTCTCTCTCTCTCTCTCTCTCTCCTCTCTCTCTCTCTCTCTCTCTCTGTCTCTGTCTCTGTCTCTGTCTCTCTCTCTCTCTCTCTCTCTCTGTAAAATACTGTGCAGTCTCAAGAGTGATTTACTGTGTCTCTGACATCAATTTTTTCTGAAGGAGTGTAAATGAGAACCCAAGAAATGGCAGGATGGTTTATTTGAAAATCATTCTTTTTTTGATCAGTAGTGTTTTCTTTATACACTAAAGTGTCTGTAATCTGAGTATATCAATAATTTAATAGAGACAGATTAATATGAAATGAGAAAAGGCAAATCAGAATGTATTTGGATATTGTATTTATGATACCTAGGCAGGTGACTAGACTTTTCCATTAACCTATCTCTGAATGTGTAATATTATACAAGCTATTGTTCTAACACCGAAAGCAGATGCTTTTCACAAACATTTAATCACAATTCATTTTTCTATATAATTCAGTATATTGACTCAGAATCCCTGGTCTAAATTTAATGTATATACTCATTAAAACAGTGCTACGTATTATTAATATCTCACCTGTAATCGTGCTTTCTGGGTATATTTCAAGAATGATGGAAACAAAACATAACAAAATAACTTCTATAATTCGTGCATGTTTTCTTTCCAACTGGAATCTTCTCTCAAAACATCTTCCTCCAACTATTTGGGATATAAAAATAACATTCAATGATTCATGATTTGGAATTTGTATTAGTATATGAAATCCATATAATAATAAGCTTCATACTGCATCAATAAAATGAGAGATTTATTGATTTGAATCTGATTCCCGTAAGTTTATGGGAGCATTGTAAAACATGATTGATACAAAAATTGGAAGGTTTTTTTATCTGTAATTTCACACAGAGTCAAATTTCAGACCCAGAGAGCAACAGAATTATTTTGCTATGGCATGTGAAACATCACGTGCTAAGCCCTCTCTTGGCATCTACAATGGCATATTTCCAAGGAGTTAACAAATGGTTGGGACAACAGATGATATCCTCACCCTGGTTCAAGGGCTTTAGGCTCAATTAAAATACTTCACCGCTGGTTTGGATCACTCCAAGTCATGCATCACTTTAAGCTGTTCTTTTAAAGTGAAGAAAAATCTTCTTGAAAGGTTTTTATTCTATAGTTTTCTAACAATGCATAATCTAATTATTTGCCTTTCATTTAAAGTATATGTCCTTCAGATGTTACAGTACTGGAACATGTATTTGATGCATCGGGCATAGATTATACTCTGTTTAGAACGTACCTCCAGTTGCAAAACCACAGGTTGATCAATAAGTCATTATCTACACCTTGTTTTGATTTATAAAATATAGGGTAAAGTCCATTTATTTTCAACAAGTAAGAAAAATCCACAAATAATAACAGTGGAAAAGTGCAAGGCTATTGTTCTCCTGCCACTAGTATTTATCAACATAACATTTCAGAAATAGCTGAAGCCATGAATCAAGCTGGTGCTTTCAAAGCCCGTTTACTGTTTAAGTCCATCGTATTTTTTTGTAATCCCCGACACAGGAGCAAATGCCCTATTCATCTAGGTAAAACATTCATGCTAAAATTATTTTAAACAAGAAAGAATATAAGTAAGCAAAAATGTTATTTACAATTCGTCTAGATCGCATCATCTATCTTTTTTTAATCTTTTAGTCATTGAGTCATACAGTCATACAGTGTGGAAACAGGCCTTTTGGCCCAACTTGCCCACTCCGACCAATATGTCCCATCAACACTAGTCCCACCTGCCTGCATTTGGCTCAAATCCATCCAAACCTGTCCTTTCCATATACCTGTCATATTGTTTCTTAAACGTTTTAATAGAATATTACTTTTTCTGAAATAGATAATTCCAATTATTCTGTTACAGTTTGTAATACAATCAAGCAGAAACTCAGGTGAACACATTCTAGTATAAAACAACACTCTATTTTATTGAAAACTAGACAAAGAATTTTAAACAGAGGAATGTACTACAGATGAATAACATTTCAGATCAAGGCACTTCATACAAGATGTATTGTATCATTGGAGGTTGTGCAGATGTCTCACAGTTCCAGTGACCCAGGTATGATTTTGATTTCCAGTGCTGGCTCCATAGTGTTTCCATATACTCCTAGTAATCAAGGGGTTGAACTTGAGTTTTTCTTCAACATCTCAGGGAAGTCCTGGGTGTCAGGTTAAACCCCTGTCTCACTGTGCGAGTTGGCCCCCCGAGTTTTCACTCGTGGTGATCACGTAGCGGGAACGTCGGAACTCGCACGAGCAACTTATCGACTCGTTGCGCTAACGGCAGGTACTCGGGAAACTTGTTAACTCGTGATCGTGAAAAAAATCAAACATGTTTGATTTTTTCCACGAGTCAAATTAACTGTTCAAGTTAAAAATGGAAACATTTAAAACTCGTTGTAATAACGTAGTGGCCCCGTGCGTTTATCTTAGTGTCTCGTGAGTCTACCGTGGGAACTTTAATAATCTGTTCTTTTGCTCGAGTAAAGACTGAACCAAAGATAGACACAAAATGCTGGAGTAACTCAGCGGACCAGGCAGCATCTCTGGAGAGAAGAAATAGAGTCGAGACCCTTCTTCAACTTACCCGAAATGCCACCCATTCCTTCGCTCCAGAATGCAGCCTGTCCCGCCGAGTTACTCCAGCATTTTGTGTCTAAATCTTCGGCCTTTCTGCTACCTTTATTATGAGGCGCCTGCCCCGTGGCTTCACTCTGTCTCAATGAACGGCTTAAAGACCTGCCGAAGGGGCAAGTCTGGGGTGGTGGGTGGGATGTGTCCACGTGTGATGCTCCATCCACCCCCCCCCCCCGGGGCCGAGAGTGTGGGATTGGGAAGGAACTGCAGATGCTGGTTACACCGGAGATAGACACACACAATGCTGGAGTAACTCGGCGGGACAGGCTGCATCTCTGGAGCGAAGGAATGGGTGGCATTTCGGGTAAGTCTGAAGAAGGGTCTCGACTCTATTCCTTCTCTCCAGAGATGCTGCCTGGTCCGCTGAGTTGTGTGTGTGTGTCTCTCTCCCTCTCTGTCTATCTGTTTGTATCTGTGTGTGTGTCTGATGTCGGTCCCGGTGGCCGCTCAAAGTCACCCGAGCTGCTTGATTCCTCTGAAGTGGTGGCCAGCTGCTGTCTGTGTGTATCTCTCTCTCTATGTGTGTGTGTGTGTGTATGTGTGTGTGTGTCTCTCTCTCTCCCTCTCTGTCTATCTGTGTCTATCTGTGTGTGTGTCTGCTGTCGGGTCCCGGTGGCCGCTCAAAGTCACCCGAGCTGCTTGATTCCTCTGAAGTGGTGGCCAGCTGCTGTCTGTGTGTATCTCTCTCTCTATGTGTGTGTGTGTGTGTCTCTCTCTCCCTCTCTGTCTATCTGTGTGTGTGTGTGTGTGTGTGTGTGTGTACTGTCGGGTCCCGGCGGCCGCTCAGTCACCCGAGCTGCTTAATTCCTCTGAAGTGGTGGCCAGCTGCTGTCTGTGTGTATCTCTCTCTCTGTGTGTGTGAGTCTGCTGTCGGGTGTTTATTTAAAATAGAGATCCATTGCAAAAAATATTTAAAAACATAAAACAAGAAATGCTTGGTTACTGGAGGGTGCGCATTTTCCCATCCGCGCTGAAATAACTCAAAACCACAGGATGGAGATGTATTTTAACATTGTTGCTTTATTAAAACATACCTTCATTCACGGTTGGCTCAAGAGTAACGGGAGAGGAACTTGCTAACTCGGGAGAGGAACTTGGAACATCGCAGCAATGACATACCCGTGGGAACTCGTATTACACACTTGATCATAAACTTGCAGTCTCGTGCACAGCACGAGTCTGTCACTCGGGGTACCTCGTGGGTCAACTCGCACAGTGAGACAGGGCCGTTTAATTAGCCACCTTAAATTACATGCAACCTAGGTGGTTGTTAAGAGAATCAGTGGGATCTTAATGGGTGCGTGTGCGAAAATAAATTACAAAAAAATAAGGCTTGATGGAAATGTGCTCATCTGGAATTGCCTAAATGGGCTGGATGGCCTCTTTCTATTTCATGCAGTAATGTGAAAAAAATGACCAGGCCACATTTTCAGAAGATCAAAGCTAGAAAGTAATATTTAAAGAATGTTTAAATTTGAAAGAATAAAACCTATGCTGGAAAGCAGGTTAACATCAACATGCAGAATTAAGGTCATGATCATCAGTGTGAAAGCTTTTTTCCTTTTTTTCTATGTATGTGTGTCAAGATACACACACCAAGAACATTATGATGTAGCTTTCAGTGTCCTCACTATAGCCCAGGTACAATTACAATTGTTGAAAAATCATGTCAATGTTCAAAACTGCCACCATTACTCCAATTTGACCTAGCAATTTTTAACAACTTTCAGAAAAATGAAAAGCACAAAGAGCAAGTCCATGTTAAAAACAGAATAATATTCCCTATATTGTGATCCTTTATATTCAAATATATTCACCTTTACATTCTGATTGAATGGCATTGCAATTTGATTTCCACACAGCAACCTGTCTCATGCAGTGCAATGCTTATTTTGATATTTACACGACTCTAGCATTAGTAAGCAATGGGTTTACTGGCCTGTGCAAATAGTACTGTATGCTTATAAAATAGACAATATATTCAAATTATGTGTACTGCACTTTTTTTAGCCTAGGCAGTAATGATAAGAATTGAGTCTGTAATTGTTTTAATTGAACTGATCTATAGAAGAAGTGTTCTCTCATTTGGGAGGCAAATACAGATCAGAGGACATAAATTATCAGTTTGCTTTTGTCACATGAATCTACATGCTCATATTGTTAACTCTTAGTTCCCATTAATCTTTTTTTTTTCACAATGTGATAATGTTATATTGCTGTTGTAGCTTTCAGTGGAATGTTTTACATTAGTTGCACTGGTCAAATAAACCTTTTACTTCTACCTTTTTACTTTGTAAAAAAAACATTTTTGTGAATTATACCTTAAGCAGACATACCGGCCTTTCAATTTCTTTGCCCCTGGTACAGTGTATGGTCTTGTTTGAACAAAACCTACGAACCTGCTGCTCAATCATCAACATACCTGCAGGTGATTGAGGATCACTTGAACAACATCTGTGGGGTTGGGCTTCCAGCGTCCAGCTTCCAGCTTCCCCATGGATTGTTCTCACACAGCAGTAGCTGGATCTACATGGGCAAGTTTGGATGTGAAGTTACGGCAAGTCACCAACTTGCTGCTGATGGGTGGGTGACCTAGCTTTCTTGAAGAAGGGGGGGGGGGGGGAGGGGGTGAGGGGAAAAGAAGTGATTTTCAAGATTTAAGGAATGAACTCAACTGAATGGACAGATTTAAAAGAATAATTCAGCTTTGGCGAGATGAGTCTGTTGAGTAAAGTAATATTATTTCTTTTAAACGGCAAACAAAGTGTTCAACTCAACCGCGTTCTGGGTCAGCCAAATACGCAAAACTCTTTCTAGACGGGTGGAGCTTGACAAAACTGACAATACAAAAACCCGCAAAAACACACACGCGATCACGTGACTGCGCCAGCCAATAGCGAGGGTTCGTATTGCCCCAAGCCACCACTAGGTGCTGTTAGAGGACCCCCCCCAGAACCCGAGGTATGGAACCGAGCGGGAGGCCGGATGAGGCGACTGGACCGAGTGGAAACGAGGCGCACGACTGGCGGTACAAGTGGGACTGGCAGAACAGAGCCATAAAACAGTAACGGAGCAGGGGAGACGGGCACAACAGGTGCCACCGGAACAACCAGCGGACGGCCTCTATGCTGGGGTTGAGCCACAATCACTGGGCTATCGACATCCAGGTGGACGGGTTTGAGGCGAGCGACCGAAACGATCTTCTCTCTGCCCCCAACATCCAACAGAAAAGTCATGATGCTGAGGCACAGCACCCGGAAAGGAGCTTCATAAACCCGCTGCAGTGGAGTCCGTGCAAGTCCCTGCAAAGGAATACAAATAAACAGTTCTTAAGCTCCCGAGGCACATACACCGGAGCTGTCACATGCCACAAGGTTGGTATGGGGACAATAGGGCATCGTCTCCCGGTGGACATGTCACAGAGGACTGACACCCCTGCTGGACCGAAAGGGACATCGGCCAACCGCAACCCGGAGGTAGCCGTCCGGTACCCGTCCACCTCACCAGTCTCGCATTACGCTGCAGCGAGCTCCACGCTGAGGTCAACAGCCGGCACGGCCGAGGCCACTAGACGAGACAACGCATGCGTGACCAGGTTCAGTTTACTGGCCACATGTTGAATGTCAGTGGTGAACTCGTACACTGAAGCTAGGTGCCGTTGCTGACGAGCGGACCAGGGGTTGGACACCTTGGTAATGGCAAACATCAGGGGTTTGTGGTCAGTGAAGGCCGTGAAGGGCCTGCCTTCTAAGAAGTACGGATAAAAGGCGGACAGCCAAATAAAGGGCTAGAAGCCTCTCAGTTTCAGGCCCGTGGCATTTTGCTGGGTAGGCTGGGCGCGGGGTTAGCGGCGGCATTCATTATCAAGGTCCGAATTGACGATAGGACCAACAGGGTCACCACTTTGGCGAGATGAGTCAGTTGAGTAAAGTAGAATTCTTTATTTTTAATGGCAAACAAAGTGTTCTACTCAACCGCTTTCTGGGTCAGCCAAATACACAAAGCTCCTTCTACATGGGTGGAGCATGACAAAACTGACAATACAAAAACCCGCGAAAACACACCCACGATCATGTGACCGCGCCAGCCAATAGCGATGGTTCGTATTGCCCCAAGCCACCACTAGGTGCCGCTACACAGCCTGTAAAGGTGGAACACTCACACCTTCTTCGAGTTTTGAGTTTAGTTTATTTTCACGTGTACGGAGGTACAGTGTAAAGCTTTTGCTGTGTGCTAACTGGTCAGCGGAGAGGAAATATATGCGTACAATCGAGCCATCCACAGTGTGCAGATATATGATAAAGGAATAAAGTGCAAGATAAAGCCAGTAACGTCCATTCAAAGATATTCCGTGGGTCTCCAAAGAGGTGGATAGTGGTTTTTGTGCATGGCCAATTTCACATCTCAACAGGAAAGAAAATTAGGAAGAGACTCACTGGTTTTCCTCCCAGGAAATGAAGACAGCAAATAATAGTCAAATATTCATCCTGATAGAAACATAGAAACATAGAAATTAGGTGCAGGAGTAGGCCATTCAGCCCTTCGAGCCTGCACCGCCATTCAATCGTATCCCGTACCTGCCTTCTCTCCATACCCTCTGATCCCCTTAGCCACAAGGGCCACATCCAACTCAACTATCATCCTGATGTATTAATATTCCTACTCTAATCGTGTTCTTGACCTTGTCTGACACGACTTCTTAAACATTTGGTAATTAAATATTTTCTGTTATCTTTTTCATTTATTTTTCACCTGACAATGCTTTGCCAACTTTTTTATGGGACGCACTGAAAAAAAAGTCATATCTGTATGATTTTATATTTTGATGACTTTCTATCTGGATCTAGTTTACATGTCTCTAATCTTTCCTTGCAGCTTGCTCCTACTACGTATGTTAAGTTAACATGAATGAGCTTCTAAAGAACTGTAGAGAACACCATCCAGCTGTGCCACAGAATTGTTTTTTCATGATTAGACAAAAATATGCCTCCTATTTCATGGGCAAGGTGTTGTGTATCAACTCTTAGTCAATGTTGATTGAAATACTACTTATGTTCCAGGCAAATAAATTTAGATTCATCATCAAACACAGTGAATTACTATTAAAATATCTGGTTCCATAAAGCACTGAGAGGAACCTTTGCCCAACAGAAATTTTTGTTTCAGCATCTTATGTGTTGTCCAGTTCATATTTATTTTTAGCTGTGAAAGAATGCAAACATGCAAATGTGATAATTTTTGGCATTTCACAGTAAGCAGCATGTGAGCTAAGTGGTTTTCCAATGAGTCAGTGAAATTCACTGAAAAACTGCATTTGATCTGAAAGAGAGAGGTGTCAGATGCAGTCCTGCAGAAATGCCTTCCTGCATACAGGTTTTCTTCAAAAGATTTACTACAGCAATAAATCAAAGGGGTTTCCTTTGCAGCCTTGCCAAGGCAAATGTGATGAATTTTCCTAAATGCAGATAGTTAAGAGTAATTAAGCGGAACATAGTTTATTGTACATGTTCATGCTATCTTCTTAATACAATTAATTTTCCAGTTTCATTTTAAATATTTTCTCTGCTAAACAGATGTCTAGTTAGCAATTTTAATTTTTCAAACCATTGTTTTTGGATTCACAATTATAAATCTATGCTACCGAGGATATTTTTTTGCAAGCATTTTACTGAAGAATGAAAAATGTGCACTGTCTGACATTGCACTTCCCCCAAAGGAAGTATTGGTCTTCCCTTTGATTATTTAGAGATACACCCCACTGAGTCCACACTTACCAGCAACCATCCCATACACTAACACTATCCTACACACTCAAGACAATTTGCTATTTAAAAAAGCCAATGAATATACAAACTTGCTTGTCTTTGGAGTGTGGCAGGAAACCAGAGCACCCAGAGAAAACCCATGTGGTCACAGGGAGAATGTACAAACATCACACAGACAGCACCCAGAGTCATGCTTGAACCCGAGTCTCTGGCGCGTAAAGCAGCAACTCTACTGCTGCACCACTGTGTCGCCATTTGCTCAAGAGACAGTGAGTTCCATACTATTGAGGAGACAGGGTTGTAATTGGGTGTGGGGGTTGGGAGGCACAGGGAGGGATACTCTGATCCAGAAATCTGGAAGAAGGGGTTTCGTTTGGTGAGCTAATGGGAACTTTATTGGTTGTCCAGATGACAAGCTGGTGGTGGTCAGGTGCATTTTTTGACATCGGGATGAAGTCACGGAGAAGAGGGACAGGATGTCTAAGGACCCTTCGAGAAATTTAGAGACTGCTAATATGAAGGAAACATCAGATACTGTAGTCATGACATGTTGAAGAAGGATTGAAACATTGGAAAGACCAGATCAAAAGGGAAGATGAGAAGAGGGCCTGGGGAGGTTTTGGTTGGTGAGCTTGGAATGAATGTTGTCAGATGCACTAAGTTAGCCTAGGGGTGATGTTAAAGAAGTACTCCTGTTTCCCAAGGCCCACAGGCAATGTCTATCTCTGCCCTCCCTTCAGCAGATGTGTTAAACCTGCAATGAAGATCAAATCCCATGCACACATCTTATTATAGAATTTAAACAAGCTTCTTCATTTCCAGCTGTCTGGCTGCCTCCGTTAACAATAACAGTGGGTGATTTTGAGGACAGCTGAATGTATGTTTGCAATTTTTAACATTTTTACATTGCACCTGACCAAATACCAACTGCTTTGCATTTTAAATTTGCTCCTGTGTAGGATTGCCAACTTTCAATCGGTCAAAGTAAGGGACAAATTCCCAATGGCAACGGTCAAAGTAAGGGACAAATTCCCGATGGCAATTCGTTGACCGACTCAGCCGTGCCTGGGTGAATGATGAGTTGGCCCGGGTGCTGGACTGTACACAAAGCCCAGCCGGTGGGCCAGCTGAGGAGTTTTGCCCCGCGCGACATCGCATGCAAAGTCCAGCACCCCATCCAACTCATGAACCAATGATCGGCCATGAGAAGGAGGGGTGGTGGTGTTGGCGGTAAGCGAAGGTCCGGAGGTCGGACAGCTGGCCGGGCTGCCGATTCGACGGGGCCATGGACGAGGCGCTGCTGCTGCACTTCATGGGCTGCACCACGTCGGGACGGGTGAGGCGCGGCTGGATGGGGCGCTCTGACCCGACAGTCCCCTTGACCCGAGTAGTAGCAGTCAAATACGGGACAAGGGTGGTCCCGTAAGGGACAAACCAATTTAGCCCAAGATACGGGATGTCCTGGCTAATACGGGACAGTTGGCAACCCCACTCCTATGTGACCCACTCTCTCCAAATTTTAAGTTAATCCTCTCCTCCCCTTCAGAAGTAAAATATGACCAACCTATCTTCCTCAGTTGCTATCTTTCTCTGAGCTTCAGAAGAGATATCAGCCATCCAATTCAGACATATATCATCTGTCAGCCTCTTGGACTGTCAGGCCTTGTTCCTCACCAACGATAGACACAAAATGCTGGAGTAACGCAGCAGGTCAGGCAGCATCTTTGGAGAAAAGGAATAGGTGATGTTTCAGGACAAGATCCTTCTTCAGACTCATTTTGTTACTCACCAGCCATTCCCTTCCACCCACCAGCTGATTTCAACATACCTTCAATGATTATTTCCCTCCCCCTCCTCTCTGGCCTAATTCTGCTCCAATAATTTATGAACTCATGAAACCGGAGAATCTGGAGAAATGTCATGCAGTCACAGGGAGAATGTACAAACTCCACTCTGACAGCACGCATAGTCAGGATCGAACCCGGATCTCTGGCACTCTAAGGCAGTAACTCTACTGCTGTGCCACTGTGCCACCCTTTGCTCAAGGGACAGTGATATGCAGACTGTTGAGGAGACAGAGCAGCCAGGCCTTGTTCCTCACTAGCCATTCCCCCCCACCCAACAGCTGATTTCAATGTACCTCTAGTGATTATTTCCCTCCCTTCCTACCTTCATTCCTCCTCCCATTCTTCTGTCCATTCCTCCCCTCTCCCTTCTCTGTCTCTCCTGCTCAGTTTTGTGCTCAGCTTCCACATACCATTTCCAATGAATGTGAAACGTGACTAATGCATTTGCGTGCCAGTCAGATTACAGTAAAGCCCAAGTATCTTACGTTTGAACTTAAATGTTCCAGGAAGAAACACAGCTTTCTTTTATATAGTGGACTGATGCACAGTTGGAACCGATATACTTACCCGAAATTCAGAAATGTTAACATTTCTGCTCATTAAATAGTGTTAGTCATCTTACACCATTTATATATTAACCTTTAGTTGGAATATGTTTTCAAAAGCACCTTTGCAACAAAATGAATCAGATGGCTGTGGGACCTGTGAGAATAGAAGTCTGTGATTATAGCACAATATTCCTGGGCAGCTGTGTGTTCTTCTTTTCCATGTCAGCCTACAGGGCCTTGTCTGAGGCATTGACGAAACCAGAGGGAAAAGTTAAATGCAATCCTGACAAAATTTCAAGTAATGCATCCTGGCATCCATTTCTGTGAAACAGCGGGAACATTTCCTTTCATGTTGAGTGTGAAACTTCAATTGCACAGTTCTGAACTCCATATATCAGGGAGTATTGAGTGTGAAAGATTACTCATATTATATAACCAATCAATTTGAAGAGATCAAAGGGGCTCATTCTTCTCAGAATCATTCCAATGATTGTTACATTCAAAAGATCCTGTGGGAATTCTATTGGGAAAATGCCAAAAGTTGCTATATTATAACTCGGATTCAGTGGAGAATATTGTGATGTTTTAATTCAAAGAGATTCACAGTTTGTGATGCTTTCACCTGGTGCTCAGTTTAGTTTGAGCTGGAGCCTGTTCATAGTTCACTATGCATGTTGTCACATATTACATGAGTGCAAACAGGGGTACAAACCAAAATCTAAAGCAATCAAATCATTTTCATTAATCAACCTATAAATCACTGGAGACCAAGTGTACATTATGATCCTCTTACTTACAGACTTTTTATGTTGATTGTATGGTTGTAACAAATAAAATAATGGGGGTGAGGGATATCATGGAGTGACAGCAGAGTGGTGGGAAGGGTGGGCGGCTGTAGTGGCTATTTTACCTGCAAATCATATGAAAGATATTGAAGGTATTGTGGATTGAAAGAGAGAGGAGAGACAAAGAGAGAGAGAGGACAGAGAGCGAGAAAGAAAAGGGGAGAAAGAAAGGGAGAGAGGGAGAAGGGACAGAGTTGGAGAGAGAAAGCGGAGTGAGAGAGAAAGAAAGAGAGAAAGAAGAGGGACGAGGCAGAGAAAGAGAGAAAAATGGCAAGGAGAAAACGGAGAGAGAGAAAGATAGAGAGAAAGAGAGAGGGGCATGAGACAGTGAGCGAGCGTAAAATGGAAAGGCAGAGAGAGAGAGGGAGAGAGAGAAAGAGGGGTGGTGCCTCTCTCTGCTCCGATGGCAGAGAAGTTTTGAAGCAACCTTTTAAACGTTTTCGTCAAAGGAAGAGGGACAGAGGCAGTGAGAGTTCGAAGTTTGACAACGTCGGACTGCAGCAACTTCCCTTTATTTCTAACGGATTTCTCCATCCAGCGCTTTCCTGGAATGCCGTGGGAACGGCAGTGGTTGGCGGATTACCAATTGTACCTGGAGACCAGGAATCGGAAAGAGGCAGTGTTTATGTGGTTTCTAGCATCGTAACCCTGCTCCCATACCGTTTTGCCCAGACCAGGTTGCCTGGGCATAAACGAAGAGAAGGTATTTTTGAATCCGGCAGTTTCTGGAGGCTCGGAATACCTCGGGAAAGCCTCCCAAAAGCTACTCTCGGCAGATAAGTTCAGCATGGGTGTCTTTCCCTGCTCGGCTGGAGAGAACTGCTTCTGCTGCTCTTTTAGACTGACTGAGATCGCTTTTAAGCTGAGACTGATGTTGTCTCTGGTGCTGGTTTGTACCACTGTCATGATGGCGGCGACTCAGGCTCGGAGCTTCGCAGCTGCGGTTTTGGCAGCTGCTTCGGGGTCACTCGAGGAGGCGTCTTGTGTTAACATTGGAGGGATCAAATGCGAGATCACGGTCTAAACCGGGTATCGGTGGACCTTAGAATCATAGATTCATAGAAAATAGGTGCAGGAATAGGCCATTCGGTCCTTCGAGCCTGCACCGCCATTCAATATGATCATGGCTGATCATCCAACTCAGTATCCTGTACCTGCCTTCTCTCCATACCCCCTGATCCCTTTAGTCACAAGGGCCACATCTAGCTCCCTCTTAAATATAGCCAACGAACTGGCCTCAACTACATTTTGTGGCAGAGAATTCCACACTCACCACTCTCTGTGTGAAAAAAGATCTTTTCATCTCGGTCCTAAAAGACTTCCCCCTTATCCTTAAACTGTGACCCCTTGTTCTGGAGTTCCCCAACATCGGGAACAATTTTTCTGCATCTAGCCTGTCCAACCCCTTAAGAATTTTGTAAGCCTCTATAAGATCCCCCCTCAATCTCCTAAATACCAGCGAATACAAGCCGAGTCTATCCAGTCTTTCTTCATATGGAAGTCCTGCAATCCCAGGAATCAGTCTGGTGAACCTTCTCTGTACTCCCTCTATGGCAAGAATGTCTTTCCTCAGATTAGGAGACCAAAACTGTACGCAATACTCCAGGTGTGGCCTCACCAAGATCCTGTACAACTGCAGTAGAATCTCCCTGCTCTTGTACTCAAATCCTTTTGCTATGAATGCCAACATACCGTTCGCTTTCTTTACAGCCTGCTGCACCTGCATGCCTACTTTCAATGACTGGTGTACCATGACACCCAGGTTTCGTTGCATCTCCCCTTTTTCTAATCGGCCACCATTCAGATAATAATCTACCCTCCTGTTTTTGCCGCCAAAGTGGATAACCTCACATTTATCCACATTATACTGCATCTGCCATGCATTTGCCCACTCACCCAACCTATCCAAGTCACCTTGCAGCCTCCTAGCATCCTCCTCACAGCTAACACTGCCCCCCAGCTTCGTGTCATCCGCAAACTTGGAGATGTTGCATTCAATTCCCTCATCCAGATCATTAATATATATTGTAAATAGCTGGAGTCCCAGCACTGAGCCTTGCGGTACCCCACTAGTCACTGCCTGCCATTCTGAAAATGACCCGTTCACTCCTACTCTTTGCTTCCTGTCTGCCAGCCAGTTCTCTATCCACATCAATACTGAACTCCCAATACCGTGTGCTTTAAGTTTTTATGCTAATCTCTTATGTGGGACCTTGTCGAAAGCCTTCTGAAAGTCCAGATATAACACATCCACTGCTTCTCCCTTATCCACTCTACTAGTTGCATCCTCAAAAAATTCTATAAGATTCGTCAGACATGATTTACCTTTCATAAATCCATGCTGACTTTGTCCACTGATTTCACCGCTTTCCAAATGTGCTGCTATCCCATCTTTAATAACTGACTCTAGCATTTTCCCCACTACCGATGTTAGACTAATTGGTCTGTAATTCCCCGTTTTCTCTCTCCCTCCCTTTTTAAAAAGTGGGGTTACATTAGCTACCCTCCAATCCTCAGGAACTACTCCAGAATCTAAAGAGTTTTGCAAAATTATCACTAAGGCATCCACTATTTCTGGGGCTACTTGCTTAAGTACTCTGGGATGCAGCCTATCTGGCCCTTGGGATTTATCGGCCTTTAATCCATTCAATTTACCTAACACGACTTCCCGGCTAACCTGGATTTCACTCAGTTCCACCATCTCATTTGACCCCCGGTCCCCTGCTATTTCCGGCAGATTATTTATGTCTTCCTTTGTGAAGACAGAACCAAAGTAGTTATTCAATTGGTCTGCCATGTCCTTGTTCCCCATGATCAAATCACCAGTCCCTGACTGCAAGGGACCTACATTTGTTTTAAGTAACCTTTTGCTCTTCACATATCTATAAAAACTTTTGCAGTCATTTTTTATGTTCCGTGCCAGTTTTCTTTCATAATCTATTTTCCTTTTCCTAATTAAGCAATTTGTCCTCCTCTGCTGGACTCTGAATATCTCCCAGTCCTCTGGTAGGCTGCTTTTTCTGGCTAATTTGTATGCTTTATCTTTAGTATTGAGACTATCCCTGATTTCCCTTGTTATCCACGGATGCACTCCCTTCCCTAATTTATTCTTTTGGCAAACTGGGATGAACAATTGTAATTCATCCATGCAGTCTTTAAATGCCTTCCATTGCATATCCACCGTCTACCCTTTAAGAATCACTTGCCAGTCTATCTTGGCCAATTCACGTCTCATACCTGAGATCGGCCCCATGGTTTGCTCATCCTGCAACATGTAAAGTTACCTTTCTTTAAGTTCAGAACCCTTGTTTCTGAATTAACAATGTCATTCTCCATCCTAATGAAGAACTCAACCATATTATGGTCACTCTTGACCAAGGGGCCACGCACAACAAGACTGCTAACTAACCCTTCCTCATTACTCAGTACCCAGTCTAGAATAGCCTGCTCTCTCGTTGGTTCCTCTACATGTTGGTTTAGAAAACTATCCCGCATACATTCCAAGAAATCCTGTTCCTCAGCACCCCTGCCAATTTGATTCACCCAATCTATATGTAGATTGAAGTCACCCATTATAACTGTTTTACCCTTGTTGCATGCATTTCTAATTTCATGTTTGATGCCATCCCCAACTCCACTACTACTGTTAGGTGGCCTGTACACAACTCCCACTAGCGTTTTCTACCCCTTAGTGTTTCGCAGCTCTACCCATATCGATTCCACATCCTCCAAGCTAATGTCCTTCCTTTCTATTGCATTAATCTCCTCTCTAACCAGCAACGCTACTCCACCTCCTTTTCCTTTCTGTCTATCCCTCCTGAATATTGAATATTCCTGGATGTTCAGCTCCCAGCCTTGGTCACTCTGGAGCCTTGTCTCCGTGATTCCAACTATATCATATTCATTAATAACTATCTGCACATTCAACTCATCCACCTTATTACGAATGCTCCTTGCATTGAGACACAAAGCGTTCAGGCTTGTTTTTTACAACACTTACCCCTTATACAATTATGTTGAAAAGTGTCCCTTTTTGATTTTTGCCCTGGATTTTTCTGCCTGCCACTTTTACTTTTCACCTTGCTACCTATTGCTTCTACCCTCATTTTACAACCCTCTGTCTCTCTGATCATTCTCCCATCCCCCTGCCACATTAGTTTAAATCCTCCCTGACAGCACAAGTAAACACTCCCCCAAGGACATTGGTTCCCTTCAAGCCCAGGTGCAGACCGTCCTGTTTGTACTGGTCCCACCTCCCCCAGAACTGGTTCCAATGCCCGAGAAATTTGAATCCCTCCCCCTTGCACCATTTTTCAAACCACGTATTCATCTGCAATATCCTCCTATTTCTACGCTGACTAGCACGTGGCACCGGTAGGAGTTCAGAGATTATTACCTTTGAGGTCCTACATTTAAGTTTATCTCCTAGCTCCCTAAATTCGCCTTGTAGGACCTCATCCCGTTTTTTACCTATATCGTTGATGCCAATGTGCACCACGACAGCTGGCTGTTCACCCTCCCCCTCCAGAGTGTTCTGCAGCCGTTCAGTGACATCCCTGACCCTTGCACCAGGGGGCAACATACCATCCTGGAGTCTCGTTTGCGGCCGCAGAAACGCCTATCTATTCCCCTTACTATTGAATCCCCTATTACAATAGCCCTTCCACTCTTCTTTCTCCCCTCCTGTGCCACAGAGCCACCAATGGTGCCATGAACTTGGATGCTGCTGCCTTCCCCTGATGAGCCATCTCCCCCAACAGTATCCAAAATGGTATATCTGTTTAGGAGGGAGATGACCACAGGGGACTCCTGCACTATCTGCCTACTGCTACGTTGGCTAATGGCCACCTGTTCCCTTTCTGGCTGCTTAACCTGCGGTGTGACTAACTCACTGTACATGGTATTCACGAGCTTCTCAGCATCGTGGATGCTCCAGTATGAATCCAACCGCAGCTCCAATCGTTCAATGCGGTCTGCCAGGAGCTGCAGCTGGACACACATCCTGCAAATGTAGTCACCAGGGTCACCGACAATATCCTTGATCTCCCACATGTTGCAGGATGAGCAAACCATGGGGCCGATCTCAAATGACATGGCTTGCCCCCAAATTAAATCAACTCACACAATAACAATCTTAATCCTTTAAACTAACCTTTACTAAAAAGCACTGTACCCTTTAGCTCACTGAACCCTTTAGCTCACTTTACCTTTAACTCACTTTACCTTTAATGCAAACCAGGGGTTGCACCCAATCAGCTGCTTCCACCAGAACACTTGTGTGGAACTTTACAGGTTTGGGTTTCTCCTCCTCTTGCCCCAACGTCTCCTGGGCCTCTGTTAAAACAAAGCCCCGCGTTCGATTTTTAAACTCACCACCCGGAGACTCCTCCTCTTGCTCCAATGTCTCCTGGGCCAAGGAGGCAATAGACGTTGATGTGCATGATTTTTTTCAGAAGACGTGATTGCCTCTTTCCGAGGTTGCACGGGGAGAAATGTGAATTTATCTTAAAGTCACAGCAGGAGGTGGCCCTGGCTTTGGAGAAGAGGCTCACAGTGGGTGGGATCTTTTTACCAGTGGAACTGTGTGTGTTCACCGTGAGACTGGTCCTCCCTCGCTGCATTCCCACTTTTATCCACACCTGGCAAAGATTGGGGAGGTGCGGTAGGATTAAAGTCCAGTTAGCTGTCAAATGGTGGCCGGAGCTGCCGGGACTTATCCGGACACATGAAGCTATCCTTTGCAGTAAGGATGGTGGTCTTTTAGAGTTTGAGAAGCGTCAGTTCGGGGACTTTTTGAATCTCCTAAGAGAGAGGGGCCCCACTCCCGCAAGGAGTGTGAGGAAAAAACCTCAGTGTGTCTTCAACATGAAGATCACATTAGCTAGCCAAAACATAAATGGCGGAAGTGGGGACCTTCGTAGATTTCACCATCTATCAGTCCTCAGAGAGGGAATGTATGCAGCGAGCTTTCTGCAAGAGACGCATACTGTTATCAGAGATGAACCCACCTGGCTACTGAAGTGGGAATGGAGGGTTAACATGAGCCGCCTCAGCACAGATTCGAGTGGGGTAGCCTTCCTGTTGGCCCCGACTTTCCAGCCGGAGATCCTGAAGGTGCACAAAGTTGTGCCAGGCCGTTTGCTCTATCTGGCCGTTATATTTCATTAACGTGTACACCCCCAGCACCGACGCGATGCTGGCATGCCTACTTCAGGAGATGACTGCTCTGCTGAGCACTATTGATTGCGGAGAGTGTGTCTTCCTTGGGGGGGATTTCAATTGCACCCTTAAGGTGCGAGATCGCTCTGGTACTCAGTGTGCCCCTGCTGAATTGTGAAGAAGTTGAGAGGTTTGATCGATTCCTATGAGTTGGTTGATGCATGATGGAATCTCCACCCTGATTCCAACGCTTTTTTGCGGAGATCTGAGGGGGGTGGTTCCCATATCGATTGCATATCAATCTCCGGAGCATATGTCTCTTGTTTCTCAGCGGCCTCCATGTGGCCGATACCATGCTGGGACCACTGCCTGGTGCGAGTGGACTTCATCGCTGCGCGCACACGGGCTGGGTCCACATCCTGGCACTTTAATAACCGGCTGCTGGAGGATCGCTGATTCCAGGATCATTCAGTTGGTTTGGGTGAAGTGGAGAGAGGGGCTTCCCTTCCATTAGGCAGTGGTGGGATGTGGGAAAGGCTTACATCCGACTCTTTTGTCATGAGTATACTTGGGGGTCGACCAGAAGGCGGGACGCGGCAGTCGAGTGACTCGAGAGGGAGTTACTTGACGCAGAGTCTCGCTTGGGTCGGATCAGTGAGCACTCCTGTGAGTGGGAAGTGTACCAGGAGAGGAAGGAAGTGCTGAGGGACCTGCTGCTTGTGCGGTCCCGAGGTGCTTATGTGAGGTCGCGGGTCCAGATTCTGCACGATCTGGACCAAGCTTCACCTTTCTTTTTCTCTCTGGAGAAAGGGCAGGGAGCCCTCAAACAGCTCATCGAGCTGCGCGTGGATGATGGCTCCTCTGTCACAGATTCAGAGAAGATCAGTGCTTTAGTTCGGTCCTTTTATGAGTGTTCTCTGCAGATGGTTTCAGCGGGGAGGCTCAGCAGGTCCTGTGGACGGGTCTACCGACTGTAGATAGAGCAGTGTTTGAACTCCTTGATGACCCCTTATCATTGGAGGAGTTGACTGGTGCCCTGCAGGTGGGGCAAGTCACCAGGACTGGATGGGATGACAGTAGAGTTTGTTAGAGCCTTCTGGGATGTCCTGGGGGGGTGACTATATGAAGGTCCTGAAGGAGAGCCTGGCGACCGGGGAGATGCCCCTCTCGTGGCGTAGGGCAGTTGTTGTCCTGCTGCCCAAGAAGGGCGAACTCCGCCTGTTGAAGAACAGGCGCCTTGTCTCTCTCCTCTGTACAGAGTATAAAGCCTTTGCACGGGCAATGGGAAATTCCCTGGGCTCTGTGCTGCCAAACTGATCCAAACTGTCCTATACAGTCCCTGGCCGGTCTATTCAAGATATCATCCACCTGGTAAGGGACCTGATTCATCTATCCCAGGGAACTGGTCAGTCAGCTGCTTTTCTGTCTCTCGATTAGGAGAACGGTAGATCATGGTCACCTTCTCGGGATGCTGCAAGTGTTTGAATTTAGACCACATTTTGTGGCCCGGGTACGGCTTTTGTACGCCGCAGCGGAGTGTCTCGTGCAGGTCAACGGTGCGTTGTTGGCTCCCATTCACTTTGGGAGGGGGGTACGCCAGGGGTGTCCCATGTATGGTCAGTTGTACTCGGTCTGTGTGGAGCTGTTCCTGTGTCTTCTTCGGAGGCGGTTGACAGGACTGGCTCTCCCAGGACTGGGGGTGAAGGTGGTTCTCGGCCTATACCGGATGATGTACTCCTTACGTTCACGGACCCTGTTGACTGCGGAGGATGCATGAATGCCAGCAGGTTTTCTCGGCAGCATCGTCCAGCAGGATCAACTGGAGTAAGTGTTCAGTTGGAGTGCATCGTATGCATGGAGCACTACGCACCTCCTCTACCTGGGGGTCTACCTGAGTCCCACTGAGGATGCTTGGCCGGAGAACTGGCAGGAGCTGGAGATGAAAGTCGACGCCTGGCTGGGATGCTGGTCAAGCTTGCTTAGAGTTCTTTCTTTCCAGGGTAGGGTACTGGTCATAAACCAGCTGGTGGCCTCCATGTAATGGCACTGGCTGGCCACTCTTGTACTGACCTCTATCTTTGCAACCACGATACAGAAGAGGCTAGTGGGATTCTTTTGGGGAGATAGGAAGCACTGGGTTTCCACAGCGGTCCTGAATCTCCCGTTAGAGGAGGGCGGCCAGTCCTTGGTATACGTGCGTACCAAGGTGGAGGCTCTCCGTCTCAGGACTCTGCGGAGGTACGTGTACACGGAGTGCCCCTCAGATGGCAAGCTCTGGCCATCTATTTTTCCGCCGGGTCCATTGCCTAAGGGGAGTTTTGCGGCTCCCGGTGGCGGGCATCAGTCGACCACGGGGGTCTGCCTAGTTTCTACCACGATGTATTAAGAGTGAGGAATCTGGTCATCTTCAGCTAGTGTGTTGCTCCTCAAGGGGAGGGGGGGGGGGTGTTGTGGCTGCGATGGGGGCCGGTCTTCACCCTGTCAAGGTGGGTGTCGAGGAGAAGTGTGTGCTCAGAGTGATTCTGACTGAGCTTACCCTGCTCCCCCGGAATTGCTCATCAGGCCCAGTCTCTGGAATATTTCCTGGGCGCCGGCCCCACACAACATGAGCTGCCTTTCCGAGATGCCCAGCATGCCGTTCTGTTACGCAGAGAGACGTGTACTGTACAGGATGCTCCTGCACATTCTGCACCTTCTTACCTTCGTCTTCCGTCCAGACACGCCTTAGCGGTCCCTGTTACCACCTGAAGGCGGGGGCGGTCCCCAGTGGATGTCTCTCTACAAGAGTCCTCCCCCTTTACATCGGGGACCTGGGGTGGAGAGTGTTGCACAGGGCTATGGTGTGTAATAAACTTTTGTGTCAGTTCACAGGGCTCGCCGGCTGCCTGTAACTTCTGCGGCGAGGAAGAGACCATGTTTCCCATGTACATGGAGTGTGTGAGGTTGCTGCCCCTGTCTGAAGGGGCTGCTCCTCAAGCTTTGGCTGCATTTTAGTCCCACAATCCTGGTGTTTGGGCACATGGCAGGGAGTGGGGATGGCCAAACGGGATGGTGGGATCTCCCTGTCGGTTTGCTCCTGGGCCTGGCGAAGATGGCCATTCGCGGGTCCAGGCTGCCTGCCTATATTCCGGGCCTATGTCCGTGCTTGCGTGTCCCTGGAGAGGGAACACGCGGTGTCCATGGGGACCCTGGATGCCTTCTGTATAAGCTGGTCGCCGCAAGGGGTCGAGAGCATTGTAAATAAAGATTGCACCATTGTATTATAATGACTGCTTGATGTATTGTGACCATTGAATGTAAAAGGCACTACATCTTTTGCTTGCAGATCATGACATCATGACAGTGAGTAGAGGAGTAGAGGAGTAGAGGGGAAGATGTTTTCATCAGGATGTTTACACTGAGTCAGCAGATAAAAGATTTCATTTAAAATAATGGTACGTAATATGAATGGACTTCATTCTTGTCAATAATTTAGTGAGAAAAATGAAAAGCCTTTAGTCAAACCAAGAATTCGCTCTTGCTTTGAGAGCTGCATGTGAAGAGACACAGCACAATCCTCCTGACGCACTGGTCCAGTGTAATTATTAAGATGCGATGGCTGTGGACGCCTGACTGACCAAATCTTGCAGCGGTTAGAACGTTAGGTCCCATCTGACTTGTGACTGCCTAGCTGCAAGAGCAATGGATTTAAAAGGGAGTTTCAGTAATTGTATCAAGGCCTGTGGAGATTTCTCAAATGCTTTTGATAAAAGGGAAGAATCCCATGCTGACTGCAGTAACTCATTCAGCAGTAAAGGAAATAGTATTTACACTTACCTCAACAGCACTCTATCTCATCGCACAACAGATTGTGTGTTATACATGCAACAGGATCGATCAATTAAAAAAGTCAGCTACTCATTCCCCTTGACAATAATTCCAACATTAAAATATATTGCAAAGTTCCACTTTATTCATTTTTAAGATTAGTTGTATTAAAAGATGAAATAGAAGATTGACATTGATTTTAATTGCTTTGTTAGCATCCTTTGACTGAGAGATTTACTGTGAAATGATATGGAACGGTGCAATGGTCATACTGATTGTTCTTGAATCCATGACCTTGTACATAACCCGTGAATCCAAAGAATTGTGAACTCAAAATATTATGCAATTTGCCCTCTTCAGGAAAGTTCAATTCTAACCATTTATTTATTAGATTGTTGCTACATAGTTCCAGGTTAAAATACATAAAGATCAAAATAACCCCTTCTAAATACTGAAATCTGTTCTAAAGTTAGATATTTGGGGGTCAAATTTGTAAGGTTCTGCTTCCCATGTGAAGGAATGTACAGCAAGAGTGTAGGTCAGTGATAAGACCATGATTGTTCAGCTAATTTTGTGGCCCATGTTTACATTTATCAACACTGTAATAGGAGAGGGCCACAAAGGCGGCACAGTTGTGCAGCAGGTAGAGCTGCTGCATCACAGCATCAGAGAACCAGGTCGATCCTGACCTCTGGTGCTCTCTGTGTGGAGTTTGCACATTCTCCATGGGTTTCCTTCAGGTGTTCCGGTTTCCTCCCACATCCCAAAGACACGCAGATTGTAGATTAATTCGACGATTAGTTTCAAGAGAGAGTTAGATTTAGCTCTTAGCACTTAAGGAATCAAGGGATATGGGGAAAAAACAGGAATGGGGTACTGATTTTAGACGATCAGCCATGTTCATATTGAATGGCGGTGCTGGCTCGAAGGGCCGAATGGCCTACTCCTGCACCTATTTTTCTATGTTTCTAATTGACCGCTGTAAATTGTCCCTAACGTGCAGAAAGTGGATGTGAAAGTGGGATAACATAGAACTAGTGTGAATGGGTGATCGATGGTCGGTGTGGATTCAGTAGGCCAAAGGGCCTTTTTGAATGTTGTATCTCTAAAATTAAACCAAGGAATGGGGCCTTAAAAAAAAAAAAAAAATTATCCCCATCCATTCTGGTCAACTTTGTCCATATGGACAAAGTGGCAGATATACTGAAGTGAGGCAAAGCAAATGAAAGGTATGAGTTGCAGAAAAAAAGATAGAAAAAACTAAAGCAATTTCTATTCACTCAGCCATTGAAAACTACTCATGGCTCTACATATTCACAGGTTTTTCATGCAGAGTGCACAGGGGAATAAAAACAGAAGCTCAAAGGAAAACAGAAGCACCGGCAAAGAATTAGAGTGAGTTAAAGGAACTATCAAATAGACCAGAACAAATGTTATTACTTATGACAGGAGCAGTATACTGAAAAATTAATTACATAAATTAATTTGTTAAGATTTAGTGGATAAGGTTTCACCTCCATGCAGATTCTCTGAAATCGTAAAGTCATCCAAAGCTCTTCTGTCTCTACTTCAATTCACACAAAGTCTCACTCACTGATCTCTTCCTTAGTTCATTGTTAAGCAATTTCTCGTCCTCGTTTTCAATAACTTATGCAACTCACCAACCTTCTTGTAATCCTTCAAGCAAACCTTTCCTCAACTGTCTTAATAGCTCATTTTATGGTCGGTGACAGTAATTCTGCATGATCATTTTTTTACTGACGTGCAATGGTATGTCATTGATAAGTTACAGCCTCACTTAAATGGAAGTTGTGGCTTCATTATTATTAACAATGCACACAAGCTTCCCAGTTCCTGGGCTGATTATCATCAAAGCTTTTGCCTTAAAGAGCACTACCATAGGTGTATAAGGAATCCAAACAGATATTGCTTTATGCATTATGCCACCAAATAACCACCCAGGGCGCCTCAGTCCAGAATCCATGCTTTGAGGTCATCAACACTCCCGTAATAGTGGAGGAGATTGGACATGATCAGCACATGCAGGCTTGTTCCAGCTTCCCCTCCTCCTGATATCTTGCTGGATTCTTTGCTCGGCCAATCAATAGAGTATCAGTGAATTGACAACTCCAATTTTTAGCAGCTATTTTTTGCAGCAAAAAAATACTGAAAATATTATTGCTTGTTGAATGAATTGAAGCTGAGTTTGCACGTTCCTACTAATTCATAAATGCGGCACTGGCCCAGCTGGTAGAGTTGCTGCCTTCCAGCACTAGAGACCCGGTTTTGATCCTGACTACATGTGCTGTCTGTGCAGAGTTTCCCTGTGACCATGTGGGTTTTCTGGACATGCGGAATTGTAAGTTAATTGGCTTCTGTAAATGACCCCTAATGTGTAGGACAGTGTGCAGATGATTGATGGTCGGTGCGCACTCAGTGGGCCGAAGGCGCTTTTTCACGCTGTATATATAAGCTCTAAACTGAGCTAAGCTAAGATAACCTCTCAAGCCATGAAAAGCTTTGTTTATAACTATCGATAGACAAGGCCTCAAAATTATTTCAAGGTCCCGTGAATTTGAAAAGAGAAACAATGCTTATAAGTGTAAGCATTTGAAAAGAAAAGCTATGCTTATAAGTATAGATCGACAAGGCCTCAAAATTATTTCAGGGTCCTGTAAATTTGAAAAGAAAAACAATGTTTGTTGTATTTATGACATCTCAGCAGTTAATGTAATGCAGGTGAATTCCCATCTTTAACTGCCTTTAACTGATCATTTATCAGTTATGAATGGTAGTATTTCAATTTTAGGTTTGTTCCCTGTTAGAAGACTTTAACCCAGTTGGCTGCTCTGCCAGCTTATTGACACTACTGTTTCTGGGTGCCACAATGCCTCTTGAACAGGCATCTGATGTTGAGGAACATAGCAATATGACAATGCCCGTTGAAGCTTTGTAGATGGGTATCTTCAAGTTCAGCAGCACATGCCATTAATTTGCCACTGAAAGGAAAATCCATATTAACATTTGATCTGGGTCCTGCATTACCTAAAAAATAGGCTGTTTCTATTTGCAGTGCACAACTTCATAGAATCTCAGAATCATATCATAAAGAGAAACAACATCTAAATAGGCCCAAGATATACTAAATAAGCCCCTTGGCTGTGCAACCAATGACTATTGACACTAATCCTACATTAATCCTATCAGGTTAATTCACAGGTGTGGTAGTGGAATACAATGCTGTAAGAATGTTTGTGTATGTTTTGAGTGCTATTGTTGTTATGTTAATATAATTTATTTTTGAGATACAGCACGGAAACAGGCCCTTCGGCCCACTGAGTCCATGCCGACCAGCGATCCCCGCACATTAACACTATCCTACACACACTAGGGACAATTTACACATACACCACCTGTACGTCTTTGGAGTGTGGGGGGAAACCGAAGATCCCACAAAAAATCACATGGTCATAGGGAGAACGTACAAACTCCATACAGACAGCATTCGTAGTCGGGATAGAACCTGGGTCTCCGGCGCTGCAAGCGCTGTAAGGCAGCAAGTCTACCTTTGCGCCACTGTGGCCGCCCAAGTTAATGTTCAGATTACGATGGGTAATGGCTCGCTAATGCACACGTGCTTCCCATTTCCTGCGCTGATTGGTAATAAAGCTTTAGCCCTTCAAGGGCACTATCCATAGAGTCACAGTGCTGTTGGATGTGAAGGTATGCTGATTATTAATGGCTGGAGGAGAGAGACAGCATTGTGGACCTCTCTTTACAGATTCTGACCTGTTGAAGTAAATCAGGGGAGGCATCTCATCAACATCAAGAATGCCAGGAAGGCCCTCAGGGCATAAATACAAGTGTCAAGATGTAGCTGCAGAGAATGTAAGCTGCACTGATTTGTCCTGCACCTGGGAAAAGTGCAGGAAAACATTTCATCCCCTCAAACGTAAGTTGAGGCTAGTGTTTTTTTCTCTTTGAACTGTTGCTCACACTTGTAGCCTTGAAGCCGACAAGCCTCCAACACCTAAACCCTCACATTCTGCGTGCACACACACAGACACCTAAGCCACTATGGCAGCCATTGCTCTGACTACCCACTCACACTAATCACTGCCTTGGCCCTTATAAACAACTTTGAGTTCATAGCACACTGCACATATAGCCTTAATAACACTTTGCTGATAATCTTTTGCGTTATGTTGCAGGATAAGTTCATCCAAACACAGAAATCAATGCAATGAATTTTAGTTTAATTTAGTTTATTGTCACATGTACCGAGGTACAGTGCAAAGCTTTTGTTGCATGCTAACCAGTCAGTGGAAAGACAATACATGAGCGATCCACAGTGTACATATACATGAGAAAGGGAATAATGTGAATAACACACATGATCTATAGCTGGCTTGGCAACATATTTATTTTTACTTGTAAATTCCACTGTTAAGGAACTGAGTTGTTTGGACATCACCACACACTTTTTGGATGATAGGTTGCAAACCTATAATAGGTGGTAAAAAGAGAGACAGAAAAAAATACCAATTGTGTGCTTAACATCACAGAGACATGCAAACTTCTGAAAGCTTCTGCAAGTGGAACACTGTTACAACATAAAAAAAGGCACAAGGCACATAAAATTGGTCACATGGCACAAATTTTAGAGTGATGATATGCAACCATAATTACAAATGTTCCATTTGTCAAACTCCTGCTTTAATAATGAAAACGCAGCGCGACACTATGACTCTATGAAAATCAACATAGAAAACAAAACTAAGCATTCAAATTAATTGTCACTGTCTGCTTTAATTCTGATCTATGCCTTCCAGGAGCTTGAGTTGACATACTGACAACCTAAATCTGGTCCTAACTGTTTGTAGTTAAGCTGTGGTGTTCTTGCTCTACAGGATTTGAGGTGCTTCCTCCGATATCTCCATCCTACTTCAAACAAGCCTCCTTAGATGATAGTTGTTCTTCTTTGTTATGATCTTCATCCAACGTCTATCTATGATATCGCCACAGAGATGCTGTCTGGCTAGCTGCCTTGAGCTTGTGAATATTTGTTGATGAATGAATGTACATGAAGAAGTCTATCTCACAGAAAATTGGCAATTATTCAGCTGTCAGCAAAAACTTTGATTGAGGTTCCTTCTTTTGAATTTACCTTGTTTGGCGTATGGTACATTGATTGTTTGACCTTGATACTTTGAATCTGACCTTTGAATCTGACCTCTTCATTGTGCACTTTTTTTAGAAATTATTTTCTTATTTTATCCTTGAAATCAATTTTGCCTGCTTCTATGCTGCTAGTAATATTCCATTTGAATTGAAATTGTGAGTGGATGCTTTTACTGTGCTGCATGCACAGCTGAAGTAAAAGAGCAAGTTTAATATCGGGGGGGGGGGGGGGGGGGGTGCAGGGGTTGGTGTCAAGAATGAAGTGGGTAGATGGAGGGGGGTGCTGCGTTGCCATGCACGGTGGCAGGCAGTGGATAGGACTGTTCAGTGAACCTTTGCAACTTTGTCAGCATAAAAGCATGGCAACACGGGCACTGCCTAGTGAGGCCCGCTACGTAATTGTACCAGGTTGAGGGCAAAACCAAGGATTTCACTGTTACCTAGGTATATGTGCCAATAATGTATCATTGAATAATTGAGGAGCTTCATCATCTTATAGTGTTTGCCATTTTGTGGTTAATGCACCAAGAGGATGCAGAACTCTTAACTCTCTGGTATACTTCTCTTGGAATTAATTATTTCTAAACCTACATGTATTCAGCTTCTCATCCTCATCTTGACTACTTCCTGGATTATTTTTGATTTGGGGAGTTTGCCACATCATCACAGAAACAGGAAGAATGCCGCATGACTATCTTTTCAGGAGCTACCCTGGATCCAATTCAAACTCCAGAGATGAACAGTTAGTCCCCTCCATAAAATCTTCAATGAAAATTTAAAAGCCACACTTCCAATAGCATGGTTTACACAAAATGCAACAGCAGGAAGTGAATGATGACGTAAAAATGAAATAATTTATTTTAGGAAAATAAGGAATGAAATTCCTGAAATTACGACAGTTTATAAAGAAATTAGAAGTCTCTAAGGAAGGGTATTTGTTGATTTATTAACTCAAACATAATATGTGAACACTAATATTGCTTGTGTATGTGTTAAAATATTGTCACTGAAATTTGTACCTGCAGTAACATTTTTGTAGCTGTCCTACAGCACCATTCCTTCCTCCTTTTTTTTAGTTTGAACTTTCCAGCAAAATTACGCATATTTTTGGTTTGACAAGATGCCTCCAGGAAAGCGCTGACCTATATTCAATTTTGCTCTCTTGTTTTCCTCTTCAGTTGTGCAGCATTGTCTAAATGTAGGTTACAGGAAATAGTTATAACACATGTGGGACCAAAATAAAGTGACATTATTCTTAAACTCAGTTCTCACAGTGAAACACACATCTATTCTATAGAAGAATAGTAAGATTAAATGAGAACTTACCAGTTTGAAGTTTGATCCTTATTTTATGATGAGGGATTACGTGAAGACCCCGCCAGCATGCATGCGTGACATTCTTCAAAGCAGCAGTGTGAAATCACAGATAGTAGAGTTGACTGAAGATAGTAAGATAAGAGAACTAACATACCAGTTGACCTTTATAATAGAGGGTTGGGAGCGGAGGACACGTAATCCCTCATTGTAACTCCTCATAAAATAGGGATCAAACTTCAAACTGGTAAGTTCTCATTTAATCTTACTATTTTACTTCGGAGTCACGAGAGTGACTACGTGAAGACTTCAAAGCTCTGTGATTTCATGCCCTGGAAATGAGTCCATGCTCACACACTGCCATAATAACCAAAGGAGGAAGTAGGTTAACGTATTTCAGACTTGAAACAGTGCTGAAAAACAGTAATGTATTTATTGAACAAATAATAATAATAACCCCTAACTTCGGGGAGAATTATAATACAGAACTCAAAATAGTGTCTGCAAATATCTCGCGCGTGGCCACAGGTTTGTTATAAAACGGCTGGAAGGTTCTTTCATTAGACCAACCTGCCGTTGCAAGGATGTGGTCCATTGGAACTTCCATCATCCTTGCTGCTGATGTAGCTGCAGTCCTGGTGGAATGAGAATTTAAAAAATCAGAGTCCACCCGTGCTGCACCTAATACCACCCTAAGCCATCTTGAGATGGTCTGCATGGTTCCTCTATGATGAGGACATTTATGGCTTATCAATAGAGCCATTTCCATGCCCCTGAGACTTTTGGTGAACTCCAGGTAATGTAGAAGGTGGGTCACTATGCATAGGGGTCTATCTACGGGATAAGCCAGGATGTCCAATTTGAGGCCAGATGATCCAGGTCTGTTCTGTTTAAGTAACTCATAAATGTGAAAGGTTACCTTATTTTGGGATGTTGCCATGGCGTCCAGTCTTAGTTTGTGCAGATACTGGACCCGCAGCACCGTTACAAGAGCCATCGGCATCACCATTTTATATGTGAGTTTAGTTAGTGAAAGGGACATGGCTGGTGCCCAATCTCTGAGCAGGGTTAGGACAATGCCAATATCCCAGGTCTGGGAATATCGAGGCCTGGGGGGGATTTGAGTTAAAAATACCCCTCATAAGTTTTGACACCAGAGGGTGAGATCCTACTCCATGGTGTTCTAACCCCTATCCCAGGTATGAGGATAGGGCACTTCTTCCACAGTTGATGGCACTATAGCTCAAGCCTTCATCAAAATGTAGACTCACCAAGAACTCCAGCACATCTGTAATGGTGGCTGTGTTGTAAGTAGTGTTTGGCCTGGTACAAAATACCTCCCATTTTTTTTTCCCCCAATTCTCCAGTTTCTTCTCATCACTCAAGCCCTCCAGCCCCAGTAACATCCCTGCAAATATTCTCTGTGCTCTCTCTAGCTTAACCACATACACAATTAATATACTATTGGAAGTGTTCTTCCTTGCCCATTGCCTGACCGATGTGAAAGTCCATTGGAATTAAACCATGTTCTCAAAAAGGTGTGCTATCTCACCCACCACATTACTGACCAGCAATTGAAGAGGAAATCTACTCTTTTTTTTATTTTTAAAATTTTTTTTAAATAGATAGAAAAAATAAAGAGAAAGAAAAAAAGACACTTAGAAACATAAAATAAACTATCCATAATACAACTTAGGAGATAGGTCCGTAGGTAAGAAAACAAAACTATTCGTCTAGTCCTGGGTTCAAGCCTCATATTCTAATAAATAATTCTGGTTTGTCAATTAAGACAAATCTAATTTTTTACAGATTTAATGTCTCCGACATCTCCATAATCCACATTTTAATTGTAGGGGATGCAGGGTTTTTCCAAAATTTTAATATTAGTTTTTTCCCAGTTATTATACTATAATCCAGGAAATGTCTTTGGTTTATTGTCAGTTTTAGGTATTGTTCAGATATGCCCAATATTATTAATTTAGGATCGGGATCCAGTTGAATATTAACCACTACGGAAATGATTTTAAAAATATCCACCCAAAATGTTTTAATTTTTATGCAATTTACAAAGGTATGGGTTAAATTAGCCTCAGAGTATAGACATTTGTCGCAGATAGGAGAGATAATAGGAAAAATTCTATTTAATTTTGTTTTAGAATCTGTATAATATTTTAAATTGTATTAAAGAATGTCTGGCATTTAACGAACATTGATGTATATGTTGTAGACTTTCATCCCAAATATCTTTCATTATGGGTTGAACTAATTCATTTTCCCATGCTTGTCTATGTGATTCTGTCGACGGATTCTCGCTATCTAACAGAATATTATAAATATATGATATTAATTTGACTGTGTTGGGATGTTTATTCAAACATTCATCTAGAATCTCTGCTCTAATTCTGTATTCTTGTGTATGTGATTTAACATAATCTTTCAATTGTAAATATCTAAAAAAACTATTTGAATGCAATCCATAATTCTGTTGTACCTCCAGAAACGAGAGGAACACACCTTTTCTATAAAGATATCCCATCTTTTTAATTCCATAGTTTTTCCATTGTGTAAAGCCTTTATCCAATACTGAAGGCTTAAATGAAGGGTTATTTGCAATAGAGAGCGAAAGTGATAAATTATCCAATTTTAATGTCTTTTTTATTTGTTTCCAAATTCGAATACCATTATGTATTATTGGATTTTATATAGATCTTTTTATTCAATTTTGTAGGGGATAAGAAAATCGGACCAATTTCAAATGGCAGACAATCCTCCTTTTCCATCTTTAACCAGTCTGGTTGTTGATCCATATCTTCCAACCAGAAATTTAAGTTTTTGACATTGACTGCCCAGAAATAAAATAAGAAATTTGGTAAGACTAATCCTCCATTCGTCTTAGATTTACATAAGTGTTTTTTACTTATTCTGTGATTCTTATAATTCCAAATCAAACTTGTTACAATAGAGTCAATTTTTTAAAAACATTTTTAGGGAGGTAAATTGGAATTGATTGGGAGAGATATAGAAGTTGAGGAAGGAAAATCATTTTAATTGCATTCATTTTACCGAGCATTGAAATAGGAAGCATTTTCCAATATTGAATATTCTTATGCAATTTATTAAGTAAAGGCACAAAATTTGATTTAAATAAAGAAGTATATTTCTTGGTCACATTGATTCCTAAGTATTTTAATTTTTCATTCACTATTTTAAAAGGTGATTGTTGCAATATATATAAATTAGGTTCCATTATTGGCATAATCTCACTCTTCCAGTTGATTCTATATCCCGAGAATAAACCAAATTGAGTTATATGATTATATAAGTTATATAACAGGTTAGGGATACTAATTTCTGGATTTGTAATATATAGTAATACATCATCTGCATATAGAGAAATTTTATTAACTGTATTTTTAGTATTATACCCATATCTTTCTGGATGAGCTTGAATTCTTTCTGCTAGTGGTTCTATAACAAGGGCGAATAGTAACGGTGATAACGGGCATCCTTGTCTACAACCTTTAGATAAATCAATTTTTTTTAATAACATTTGATTTGTCATTATTCTGGCTGTTGATTGGTATATAAAAGCTTAACCCATGTACAAAACTTCTCACCTAATTGAAATTTTTCCATCACCGAAAATAAATAGGGCCATTCAATTTGATCGAATGCTTTCTCAGTGTCTAGCAAGATGACTGCTAAGTCTTCATTAGCTATTCGATTTGAGTATATAATGTTGAATAATCATCTCAGATTATAATATGAATAATGTTGTGGAATAAAGCCAGTTTGATCGGGGAGTATTAATTTATAAATCACTAAGCTTTATCTGTATGCTAAAATTTTGATTAAAATTTTCTGATCGATGTTTAATAGAGCAATTGCTCTATATGAACCTGGATCTTCAAGGTCCTTATCCGTTTTTGGAATAAGTATTATAGTTGATTCATTTAAAGTTTCTGGGAGTTTCTGTTGCATGAATGCTTGAGTATATAATGTCTGTAGGCGTGGCGAAATCAAGCCATGAAATTTTTTATAAAATTCATTATTTAAACCATCTGGTCCAGCGGCCTTTCCATTTTTTAAAGAATTAATAGATTCCTCAATATCTTTTACTGATATTTCGGCTCCTAATAATTCCCTCTCTTTCAAATCTAAACCAGTAAGGTTACAATTCTGTAAGAATAATTCCATTCCTACAGAACCCCCTGCCGTTTTGGTTGAATAAAGTGTTTGATAGTATTGAGAGAATCTGTCATTAATATCCTTGGGTAGTGTTAATATTTCTCCCGTATCTGATTTAATTTTATATATTGTTTTTTCCCCTTCCTGTTTCCGGAGTTGGTGTGCCAGTAATTTTTGTGGTTTATCTCCAAATTCAAAGTGTAACTGTTTAGTTTTTTGATAACATTTTATGAATTGGTCCGAATATATTTGGTTTAACTTATATTTGAGAACAGCAATTTTATTATGTATTATTATAAAAGGCGCGATTGCATTTTCCATATCTAATTGCCTTATTTCTATTTCCAATACCCGTTGTTTGCCGTTGTTTCTTGCACAGTTGATGGCACTATAGCTCAAGCCTTCATCAAAATGTAGACTCACCAAGAACTCCAGCACATCTGTAATGGTGGCTGTGTTGTAAGTAGTGCTTGTCCTGGTACAAAATACCTCCCATTTTTTGATATAGGTGAGGTACTGTTTCCTGGTGGACTCTCTGCATGATGCCGTGATGATGTTCATAGTTCAGTCTGACAATCCAAATTCCAGGAGAAGTATTTTCAAATCCTGCAAACCAATAGGTTCATTCAGTCATGGCATGGGTGACTCTCCCCGTCACAGGATGTACCAGCAAACTCGGGCATTTGGAGATTGGAATACATGGTTCTGTGACCATGTCGAGTACCACAGGGAACCATGGCTGAGTAGGCCAATCGGGTACTACCAAAATACCTGATGCGGAGTCTTGTTGAATTTTTCGCAAGACCCGACTGATGAGGCAGAAGGGAGGAAATGCTTAGAAAAACAAATCCCCCCAGTGTAGCGAGAAAGCGTCCATCACTACTGCCCCAGGGTCTGGTTCCCATGCAACATATCTTGGTATCTGGTGATTAAGTCTGGATGCAAAAAGGTCGATATCTGGCGTTCCATACAGAGCTATAATGTCAGTAAATACCTGATGGTCCAACATCCATTCGATGTTGTCATTGAATTTGCGTGACCTGGTGTCCACCCCTGTATTGAGCTTACCCGGAAGGTAAGTAGCTGATATCCAAATGTTTCTTTATATGCACCAGTGCCAGATTGTATTGGCCAATTCATCACAAGATATTGACTTAATTCCACCCATATGATTAATGTTTGCCACCCCGGTGGTATTATCAATTTGTAGGCGAACATGCAGATGGTGCATGTCTGAACAGTAAGCCCGAAGCCCATGGAACGCTCCCAACATCTCTAAGTGATTGATACGCAGTGTCTGAAGTAAGGTTAACTCGTGTGCATTCCATCTACCACCGCAACTGGAGGTGGTATTGGTTGCTCCCCAGCCGTGAGCATTGGTGTCAGTTTGTAACACAACCGAAGGGTTTGTGACTATGATGGGATTAGAGCAATGTCAAATCCTAATTGCTAATCCACCATCGCAATTCCAATTTTGCTTTGGCTGGTAACTGCATTGGCCTGTCAAAGTGGCCAGCACGGTGTTTGAGTGCTGCAATTTTTGCCCTCTGTAGATTTTGGTAATGTAAGGGTCCAAATTGTGTGGCTGGAAAGGCAGCCACGAGCTTCCCAATTACCCTGGCTACTTGCCAAATAGATGGTTTACTGACGCAAACAAGGCTGTTGCATGCCTCTATCAAGTCTGTTGCTTTGTCCTTTGGCAAAGTCACAGACATATGAACAGAGTCAATCGTGAACCCCAAATAGTCACAGAATTCATTAACTTGAATTTGTCTGGATGGATGATAAATCCCAATTTTTGAAATAAGAGCTTGGTGGCTGAGACAGCCAATTTGGCCAACTCCAAGATTCCCCATAATCCTGTCATCGAGATATGCCATGACAACATGTTTTTGTTTCCGAAGAAACGCCAATGCCGGTATCAATATTTTAGGAAACAGCTGGGGGCTGATGTTAATCCATTAGGCAGCACTTTATACTGCCAAAGCTGCCCCATCCAGATAAATTTCAAATATCTGCGGTGATCTTTCTCTATTGGTACTGAGTGGTATGCATCTTTTAGGTCGATGCAAGCCATGAAATACCCCTTGGAAACTAGTTGTTTGGCAGTAACAAAAGTTTCCATTTTGAAGTGGGTGTACTGCACAAAATTGTGTCAAATCAATTGTGTCAAATCAATAATCATGCGGCATCTGCCATCTTTTTTGTTTTTGGTGACGATGTTTGATACAAACTCAAGAGATTCATGTTTGGTTTTCTCAATTACTCCTTTTGTATGTAGTCTTAACAGTTCCGCATGACCTTCCACTTTCTCTTTTTGTAAAAGCACACACTTTCAGCTAGGTGCATGCTGAACCGGAAGGAGGAGTTTGTTAACAAATTCAATTTTGTATCCCTGAATAGTGTGCAGTATGAAAGGATCAGAAGTTATAGAACTCCATGTGTCCCTAAACAAGTGTAACCTTCCCCCAACCTGTGAACAAGTTACACATGCTATGTTCCGGGGCAACCAGATCAAGTCGGGGCCTGGCGTTTGAACAATGAGCAGCTCTGGAGAAGCCGGCAACTGCTGACTGCCTGCTTTCCCACGGTCCTCCGCAGTCAGTCTCAAAGCGGTCCATTTGGACTTGGTTCGTGACTTGGCCATGATGGGAGTACTCTGTAACAAAAACCACAACAAAGTGCCCGCAAAACGACCTCAGGATAATAAATACTCACCTGTGGGTCTGTTTTAAACTTACCGGTGGAGGAGCGACCCTCCTCCATGCCTGTCGCTTCGCAATGCATTCGACGATATGTCGCGCATGCGTGCTGGCGGGGTCTTCACGTAGTCACTCACGTGACTCTGAAGTAAAATGAAAATGCGAGTCAAGTTAATGAATACTGTGAAATCCTAAATGTGTCTCACAGTCTCTTGCAAGTAAGGAATCAGATTTATCAGCTGGGCTGCTACAGGAAAACTTCCACATTTCTACCTCCTTTGGTGAATTGAGTTTTTTAAGTTTCCTCCTGTGACTTTCGTTGTTAGATTGTGCTCCATGCTAGTCACAGCCTTGTAAATTCCAGGGACTGCAATCTCAGTTTGTGATATTTCTGCTCATAATTTAATTGTGGTAAATTCATGCTACTCTCCCACTGCGGTTTGCAGCCAGGAACTGCTCACTGCAAGGACATACTGGTTTAACCTGATTTTGTTTACGAATATCAAAACCTCTTCCAGTACTTCAGGTATAAAAGCCAGCATATCCATTATACCATTTAATGTAATTTCATCTGTGCATGGTTTTCATTACACTTACTTACATAAGTTGTAAGTATGGCTGATCTAAATTGGAGTACGGTACAAGGCCAACTGACCTCAGAAGGGACATAATTTGGGTAATATAATATTCCTGAATACATTGATAGAAAGAATTTTGGAAAGCATTATAAAGTAACCATATAACCATATAACCATATAACAATTACAGCACGGAAACAGGCCCTCTCGGCCCTTCCAGTCCAATGCCGACCATTTGTTTTCCCCTAGTCCCATCTACCTGCTCCATTCCCTCCATACCCCTCCATTCCCTTCACGTCCATATACCTATCCACTTTACTTTTAAATGTTAAAATCGATCCTGCCTCCGCCACTTCAGCTGGAAGCTCATTCCACACACCCACCACCCTCTGAGTAAAGAAGTTCCCCCTCACGTTACCCCTAAACTTCTGTCCCTTAATTTTCATGTCATGCCCTCTTGTTTGAATCTTCCCTACCCTCAATGGGAAAAACGTATCCACGTCAACTCTGTCTATCCCTTTCATCATTTTAAAGACCTCAATCAAGTCCCCCCTTAACCTTCTGCGCTCCAGTAGCCTTTGGTCTAAATAGCTAATGGTCCAGTAGCTAAAGGTAAAAGTACATAGATTAAAAAGAACTGTTTAAAAACCACCTTATATTTTCCATATTGCTTATAAGTAACTCATTGAAACCCCAATCCAGAACTTCCAATATTTGAGGGCCAGCTGCAGTTTCTGATAGTTAGCTACTTCAAATCAACTTCCTCATCCCATACTGACCTGTCTCTCAGCCTCCTCCAGATCTGGAATCAGCAATCTGGAAGAATAGCACATGTTTCACTTGGGTAGCTGACAACCCAACTGGAGAAACATTGAATCCTCCAATTCCAGGTAACCACCCCAACCCCATACTAATAATATCCAACATCTCCCCTCATGTATAGATTTCTTTTCATTATCTTCTGCCTCTGTCCACTATCTCCTCCATCTGTTCATCACCTAGCCCTCCCTACCCCAAGTCCTCCTTTTATCTTCACTCGCTATCCCTCCCTCTGGGTCTATATTTCACTCCCCACCTTCCTTTCTTATGAGATTCCACCATTGACATTGTTTTCTCTTTTTCACTTACTACTTTTGCCTTGGTTACCATTGCTGGCAGCACAGTGGTGCAGCTGGTTGAGGTGCTGCCTCACAGTGCCAGAGACCCGGGTTAAATCCTGACATCAGGTGCTGTCTGTGCGGAGTTTGCACGTTGTCCCTGTGACCGCGTGGGTTTCCTCTGGGTGCTTCTGTTTCCTCCCACATCCCAAAGGCATGCGGGTTTGTAGGTTAATTGGCCTCTGTGAAATTGCCTTTGGTGTGTGGGGAGTGGATGGGAAGGTGGCATAACATTGAACTAGTGTGAACGGGTGATTGATTTGATGGTGTGGACCTGGTGGGCTGAAGGACCTGTTTTCATTCTGAATCTCTAAATTAAACTAAATTAAACCTCCACCCTTCTCCCCCCTACCTGAATCATCTGCCAACCAATCCCTCCTGACCAGTATTCCAAATCTCATGCCAGCTCTTGCCCCACTCTACCAGCTATCTCTCCTTTACTCCATCTGTCTGAAGAAAGGACCCAACCTGAAATGTTGTCTATTCATTTCTCTCCCCAAATGCTGCCGGACTCACTGAGTTCCTCTAGCAGTTTGTTTTTTGCTCAAGATTCCAGCGTCTGCAGTCTTTGCTGTTTCTACTATTTTATACTCTGCATCATTTTGGTTAGGCACTGTTTGAAACAAAAAATAGATGCAGAATTTTTGTGAAACATGACATTCAGGAAATGCTTAGGAAGGATCTGCAGATGTTGGCTTACACCAAATCTTGAACACAAAATGCTGGAGTAACTCAGGCAGCATCTCTGGATAGAAGGAATGGGTGATGTTTTGGATAGAGAGCCTTCTTCAAATATTGCCAGAGTGCACAAGATTGGTGGAAACAGAAAGTGGTAATGGATTTCACAGCATTTTTCATTAGCTCTGCCAGAGACCAGACAAAGAACATTGTTATAGTTTGTTCAACAGTTTACTCAACCAAATTAAATTGTGCATGGAGTGACTAATTCCTGATGTAGAATTAGCAACAGTAACAGATTCAGATGAAGTGTTTTCTGGCCTGAAAGATCCAGCGAAGCTCGACTGATTACCACCTGCATTTAATTCCCTTCCTTCACTGGGATTGTACAGATATTATCAGGAGGATTCAAATCTATGATCCAGCCAAAAGTGTCAGCCAAACTATTATTAGCAGTGCTGATTGGAATGATTTTGATGAATGTGGGCCAGCTTCTGTCTTATGAGGCCACTTTCTTTAACCATGGCAATTCATGGAAACTATTGCACTCCATGTGGCGATCTTTACGAAATACAAAATATATATTTGACTAGAAATTATCTAGGGTATTCTATATTTTTGTACCTATTTAATATAATTTCTATGAAAAATAAAAAGGGAAATCCGGTTCAACTTCAGGGTCAGACTCCTCCTGCCCTGGCTCTCCCGAGTCTTGCTCTAGGGAGGTGCTGGCGAGGGTGATTCCCATTGATATTCATAGGCAGTAAAGTCCTCCTCGCCATATGGGCCTCTGCGTGAGGCTGTTTGGGGAATCCTAGGGGCATTCGACCCCGATTGGAATACTTTGTGGCTCATCATTGTCCGAAGCATTCTCTCCATTTGATCTAGACGTCCCCAGACCTTGTTGTTGGAAGGAGGGAAGTCTTCTTCATCAGACTCATCGGATAAAACGGGCCTGAGAGATTTCCGTTTGGCCTTTCTCCCTGCTGGAGTGGCCTCAGTGCCCTGAAGCACTGGAATTAATGGAGGCATTTGGGCCGCTGGTAGTTCTGCAGTCTGCGTTACCGCAGCCGGTATCTCCCTACCCGATCTGCGAGCACTAACCACGAGTTAAACTCCTACTACGGACAGACTTTTTTGCAACTCTCTCCATTGTCTAACGACTCCCGCTGGCTCCTGAGCCAGTCTCATGGAGTTTAAATACCCGTAGAAAAGTTTTAAATCACTTACCTGTCGGTTTACTACTTACCGCTGGTGGAGCTGCGCTCTCCAGCCTGTCGGTGCGCCATGTGTCGGACGTAATGACACGCATGCGCCTGGCGGGGCTTCTTCACGTAGTCACTCACGTGACTCCGAAGTAAAATTTGAGTGAGGTTGCCAACTTAATCGAGGGTGCAAATAGTTTACCTATTTTCGAAGTTTTAAATTTGACATTACTTTAAAATTGCTTCCAATTCTTTTAAAATATTTTTTGGTTTACTTAAATTATTGAAATCCATTTGAAAAGTTTTTTAAATTGTGTGACAGGTATTCAACATTGCTCAGAAATCTTTGATAGCTGTGAGCTGTTGAAGACCGTCAGAGGTTCCAGTGGCTTGGACTCATTGCTACCCCCCTCACTGCTTGTCACCCAACTTCACAAAAGGGACCGCTCTCTGGTGCAAAAGGTCAACCCTTTCTACCTTGTCCATCTGGAAAAGCTAAGCTTGGGTGGGTGATTTTCAAGTATGGTTGAGACGCAGTGGTGGGCCGGGAATTCGTGTAAAATTTCACAGCTATAAATAAACTCATAATTCATGACATTGCGTTTGTGTATTTTTGTTCAACATTGACATTAATAAAATTATTCAAAGACAAAAAGTGTTCCCAGGGTTTTTGTGTTTTTGGGTGAGAGGGTGAGATGAGAGTGGGGAAACACTGTCTTTTCCTGGATTTCTTCGGACAGAAGTGGTGGGCCTGACCTAAGACCGCTCCCTATTCTTCTAAATAACTAATAATTTAGAGGAGTATAGTAACCTACAGCAGCGTTACTGTAGATGCAGTAAATGGTGGGGAGGTTAGTCTGTCTGATGGACTGGGCTCTGTCCACAACTGCAATTTTTTCCAGGACTCGGCAGAGCAATTCACAAACCAAGCTATGATGTAATCCGAGAGTATGCTTTTATGTAGAAGCAAAGAACTACAGATGCTGGTTAAAAGGACACAAAGTGTTGGAGTAACTGCAGGTCAGGCAGCATCTCTGGAGAACATGGGTAGGTGATGTTTCGAGTTGTGACCCATCTTCAGACTGATTGGAGGGGGAAGCAGGAAGCTGGAAAAGGGGTGAGGCAGGACAAAGTATGGCAGGTGATAGGTGGACAGAATCACAGAGTCATACAGTGTGAAAACATGCCCTTCGGCCTAACTTGCCCATGCTGACAAACATGGCCCATCTAGACTAATCCCACCTGCCTGCATTTGGCCCATATCCTATACATATCTATCTACCTGTCCAAATGTCTTTTAAATGTTGTGGTAGTACCTGTCTCGACTAGCTCCTCTGTCAACTTGTTCCATATATCCACCACCCCTTGTGCAAAAGTTGTCCCTCAGGTTCCTGTTAAATCTTTCCCACCTCACATTAAACCTTAAACCTGGATCTTGATTCCTCCACTCTGTGTAAGCGGCTCCGTGCATTTACCATATCTGTCTTTTAAACGTTGTGAAGAGGTTATTTGGTGAGGAGGTGCTTTTGATAGGCAGATGGTTGGAACAAAGGCCTGAGATAATCAGGTACACATATCACGGTATACACTGATGGTGCCGAAGTAGAAATGGTTGAAAGCTATTCGGAAAGTTCTTCGGAATAAATATCACCAGCAACTTGCCTTGGACCAACTACATTGAAGCAATGGCCAAGAAAGCACACCAATGCCTATATCTCCTTAGCAGGCTTGGTAAGTTTGGCAAATTTCCAACAACTCTCACCAACTTCTGCATGGTTTGGTAACAGCTCCATCCAAGTCTGCAAGAAATTGGAGTTATGGACGTTTCCCAGGCATCTCCCTTCCATTGACTCCATCTACAACTCACGCTCTCTCAGCAAGACCAGTAGCATAATCAAGGGCTAGGCTCACCCCGGTCACTCCCTCTTTTCCCCTGTCCCATCAGGTAAGAGGTACAGATGTGTGAAAACGCATACCTCCAGATTCAGGGACAGTTTCTTCCCTGCTGTTAGCAGCCAACTGAGTCATCCTATCACCAACTAGAAAGTGGTCCTGACCTACCATCTACCTCATTGGAGACCCTCAGACTATCTTTAATCAGACGTTACTGGACTTTATCTTGCACTAAACGTTATTCTCTTTACCCTATGTCTGTATCTGTGCACTGTGGATGGCTTGATTGTAACCTTATATAGTTTTTTCACTGACTGCAAAGCACACGACGTAAAAGCTTTTCATTGTATCTCGGTACACATGACATTAATAAACTAAACTAATGGACAAGCGCAGAAAGCCATGTGGCATGTTTGAAGAGTTGAGGATTGTGTAGCTAGGGGGCGAAAATAGCAGGAAAGAAACCTCCCTCCCAAAGGATATGAATCTCCTTCCAGCAACAAGTCCTCAGTCCCTGAAAGACCCTGATCACAGCCCTGTCTTGCTCCCAATCGCTCAGAATACAAATAGGCCTGTTTGTTAGCACTCAAGGCCTCATACTTTGATGCTATTAAGACTTGAAGTGACAAAAACGTACGTCAGCAGTGACCTTAGCTTTCTCAATGGCTCTCTTTTCAGGGCATGCAACAATTTTCATTCCTATTGCTTGAGCTGTTACATAATTATCTGCCTAATTAATTGTTCCTTGAATTTAAAATTCTATTTGGTATATTCATTTCCTTTTATGCACAATTGCAGGATTTGTAGTTTATATATTGAGACATCTTTGGCAGGTTTATAACCACAAATATTTTTTTTTTACATGGAGATTATGTTTCCTGATGAAATAAATCTGCATCAGCAATGTTGCGTTTAAAGTGTTCTTAACTCTGTACTGCTTTTCCCTAAGGCAACAAGCAATACTTTCAAACTATTTCTCACATAGAGATTGAGGTTCACATTCTCTGTCTTTGCTTGCCCAGCGTGGATTACATCACTAAAACCTGGGCACAGCTTCCAGCCTGTCAGCCAATAATTACAGGTCTCCATACCTCTCGACTGAAAATCTGTCTTTATTATTCATATTTGCTATGTGCGTCTCATTACAGGGAACCATTTACACCACCTCCACGTAGACAGTCCCACGCCCTATCGATTATCAGCTTCAGCAAGCTGTGCTGGAAAACCCCTTTTACAAGCAGTCACACACTTTGGCACAGGTGAAAGAGGAACAATACGTGTAGGAAGGAACTGCAGATGCTGGTTTACACCGAATATAGACACCAAATGCTGGAGTAACTCAGCGGGTCAGGCAGCATCTCTAGAGAAAAAGAATAGGTGACGTTTCAAGTCGAAACCCTTCTTCTGGAGTCTGGGGAGATGGAAAATAGAGATATGAAAAGGCTCCGAACAAATTAGTCAGTACTGATGACCAAGGAAATGTGGTCCACAATGGTCCATTGTTGCCTGGAGAGGAGATGATAACAAAGGGATATATGGATGCGGACAGTGGAACTGGCTGGATGTCTAGGGTGTGGGAGGGGTGGAGAGAGAGGGAATGTAGGGGTTACTTGAAATTAGAAAAAAACAACATTCATACCACTGGGTTGTAAGTTGCCCAAGAGAAACATGAGGTGTTGTTCCTCCAAATTGTGTGTGCCCTTTATTCTCTGTCCCCTCCCCTGGGCAAGCTCCAGCAACTGGCTTATTATGTATATCTTTAGGATATACCAAGGGAGGAAGCGAATGAAGATGATGAGAACAGTGATAATACATTAGGGAAAGGATACGTGTGGACAAGCTACATTTTTCATGTAATGCAGAAAGGTTTGGGGGCAGCGACAACATAAAGGCACCGGCTTTGATGGCAAATTGATCAAATTGGAAATTTAAATCAGTTAAACTTTGTAGAGATGTAACTATATATCATCTGCCTATTCCCTCCAGAGATGCTGCCTCGCCCATTGAGTTCCTCCAATTCTTTTTGTTTTGCTCAAGGACTCAAACATCTGCAGTTCTTTATGTCTCCAATCCTGAAATTTTAATTTCCAGAGTCAAATCAAATTATTTACCATTATCCTTAGAACAATCTGATGTATCTCCGTCAGGTCTTTTGGCTCATAAAATAACAAAACAAATTTCAGAAATAATCCAGTAAACCCTCTCCACCTTTCAATAGGATCATGGCAGATCCTATACCTAGCCTGCTTTCCCACCCAATCTCCGCATCCATTGATTCACTGTGCCTTAAAATCTGTCAACTTCAGCTTTGGTTACTCAATGTTTGTTCCTTGTGTTTGAGAAGTCAAAGGTTTACCACCTTGTTGGTGAAGAAACTTCTCATCGCTTTCCTATATGGCTTCTTCTTATCGAATCCACACACAAGATTAGAAGTTGTTCAGCCAGAGCTAAACACACTTCTCGGCATCTGCATACAATGGAGCCTGTCTTGCGCTTCTTGTGCTTCTTGTGCATGGTGGTAGAAAGATTGGTGAAAACAGGGCCGCGACGTGAACGCTCATTCCTTGACCCCTCCTATATGTCTGACCTGAGACTACATTTTGGGTGTTGCATTTTGTCACCTGAAGAAATGCCCTCTCTGTATCCTTTCGGAATCCTATAAGTATCTCCTCTCCTTCACTCCACAAGTTAATGCACAAGCGTTACAATTTTGCTTAATTTTCCTTCTTACTTTCATAGCTTAGAAATCATTCAAGTGAATCTATACTGAAATACTTCCAATGCAAGCATGGAGCATAAGAACCAAAAGTATACACAGTGCCCAAAGAGTGTTGTCTCCATAGTTCTGTGGCATTTCTCTTACTTCTTGTTTGCAGTACTCGCATGCTTACTTTGAGTTTTATGAATAATTAGCAGCGATCCAACAAGATCTCATGTTACACAATCATTACTTATTTACAGCAATTTTAATGACATTAAATTTAAATAAATCAGAGTTTATCACCTGCTACGAAAGACCATAGCACCATTCAATATTGCAACCAACTACCGTTTATTCCTTCATTGGTAAACGGGGTGTTCAATTATTAAGAAGCTCTCTATAGTCTACATTGCATAAAGAACCTTTATGATATAATCTAAAATTCACAAAATCACCAAATGAACATCTGATGTTCGTCTGAATTGTACAAGGGAGAAAAGAAAAAAGGCAATAATCTATACAGGACAGCTACTGTGATCTGAAAAATGAGTCCCCAAATTTCAATTACTTCAAACATGTTCAGCAATTTTGAGTTGTATACCTGGCTGTGTAGTAATAAAACTCAAAAGTATAGAATATTTTTACAATCGTTATTTCATTCTTCTAATTGCTATTCCATTGTGTTCAAGATTGATTTTTATTTCTTTCTATTTTTCTGTATTTTCTGTGCAATAATGTCATTTATCATTATTCATCTTCCGGCCATGGATATAGCATTACGTCTTAACAGGTTAGTACATTCAGCTGCTCAATTAAAACATGCACAATGGAGTGTGCCTCCTGTTTCCATACTCTACACAAACAAACTCCTATGTCCAGTTTAGGCCAAGTCAAGTCAAGTCAAGTCAACTTTATTTGTCACATATACATTCAAGATGTGCAGTGAAATGAAAGTGTCAATGCCTGCGGATTGTGCAAAAATTACAGAACAGAATGGAACAGAATCAGTATTTACATGTTAGAAAATATAACCATATAACCATATAACCATATAACAATTACAGCACGGAAACAGGCCCTCTCGGCCCTTCCAGTCCGTGCCGACCATTTGTTTTCCCCTAGTCCCATCTACCTGCACTCAGACCATACCCCTCCATTCCCTTCATGTCCATATACCTATCCACTTTAGTCTTAAATGTTAAAATCGATCCTGCCTCCACCACTTCTGCTGGAAACTCATTCCACACAGCCACCACCCTCTGAGTAAAGAAGTTCCCCCTCACGTTACCCCTAAACTTCTGTCCCTTAATTCTCATGTCATGCCCTCTTGTTTGAATCTTCCCTACCCTCAAAGGGAAAAACGTATCCACGTCAACTCTGTCTATCCCTTTCATCATTTTAAAGACCTCAATCAAGTCCCCCCTTAACCTTCTGCGCTCCAAAGAATAAAGACCTAACTTGTTCAACCTTTCTCTGTAACATAGTTGCTGGAACCCTGGCAACATTCTAGTAAATCTCCTCTGTACTCTCTCTATTTTGTTGACATCCTTCCTATAACTAGGCGACCAAAATTGTACACCATATTCCAGAATTGGTCTTACCAATGCCTTGTACAATTTTAACATTACTTCCCTACTCCTATATTCAATGCTCTGATTTATAAAGGCCAGCACACCAAAGGCTTTCTTTACCACCCTATCTACATACGATTCCACCTTCAGGGAACTATGCACAGTTATTCCTAGATCCCTCTGTTCCACAGCATTCCTCAATTCCCTACCATTTACCATGTACTTCCTATTTTGATTTGTCCTGCCAAGATGTAGTACTTCACACTTAACAGCATTAAACTCCATCTGCCATCTTTCAGCTCACTTTTCCAAATGGCCCAAATCTCTCTGTAGACTTTGAAAATCTACTTCATTATCCACAACACCACCTATCTTAGTATCATCTGCATACTTACTTATCCAATTTTCCACCCCATCATCCAGATCATTGATGTACATGACAAACAACAGTGGACCCTACACAGATCACTGAGACACCCCACTGGTCACCGGCTTCCAACCTGACCAACAGGCATCCACCATTACTCTCTGACATCTCCCATTCAGCCACTGTTGAATCCATCTTGCTACTCCACCATTAACACCCAAAGATTGAACCTTCTTAACCAACCTTCCATGGGGAACCTTGTCAAAGGCCTTACTGAAATCCATATAGACAACATCCACTGCTTTACCCTCATCAATTTCTCTAGTTACCGCTTCAAAAAATTCAAGAAGGTTTGTCAAACATGACCTTCCAGGCACAAATCCATGTTGACTGTTCCTGATCAGACCCTGTTTATCCAGATGCTTATATATATTATCTCTAAGTATCCTTTCCATTAATTTGCCCACCACTGACGTCAAACTAATAGGTCTATAATTGCTAGGTTTATTCTTTGAACCCTTTTTAAACAATGGAACAACATGCGCAGTACGCCAAAAATATATATTTTTAAAGACACAACACAACAGTAAATTATTAGTGCCTGGTGAGATAAGAGTTTACAGTCCTGATGGCCTGTGGGAAGAAACTCCGTCTCATCCTCTCTGTTTTCACAGCATGATAGCGGAGGCGTTTGCCTGATTGGAGCAGCTGGAACAGTCCGTTGCTGGGGTGGTAGGGGTCCCACATAATGTTGCTGGCTCTGGATCTGCACCTCCTGGTGTATAGGTCCTGCAGGGGAGTGAGTGTAGTTCCCATAGTGCGTTCGGCCGAACGCACTTCTCTCTGCAGAGCCTTCCTGTCCTGGGCAGAGCTGTTCCCAAACCAGATTGTGATGTTGCCAGACAAGATGCTTTCTACACCCTCAGAGTAGAAGCACTGAAGGATCCTCAGAGAGACTCTGAATTTCCTCAGCTGTCTGAGGTGGTAAAGGTGCTGCCTTGTCTTACTCACCAGTGTGTGTTGGCCGTGTCAGATCCTCTGTGATGTGGACTCCCAGGTATTCAAAGCTGCTCACCCTATCCACAGTAGTCCCATTTATCTCCAGTGGCGTGTACGTCCTCGGATGTTGAGCCCTTCTAAAGTCCACAATAAGCTCCTTAGTTTTTATGACATTCAAGAGAGGCTGTTGTCCTGACACCAGAGTGCCAGATCAGCTACCTCCTCCCGGTAGGCCTTCTCATCGTTGTCTGAGATCAGGCCCACCACCACAGTGTCATCAGCAAACTTGATGATGGAGTTGGAGCTAAACCTGGCCACACAGTCACGTGTATACAGGGAGTACAGTAGGGGGCTAAGGATGCAACCTGGGGGGGTCCTGTGTTCAGGGTGAGGGGGTTGGATGTATGTCTCCCCATCTTGACCACCTGGGGCCTGGCGGTGAGAAAGTCCAGGACCCAGGCACACAGGGGAGTGTTAAGCCCCAGTTTCAGCAGCTTCTCAGCCAGTCTGGTGGGGACTATCGTATTGAAAGCTGAGCTGAAGTCAATGAACAGCATCCTCACATAGCCCCCCTTCTGGCTGTCAAGGTGAGAGAGAGCGGTGTGCAGAACCTGGGAGACCGCATCATCCGTGGATCTGTTCGGACGGTATGCGAACTGTAGTGGGTCCATGTTGCGAGGGAGGCAGGTGCACATGTAGTTCTTGACCAGCCTCTCGAAGCATTTCATGACTAACGAGGTGAGGGCCACCAGTCGGTAGTCATTCAAGCAAGCTGGAGTGGCATTCTTTGGCACTGGTATGATGGTGGATCTTTTGAAGCGGGCAGGGACCACGGACTTGGCCAGGGAGAGGTTGAATATTGTGGTGAGCGCTGGAGCAAGCTGACTAGCACAAGACTTTAGTAGTCGCCCAGATATACCATCTGGTCCTACAGCTTCCCTCGTGTTCACACACGTCAGAGCCCTCCTCACGCCGTGCTTGGTCGCTGAGAATGTGTGCACATCCCCAGCAGTGGGCCTCCCTCCAGCCTCGCTAGCCAGCGTGCTGGTGGTGTTGCTTTTAGACGGCGAGCTAGGGGTGATGTTGTCCGTCTCGAATCGTACGTAGAAGGAGTTCAGGTTATCAGCTAGGGTGGTGCTGGCACTTCCGGTTGAGGGGGGGCTGCTCCGGTAGTTAGTTATAGTCCGTAGGCCCTGCCAAAGGTGTCTGGTGTCCTGCTGCACCATCTCTGACTCCATCCTGTCCCTGTACCTCCTTTTTGCGTCCTTCACCGCCCTTTTCAGTTGGTGGGACTCTGCCTTGTAGACGTCCATGTTGCCGGATGCCAGGCCGGAGTTGTAAGCAGCGGTGAAAGCATTCAAGTCAATGCGAATGGACCAGGGTTTTTTATTAAGAAAGATGCTAACCCTTACCGTGGGGACGATGTTATCGGCTATTGTTGCAATAAAGTCCGTGCCCGCTTCCACGAACTCACTGACATCTCTGGAACTTGCTTGAAACATATTCCAAAATGAAAGACAGTTGTATTGCGTCATTCAATCATTTCAGCAAGTCAATTCCTTAACATTTTGCTACATTTGGCCCTTTCTGTGAAATAGACACTCATCATGCTACAATGAAGAATTTGGAATTCTCTAATCCCTCCACAAGATATCAGCATGTCCTATTGCACTTAACAATGAATTACATTTTCTTGAAGATATTGCAAGGTAGGAAATACACCAGTCAAATTCCACGGAAATGTCTCAGGGCTGCACAGTGGCACAGCAGTAGAGTTGCTGCCTTACAGTACCAGCGACCCGGGTTCGATCCTGACTACGGATGCTGTCTTTATGGAGTTTGTACCTTCTCCCCATGACCAGGTGGGTTTTCCCTGGGTGCTCCGTTTTTCTCCCGCACTCCAAAGACATGGAGGTTTGTAAGTTAATTGGCTTTGCTGAAGATTGTGTTAGTGCTAGTCATAGTCATAGAGAGATACAGTGTGGAAACAGGCCCTACCACCCAACTTGCCCACACCAGCCAACAATGTCCCTGCTACACTAGTCCCACCTGCCTGCGCTTGGACCATATCCTTCCAAACTTGTCCTATCCATGTACATGTCTAACTGTTTATTAAACGTTGAGATAGTCCCAGCCTCAACTACCTCCTCTGGCAGCTTGTTCCATACACCCACCACCGTTTGTGTGAAAAGGTTACCCATCAGATTCCTATTAAATCTTTTCCCCTTCACCTTGAACCTCGATTCCCCTACTCTGGGCAAGAGATTCTGTGCATCTACCCGATCTATTCTTCTCTTGATTTTATACACCTCTATAAGATCACCCCTCTACCTCCTGCACTCCAAGGAATAGAGACCCAGCCTACTCAACCTCCCCCTATAGCTCAGACCCTCTAGTCCTGGCAACATCCTCATAAATCTTCTTTGAAACCTTTCAAGTTTGACAATATCTTTCCTATAACATGGTGCCCAGAACTGAACAGAATATTCTAAATGCGGTCTCACCAACGTCTTATACAACTGCAACATGATCTCTCAACTACTATACCCAATATGGGGATCGTTGGTCAGCGCAGACTCAGTGGGCCAAGGGGTCTGTTTCCACGCTGTATCTCTCAAGTCTAAAGTCTAAATGTCTAAAGACAGCATGATAATCACCATTTAGTTTATTTTATTGATGTTGATTGTGGGATAAAAAGTTAGCTAGGAAACTAAGAATAAAGCAGCTAACATCATCAGAGACCCACACTATCCTGGCCACACACTCATCTCACCACTGCCATCGGGAAGAAGGTACAGGAGCTTGAGAACTGTAACGTCCAGGTTCAGGAACAGCTTCTTCACTACAACCATCAGGCTCTTAAACCTCATAAGCTATGAACTACAATAGACTATTATTATTATTATTATTATTATTATTATTATTATTATTATTATTATTATTATTATTGCACTGTTATTGTTTGTTTTTTTGAGTTTTGTTATATTATTTATTATGATTACATATTCTGTAGCAATGTTACAAAATTTTGAGATTTTAAAAATCAAGTCTGCAATTTATCCCATCAGATAAAGCATAAAAATAATTTTAATTTGACACCTAATTCACTTTCATATCTTCAGTATTAAAACAGTTATGGCCATTTTCATACTCGGAAATTAGCAACTGGTTTCCTATTGCTTTTCTATTGACTTACCACAAAAGTTGTGATCGAGGACAGTCAAAAGCCCATAAATTTCTTAAAAAGTAAGAGAACTGAAATTTTCAGTTATCATAAATTGAAGTATTCTGAAACAAATATGAAACAATCTTACTTGGATGACCTGAAATTAAAGCATATTATTAGTTAGTTACCCAATTGTAGCTAATTACAAAATTCAATTACTAGATCCAAACATCTATCCATTTCTTAAGAAAAAAAAATTAAAGCCTAAGTGTCACACAATAATTCACAATATAACATGATTTTTAAATCTCATTGTTATGAATTTAAAGCCAAATTGAAGGAATTTAGTGTTTAATGCCCGTAAATTAATGGACATTTTAAACAGCTTGTGAGTGGGATTTTCTGGAATGCGATGGATTAGAACATTGCGGTTGCGGTGAATTTAAACCCCATATCGGCAGGAAAAATTCTGCCGGTTCCTATGGGGACTAAATCACCGTTTCGCAACATTAAATGTTGATTAAGGTCATCTAAAAAGGCAGGTTTATATGTAAAATCAACAGCGTTCACTTACCTGTCCCCTATGTAAAATCCGTCCCCGTTGTCGGCGTTCACGACATTAGGAGCTAATTTTTATTTTACTCCAGAGCTGAAATAGTCAGGCTATTTATTAAAAAAAATTAACTTACCGGCAGTCGGAACGAAACTCCAGAAATAGATCGCACTCGGACAAAAGAAAGCTCCGGATGGCAAGGGAAAAACCGCATTTTAACCCCGCCCCCCCCTTAAAGGCGCCAAAGTCGCGCACACGGCCAGTGACAGAACTGCAGCACCGCTAAAGGTAAGTATTGTAACATACCTATATTCTGCTGTGCTGCAGCAAGTAGGAATTTCACTTTTCTATCTGGGACATATGACAATAAAACACTCTTGACTCTTGACTCTTGACCAGAGAAAAAGCACGTGGGGCCTTTGACATATTGTCTCATGCAACAATCTGTGCTTTTGATGATGCAGCAGTCCCGCGTGAAATAATTGGACAAATATTTGGAGGACATGCTTCTGAAGTGGGACTGAAGCCCAAACCACTATATTGAAGAAGGGCCCTGATTCAAAACATCACCTCAACAGCACCTTTTGTCATTTTTTTCATTAAAATGTTATATTAATCTCTCTGGGTCACAGTCGTAACAAACTCCTGCATCGTGTAAAGCTGTTCTGTTCAATTGCCCAGGCAGGACATATTTCTCCTCCAATGCCCCCTCTTCAGTTATATAGTCTGAACAAATAAAATTATATTTTCAACTGTTATATCTGAAGTGGACAATGGAGAGCCTTAACATTTGGTTTTTGTTCGGATCCAGATTAACGTAAGCACTTTGGTAATTTGATTCAGTTTGTACTCTTGACTCAATGCATAATGCTTCAACAAAATGAAGTAGAAATAAGGAACTGCAGATGCTGGTTTACATAAAAAACCAAAGTGCTGTGGGAATTCTGTGGGTCAGGCAGCATCTCCGGAGAACATGGATAGGTGACGTTTCAGGACAGGTACTTCTTCAGACTGACGGTGGGGGGAGAAAGATGGAAGAGAGGAGGGGCAGGAGGGCAGGCCAAAGTCTTTCAAGTGATAGGTGGATACAGGTGAGTGTTTTTTTGAAAGTCAGATGGTTGGAGAAAGGTCAGAGATGAAAAGACAAAAAGTGTGAGATAAATCTAGAAGATTTATGAATTATGAAGCCAGACAAACAAGTGTAGATGGAAAGGGAAAATTAGTTTGAATCTAGGTGGGGCTTAGGGAAGGGTAAAAAGGAGGTGGGATGGAGAAATTGTGCAGGGGAGGGGTGTTTGGTTAATAATTAACTAAATTTGGAGAATTCAATGTTCACATCATTGGGCTGTAAACAACACTCTCGCAATGGAGGTGGTCCAGGGCAGAAAGATTATTATGGGAATGGAAAGAGGAGTTAATTGGTTAGCAACCGGGAAATCCTGTAGGCCTTGGCGGACCAAGCACGTGTTTAGTGAAATGGTTGCTGAGTCTACGATTGGTCTCACTAATGTAAAGGATGCCAAGATTGCTTTGGATAGGGATAAGTCCTTGTTGGAAGGTACTAAACTGGACTAAGGCAAACTACAACGTTATTAGGCAGGAGCTTGGGAGGATACATTGGGGGCAGTTGTCATTGAGCAAGTCCATATGTACATGTGAGAGTTGTTTAAAAGATCAATGTTCAGGAACTGCATGTTCCAATAATGAGGAGGGATAAGGATGGCAAAGTAAGGGATGACCAGAGGCTGTAAATCTGATCAAAAAGAAAGAGGATGCGCATGCAAAGTTTCAGAAGATGAAATCAGACAGAGCCTTTAAGGAATATAGCGCAAGGAGGAAATAATTCGTGGGCAATCATTAGGGCCAAAGGAGACCAAAAATGGCATTGGCAAATCGGATTAAGACCCAACATTCTCAGAATATTTTGTAACTGCTCAGAGATATAATTGACCTTGGCACCAGGGAGGTAACATACCGTCATGGAGTCTCTCTTATGGCCACAGAAACACAGGACTGTATCCCTGATTATGGAATTTGTTATCACTATTCCTTGCCTAGTGTGTAGATTTCACAGATACAGATCAACCACCAGGTGGCGCCTGCCAGCTGCCTCGCCAAAACAGTCTCTCATCCTGTCTGCCTTCCGCAAAGACCGCTACCTCCGCAAACACCCTTGTCAATTCTTCCCTTCACTCCCGCTCTACCCCTTCCCCGGGCACTTTCCCTTGCAACCGCAAGAAATGCTACACTTGTCCCTTCACCTCCCCCCTCCACTCTTTTCAGGGACCCAAGCAGTCCTTCCAGGTCCGACAGAGGTTCACCTGCACCTCCTCCAACCTCATCTACTGCATCCGCTGCTCCAGATGCCAGATGATCTATATCGGTGAGACCAAGCGGAGGCTTGGCGATCGTTTCGCCGAACACCTCCGCTCGGTCCGCATTAACCAACCCGACCTCCCGGTGGCTCAGCACTTCAACTCCCCCTCCCATTCCGTATCTGACCTCTCGGTCCTGGGCCTCCTCCACGGCAAAACAGAGTGAGCAACACCGCAAGTTGGAGTAACAGCACCTCATATTCCGTGTGGGGAGTCTGCATCCTCTGGGCTTGAACATTGAATTTTCTCAATTCTGTTAACCCTTGCTGTCTCCTCCCCTTCCCACCTCTCCCTCTGCCCTCGGGCCCTGGCATTCCCTCTCTCTCTATCTCTCTCCCCCACCCTAGTCGCACTAGCTTCTCATTTTCACACCACAAACTACAAACCATTATTGTTTGTTCCCTTTATCATCGATACTTTTTTGGCTTGTTCCCTTTATCATCGATACTTTTTTGCATATTTTTCATTCATTGTTCTTTATCTCTCCACATCACTGTCTATATCTCTCGTTTCCCTGATCCCTGACCAGTCTGAAGAAGGGTCCTTAGATGCTGCTGCACCCGCTGAGTTTCTCCAGCCTTTTGTGTACCCTCTCATCCTTTCATTCTTTGTTGTTTTAAACTATGTGTTAAATGTATGTTTTAGTGTTCTTTAGCTTGTTTTATGTGGGGGGCTTTGGGGGGGGGTTGGGGGAAACGTTTTAAAATCTTCTACCTCGACGGAGATATGATCACCGTATCGTATCTCCGTCAGCACTGCAGCCTAACATCGTGGAGCTGGTGGCCTCTTGCTGGAGATCGACTTCAGGAGCACCAACTGCGGGAGCCTGCAGGATTTAACATCGTGGATCGATCTCAGAAGATCCAATCACGGGAGCCTGTGGACTTTAACATCGTGGAGGTCTAGGTCCCTGGTTAGGGACCGCCTTTAACATCATGGAGCTCACAGTCCCTGGTTAGGGACCGACTTCGGGAGCTCCAGGCCGCAGGAGCTCTCACTGCCCCGATCGCGGGAGCTTCGATCGTCCCTACGCTTCGATCGCCGGTTGCGGGAGCTTCGATCGCCCCGACTGCGGATGGTTTGACTCCCCCGACCACGGGAGAAAGGAGGGAAGATTAGACTTTATTGCCTTCCATCACAATAGACAATAAGTGCAGGAGTAGGCCATTCGGCCCTTCGTGCCAGGACCGCCATTCACTGTGATCATGGCTGATCATCTACAATCAGTACCCCGTTCCTGCCTTATCCCCACATCCCTTGACTCCGCTATCTTTAAGAGCTCTATCTAACTGTCTCTTGAAAGCATCCAGAGAATTGGCCTCCACTGCTTTCTGAAGCAGATAATTCCACAGATTCACAACTCTCCGGGTGGGAAGGTTTTTCCTAATCTCCATTCTAAATGGCCTACCCCTTGTTCTTAAACTGTGGCCCCTGGTTCTGGACTCCCCCAACATCGAGAACATGTTTGCTGTCTCTAGCGTGTCCAATCCCTTAATAATCTTATATGTTTCAACAAGGTCCCCTGTCATCCTTCTAAGTTCCAGTGTATACAAGCCCAGTCGCTCCATTCGTTCAACACATGACAGTCCCGCCATCCTGGGAATTAACCTAGTGAACCTAAACTGCACTCCCTCAATAGCAAGAATGTCCTTCCTCAAATTTGGAGACCAAAACTGCACACAATACTCCAGGTGAACGGGTGAAGAGCTGGGAAGATCGGCGGGGAGGCTGACTGGACTATGGTACCTCCTTAACTTTGGTGCCGCTTTGGGCTTGTGATGTGCCGTGGACTTCTGTGTTTGTTCTTTTTTTTTTTTTTTTAATGTTTTTTTGTTTTTTTTTATGTTACATGACTGGATGGAAAATCCATTTTGTTGTCTCTTATGAGATAATGACAATAAATTGAATACAATACAATACAACAATACAAAGCTGTGGTCTCACCAGGGCCATGTAGAATTGCAGAAGGACCTCTTTGCTCTTATAATTAACTCCTCTTGTTATGAAGGCCAACATGCCATTAGCTTTCTTCACTGCCTGCTGTACCTGCATGCAAACTTTCAGTAACTGATGAACAAGGACACCCAGATCACAGTGAGGAATGTGGGGAATCTGCTGTGGTGGATGTTTACGTTAACTTTTATGTAGTTGTGTGTCTTGTTGCTTTTTAAAATGTGGTTGTATGGTAAATCGAGTTTCACTGTACCTTAATTGGTACATGTGACAATAAAAGACCTTTGAACCTTTGAACCTCTGAAACTTTGAACCAGGCTCTTCAGCTGGTCCACATTGACCAGCGATCACCCCGTATGCCAGCATTCTCCTACACACAATTACAATATACAATTTTTTTACCAATGCCAATTAACCTGCTATACATCTTTGGAATTTGGGAGGAAACTGGAGCACCCAGGGAAAATGCACACCACTGGATTCAGCGACAGTTGCTTCCCAGCTGTTATCAGACAACTGAATCATCTTACCACAACCAAGGAGCAGTGCTGAACTATAATCTACCTCTTTGATGTCCCTTGGACTATCCTTAACCAGACTTTGCTGGCTTTACCTTGCACTTAAACCTTGTTCCCTTATGTATCTATACTATACACTGTACATTGATTGATGTAATCATATATTGTCTTTCTGCTGACTGGTTAGCACAACAACAACAATCTTTTCACTGTACCTCGGTACATGTGACGATAAACTGAACGGAAGCTAAGAGGTCATACTCCCAATGGTGATACCAGTATGAGAGGGAGATAGCCACAGGAGATACCAGCACTGCCAGCCTGCCTCTCCTGGTAATCACCCATCTATCTGACTGAACCTTTGGTGTGACTACCTCACTGAAACTACTGTCCATAACCCTCTCAGCTTCCTGTATATTCCTCAATGTGTCCAACAGCTGCTCCAACCGATCCAAGGAGTCTGAGAGGAGCTGCAGCTGGACACACTTCCTGCAAACATAGTAGTCAGGAAAACGTGACAGTTGCCTGGTTTCCCACATCAACAGGAAGAGCATCCCACTCCACTGACTGCCTATTACTCACAACCATAAATCTAGCAGACCTAATGACAACTGAATCCTAAACACCCGACCTTAGTCTTGCTTTGTTTCTGTTCTCTCTCTTCTCCGAAAGTCCCAGTATTCACCAAAGCCCATAGTTTTCCCCAGCACTAGCACATTGACCTCAATGCAGTTCCTCTCAAAATGGCCACTCCAACATTGACAATCTGCTAGAGAAAGTTATAGAGGAGAATTCAATTATAACATTTAAAAGGAATTTATCCGGGTTTATGGGTAGAAAAGGCTCCGCAGGGATGTGGACGAAATTCAGGAAGCTGGCAAGTGCAGATAGACATCTTGGGTAGCATGGATGTTGTGGTGAAGGGCCTGTTTCCTTGCTGCATAACTCTATTATTTTTACAATCAGGTATCATGCCAAATTGGGAAATGGAAAAGAGATTTGTTGGATTTGTGGGCTGACATGTTCCAGGTCCAGATTGTCTTTACCATCAGGGTCTTAACAGGAGTGACTAGTGAGTTGTCTCAATTTGGAGAAATTTCCATTGGACTGGAAAATATCAAATGTAATCCTTTATTCAAAAAGGGATGGAAATGGAATGCAGGAAACTATGGACCTGTTAATGGGAATATGTTAAATAGTATCATTAAGGATGTTATAGCTGGATACTTTAAAAACTGAAGGCTATCAAACAAAAATGATACATTTTTGTGAAAAGAAAATCATGTTTGACTAAATTAATTGCATTATTTTAAGGTACACTGTGCTATGGATAATGGGGAAGTGATCATACTCGGAGGTACACTGAGGTACTGGCATATTGGAAAATCTTACTTGCAGCTTCACAGATTCTGACACAAAAATATATTATACATAAATCATACACAAATGACACATACAATTTATAAAGGAAAGAAGACTACAAAAACTAGACATTAGTGCAAACATATAATTATAAAACAAGTCTATGGTAGTGTGAGAGGTAGGCCTTAGGGTTCAAGAACCTGAGAGTTGGAAAAAAGGAGTTGTTCCTAAACCCATTGTGACTCCCTGAAAGCATTAAAGGTATTGCATCGAAGCTTATTGAATAAAGTAAACGCACTTGCTGTCGACGATAACATATTGGTATAGATTGATTGGCAAAATATAACACGAGGTGTGCCCTGGGGCTTAGTGGTGAGCCTCATCTTTTTACAGTCTATATAAATGACTTGGATGAAAAAATGGAAGATGTGGTTGGGAAATTTCCTGATGCCACAAAGAAAGGTAGAAACATTGTGAAGTGGATTTTATTTTATCTATTTCTTTCTTTATTTATTCTTACTAAATGGACAATTTCACTTTTCCTACACTATTCTCCATTGGTCAAACTTTTGTTTGCTCTTTTAACCCTTGTTAACCCTTTAGTTTAGTTTAGAGACAATAAGCTAAATTAAACTGAAGGGTTTACAAGGGTTAAAAGAGCAAACAAAATGTTGACAGATGGAGAATAATGTGGGAAAAGTCAGGGTGTCTTGGTGTAAATGACTAATATGTAGTCACAATAATTTATTAGAGAACCCAACAAGATAGGGTCTCGGCTCAAAACGTCACATACTTCTTTTCTCCAGTGATGCTGTTTGACCCGCTGAGTTACTCCAGTATTTTGTGTCCATCTTCAGCGTAAACCACCATCTGATGTTCCTTCCTGCACAAAATATAATTGTTTATTGGTAGGGGAATTGAATTCAAAAGTAGTAGTTCAATACTATAGTAGTAAATTATATGAGGCATTGGTGAGACCACATCTGGAGTACTACATATTATATTGGTTTCATTATTTAAATGATTTCAGTGAAGGTTTTCTGGAATTCGCCTGGAATGGGTAGGTTTTCTTACAAAGACAAATTGAGAAAATAGGCTCATATCTGTCGGAAATTGAAGAGTGAAAGGATTCGATAGAAACATATAAGATCCTGAATGGTCTTGGGAATGTGTTCTCTTGAAAGAGAATCTAGACCATAAGTATGAATGTTTTAAAAATAAGGATCTGTCCATTTAAGGCAATGTTTTCTATCAGAACTTGTGAATCTATAGAACTACCTTCTTTAAAGGGCAGTGGAAGCAGAGTCTTTGAACATGTTTTAAGTTAGAAATCAATAGATTCTAGATAAGCAAAGGGATGTTGAGAATGTTCACCTGGGGTTGCAGTCAGATCAGCTCAATGGTGATCTTACTAAATGGTGTCGATGGCTCGAAGGCCTGCTCCTAATTTGTGTGGTCATTGATGGTACTCTCGGATGTTCCGTTTCTTTAGCCCAAATATTTTAGACACCACAAGCAATGCCCTAACACATACTTGAAACACGAGAAAATTGCTTTGTGGTTCTCATTTCATCCATCAAATTGACAGCTCCATGTAACAACTCTCTCGTGTTGAGTATCGAGGGTTTCACACTATTTCTAGACATCAGTATTCAGTGTTGCCGATGCTTATTTCCCAGTTGCTAAGTATCCAAGGACATTTTTAATGCAGAAGGGGAAATTAAATAAATCTTGCATTCACATATTTCCACTGCATCTCAGATCTCTTCATAGCCAATGAAGTATATTTGGATATTAGCATAGTGATACCTTAGGACAAATGGCAACCAATGTTCATTTAACATAGATTCCCAAATGACTGTATCATAATAGGCAGGTCATTTATTTTATTGATATCGGTTGCGGGATGAACACCGGGAATAACTGCCATCATGATATGTCAGTCCATCCCAGATTATTTTTTTTGCTTTGAAGTTACAGGAGTCTGATATGAATCCTGAAATTTCTGACTGCAGGACAGATGGGCTTCAGTGTGCGAGGTTTGATGGTACAACCTTATGTTGGCTCTTTGTTCTACAGAATCAAATTTCATCCACAGCCTTATATCGTTCTCCAGCTCAAATCATCACCTGCATTTTCCTTGAATAAGTGGAAAAAGATCTGCCTCAACAACTATTCTTGGAACATAATTCCAAGCTCAAAGAAACACATTCTGCATGAAATATGGACTTTACCAAAGTCAATTTCAAGTTCAAGTGAGTTTATTGTCATGTGTCCCTGATAGGACAATGAAATTCTTGCTTTGCTTCTGGAGTAACAGAACATAGAAGGCATTTACTACAAAACAGATCAGTGTGTCCATATACCATATATAAATATATACACACATGAATAAATAAACTAATAAAGTGCAAATAACAGATAATGGGTTATTAGTTATCAGAATTTTGTCCGAGCCAGGTTTAATAGCCTGATGGCTGTGGGGAAGTAGCTATTCCTGAACCTGGTCATTGCAGTCTTCAGGCTCCTGTACCTTCTACCTTCTAAATTCATGAATTTAGCATTGATGATTATTCATGACTATCTTTCCAGTCAGAAGAAACGTCCTTTCAATATTTACCCTCACATTTGTTTTAACGTGCAGCTTATTGCATTTTCTGCTTCAGGATAAATATTCCCACTGTCTCAAAATACTAATTATAATAACTTTCCTGTCTGGGGCTGCTCTAATTAAACTATGTTAAAGTCATAGGGAGATACAGCATGGGAGCAGGCCCTTCAGCCCACTGTGTCTACGCTGTGTTGTCCAAAGCTACACATACAGCTCTAATTATGCCCAGCAACAGCAAAGTCAACATGCATATCTTGTTCTTGTGTTTTGCACCATGTTAAGATAGAGTTATTGTGGTATAGTGTTAGGCGAAGCCAAACAATTCTCTAGGGAGCTGAGGAGATATTGTATTAGATCATAAGATCATAAGAGATAGTAGAATTAGGCCATTTGGCCCATCAAGTCTACCCCGGCATTCAATCATGGTTGATCTATCCCTCCCTCCTAACCCTCATTCTCCTGCCTTCTCCACATAACATCTGACACTCGACACTGGACCACCCATGCGGTACCATTTTTTTAAAAAAATGCAGGAATCGTTTAATAAGATTGCAGCAAGATTACTTCAAGCAGCAATCAAAATGCTTTTATGATCTATCTATCTATCTATCTATCTATCTATCTATCTATCTATCTATCTATCTATCTATCTATCTATCTATCTATCTATCTATCTATCTATCTATCTATCTATCTATCTATCTATCTATCTACTTTTAAAACTGTGTGTGTGTGTGTGTGTGTGTGTGTGTGTGTGTGTGTGTGTGTGTGTGTGTGTGTGATTTTGCGTTTGAAACGGGGAGATTTTTACATATTTCGGTAGGGATTTACCTTATGAGTTCAGAAATCTCTAAATTTGGTCAATTATTTCCCCAGATTTGAATAAAATTGTTCACAAAACTCACTTTTTGAAGCAGTCTTTCTAGGTGCGACAGAGGTTCACCAGCCAGCTTGACAGCTGCTGACGTCACAATGCCCACATGCCCACCAATCGAGGCCCACCTGCCTCCTGGCCCCGTCCCCACTCGCCCGTTCTTCAAAACGTGCAGAAAGAACGAGCGTTCTGCAGATCGGGAGGTCACCGGAGGTCACAGCAGGTTACAGCCGGTCACCGGAGGCCACCGGCTTGCTTCTGAAACCTCTCCATCTCCCCCGCCTGATGGTAGAACATGGCGGCGGCAGTTATTGTCGCGAGGGGCACACGATGAGAAGGCGGCCCTCACGGCCATTACTCCCTCTGGGTGCAGTGAGTGAAGTCACACCCCTCCCTCCTGCTTCAAACCCAACGAGCTGCCAGTCCCGCCACTCGTAGGTCCTTTGAAAAAAGGATTGCGACACCCCCCCTTCCCTCTCTCTCTCTCCCCCCTCTCTCTCCTCCTCTCTCTCTCCCCCCCCTCTCTCCCTCCCTTTCACACACGAGCACAACTACAGCCAGCACATCATTGGCCACCCTGCACTTGCATGGGGACTGGTCGGCGCTCGGCTCTTTCTCTCTCGCTTTGAATTGTGGGAGATCTGGCCTCGCTGCGACCACTGAAAACCAACACAGAATCGCTCCCTGACCCTGAATCTGAAGTAACTCCCTGGAGTAACTCTTGCTTCTGGTTTCCTGGTCCTCCATAAATATTCTAAATGAAAGTTAAACTGGAGGTGGTGGAGGGCTGAACAATAACAGCCTATTGCATTTTATCTGTTTATTTATTGTGTATATATATGGTCTATGGTATATAAACACACTGAACTTTTATCTTCTGCATTATGTTTACATATTCTGTTGTGCTGCAGCAAGCAAGAATTTCATTGTCCTATCTGGGACACATGAGAATAAAACTCTCTTGACTCTTGACTTGGACTTAAGCAAAAAAGGGCTCTTGGGGAAAAAATGTACCTTAAATTTAATTGTATCTGGTTGGGTAACTATGGTAGGGTGAAGACTATTCCATACTTTAATTGTGCGGGGGAACTCCATGGAGCAGCCAGCAACTCTGGTTAGAAGAAATTGGATGACGTTTTGGGTAGAGACCCTTCTTTATACCTCCTCTGGTTTTAGTGTTTTTAGTTTAATACAGTAAAGATACAGCGTGGAAACAGGCCCTTTGGCCCACAGAGTCCACACCGACCGCCGATCACCCGTACACTAGTTCTATCCCACACATTAGTGATGTCAAGAGTCAAGAGTGTTTTATTCTCCCACGTCCCAGTTAGAACAATGAAATCCTTACTTGCAGCAGCACAACAGAATATGCAAACATAGTACTCTGTAAACAATGTTATAAACGAGATAAGAAAACTGTGTATATTTATATATGAATACTAGACCAAGTGCAGACCCGTTGGGTCTGTTCCCCCAAGGCATGTTTGCGGGGGGGGGGGGGGGGGGGGGGGGGGCATGCGGCGCCACACACACTAACCACCCCCACACTAACTACCCCCTTGATATTATATTAATATTATTACCCCATTTTACCCCATAGCCGCCCTAGCCACTGATGCATAGCCCCCTACTCGCAGGCATGTCTACAGCGGGAGAGGGGGGTAGAGAGTGAGGGCAGCGAGAGAATGGGGAGAGACAGTGAGAGGGAGAGACAGAAGGGAAAGAGATGGGGGGGGGGGGTGGAGGAGAGGAGGATGAGAGGGTGGGGGGGGAGGGGAGAGGGAGATGGGAGGGGGGAGAGGGAGGCTGACGGGGGGGAATGGAAGGGGGAGATGGGGTGAGAAGGGAGGGGGAGAGGTGGGGGAAGGGAGGGAGAGAGGTGGGGGGAAGGGAGGGGGGGTGGAGGGAAGGGGGTAGGCGAGGGGCGGAGGGGAGGGTGGGGAGGGGGGAGTGGTGGAGGGAAGGGGGTAGGGGAGGGGTGGAAGGGAGGGTGTGGATGGATGGGTGAACGGGGTTTATGGGAGGGCAGGGGAGAGGAAGGGGGAGAGAGAGAGAGAGGAGAGAGAGAGGGGGGGGGGGGGAGAGGGAGGGGAGAGAGAGAGATAAGAGAGAGAGGGGGGGGAGAGCGAGCGGTGGGAGAGAGAGGGGGGGTGAGGGAGAGAGACAGGGGAGGGAGAGAGAGAGGGGGAGGGAGAGAGAGAGGGGGAGGGAGAGAGCGAGGGGGGCAGGGAGAGAGTAAGGGGGAGAGAGAGAGGCGAGAGCGAGGGGGGTGAGAGGGAGAGGGGGCGAGGGAGAGAGAGAGAGGGGGGATGGAGAGAGAGGGAGGGGAGGACGGAGACAGAGAGAGAGGGGGGAGAGGGAGGGGGGGGAGAGAGAGAGGGGAGTGATAGAGAGGGGAGTGATAGAGAGAGAGAGGGGGGAGAAGGGAGAGAGAGTGGAAGAGAGAGAGAGAGAGAGGGGGGGGCAGAGAGAGCGAGAGAGGGGGAGAGAGAGAGGGGGGAGAGAGAGGGAGGGGGTAGAGAGTGAGAGCAGAGAGAGAATGGGGAGAGAGAAAGAGAAAGGGGCAGAGACAGAGATGGGGTGGAGGGGAGGAGGAGGGGGAGGTTGGGTGAGGGAGGGAGGGTGGGTGGGGGGGAGGAGGGGTGAGAGAGATGGGAGGGGAGAGAGAGGGAGAGAGGGGGCTGAGAGGGGGTGGAGGGCGGAGCTGTAGGCTTCTGACCAAAGATCCTGCTTGTGACCAAGCTCCTCTGTAATCTTTGATTGTGACTCTCTGGAGCGCGCAGGGGACGGGAGGGGTGCACAGGCGGGCGGGGCTTCGCGAGCTATGTCAGCTTCGCGGAACTGAAGCCTTATCTCTCTCCCGATCGGCAGAGCATTTTGAGAATCGGGTGGGAGGGTTTTGAGTGGGAGCGCGCGCGGGCGATTCCAGCTGCGGGATGCATGGTGTGGCGCGGCCATAGTTGGAGGGGGGGTGGTTTGGAGCGCGCGGGCTAGTCCAGTTGCGGGAGGCACGAGTGTAGTTGGAGGAGGGAGGGGGAGGGGGAGCCGGGCTGGCAAATGAAGAGAGAGAAGCGGCTTGGGATTGGTCGGCATGTGTGATTGTGACGTAAGCAGCTCGTGAGGTGCCATTTCGATTTTAAAATGAGTGAGTGTGGGGGGGGGGGGGGGGTGGGTGATTTTATTTAAAAATGTGTACATAAAAATGACTAAATGTAATGAGGAGTGAATCCGTGCATGTAGAAGCGAAATCGCTAGCGAAAATGAAAAAATAACGGCGTTTTCGCGTCTGGTTTTGGAGGACCATGGAATCAAAGGGCAAAGATCTTATCTGAAAAAAAAATGGAATGTGACATACACCCACAAACACACACACACACCGACGACACACACACACCGACGACACACACACACACCGACGACACACACACACACACACACACACACACACACACACACACACACACACACACACACACACACACACACACACACACACACACACACACACACACAGAGTTTTAAAAGTATATAGATAGAGATAACTATATAAATATATATATATATGTGTGTGTGTATAATATAAATACCCACACACACATAATTTCCCTCCTGGGATTAATAAAATTCTATCGTATAGTATCGTGTGTGTAGGAAGGAACTGAAGATAGACACAAAAAGCTGGAGTAACTCAACACATCAGACAGAATCTCTGGACAAAAGGAAAATATTATGTTTTGGGTTGGGTCTGAAATAAGTTCCTGCACACCTTTGGAATGTGGTAGGAAACAAGAGCACCCGGAGAAAACCTATGCGATCAAAGGGAAAAGGAGAAAACTCTTTACAGACAACACCCATATTCAGGATCAGTTCCAGGTCTCTGGCACTTTTAGGCAGCAACTTTATGGCCAATGTACTGCCCCATAGTCTTGAACTTAATTAAAACATACAGTGGCTGTAACGGGGGAAATAGCATCACTTGGAGATTTCAAACTGAAAATGGATATTTTCATTTTTTTAGTAACCAAAGTTATCAACATATATTTTTTTGTGTGTTGGAAAACAATATATAGTGGCACAACTGGTGGACTTGCTGCCTCACACGCCAGAGATCTGTGTTCGATCCTGTCCTCGGGCACTGTCTGTGTTGAATTTGCACATTCTCCCTGCAAGCGTGTGGGTTTCCTCCCACATCCCAAATACGCATTGGCTTTGTAGGTTAACCCGTCTCTGTAAAATTGCCCCTAATGTTTAGGAAGTGGGTGAGGAAAGTGGGATAACATAACTTGTGTGAACGGGTAGACAAAAATGCTGGAGAAACTCAGCGGGTGAGGCAGCATCTATGGAGCAAAGGAAATAGGCAACGTTTCGGGTCGAGACCCTTCTTCAGACTGATGTGAGGGTGGGGGGGACGGGAAGAAGAAAGGAAGAGGCGGAGACAGTGGGCTGAGTGAGAGCTGGGGAGGAGAAAGCAGGGATTACCTGAAATTGAATAAGTCAATGTTCATGCTGCTGGGGTGTAAACTGCCCAAGCGAAATATGAGGTGCTGCTTCTCCAATTTACGGTGGGCCTTACTCTGGCCATGGAAGAGGCCCAGGGCAGAAAGGTCGGATTCGGAATGGGAGGGGGAGTTGAAGTGCTGAGACACGGGAGATCAGGTTGTTTATTGCGGACCGAGCGGAAGTGTTGGGCAAAGCGATCGCCAAGCCTAGGCTTGGTCGCACCGATGTAGAGCAGCTGACACCTAGAGCAGTGGATGCAATAGATGAGGTTGGAGGAGGTGCAGGTGAACCTCTGCCACACCTGGAAAGACTGCTTGGGTCCTTGAATGGAGTCAAGGGGAGAGGTAAAGCGACATGTGTAGCATTTCCTACGGTTGCAAGGGAAAGTGCCAGGGGAGGGGGTGGTTTGGGTAGGAAGGGACGAATTGACCAGGGAGTTACGGAGGGAGCGGTCTCTGTGGAAAGCCAACAGGGGGGGAGATGGGAAGATGCCACCAGTGGTGGGATCCCTTTGGTAGACAAAAAAGCTGGAGAAAATCAGCGGGTAAGGCAACATCTATGGAGCGAAGGAATAGACAAAGTTTCGGGTCGAGACCTTTCTTCAGATTGATGTCGGGGGGGGGGGGGGCACGAAAAAGAAAGGAAGAGGCGGAGACAGTAGGCAGAGGGAGAGCTGGGAATGGGAGAGGAAGGAGCGAGAAAGCAAGGACTACCTGAAATTAGAGAAGCCGATGTTCATACAGCTGGGGTGTAAACTATCCAAGCAAAATATGAGGTGCTGCTCCTCCAATATGCGGTGGGCCTCACTCTGGCCATGGAGGAGGCCCAGGACAGAAAGTTCGGGTTCGGAAATCGAAGTGGAGTTGAAGTGTTGAGCCACCGGGAGATCAGGTTGGTTATTGCGAACTGAGTGGAGGTGTTGTGCGAAGCGATCGCCAAGCCTGCGCTTGGTCTCACCGAGGTTGATCATACGCTGAATAATCCAACTACATTTTTGTTTGGAAGTGGAGAGAAATAATAGAAATTGCATTCATTGCAACGTATAAAAAGAGTTGAGATACTGTATTATAATTTTGCTGCATGTCATTGTGGTATGTATCATGTCTTGATTGGTGAATATGTTTATTTTGTGACTTTATTTGAAGCAGAACTAATATGTGAATGCTTCATTGAGCATAATTTTGACTGGTAACTACGCACTTCGTCCGAGCACATTATCGCACGTGTCATGAAAGCTGTCTTAAATGACCACCTAAACTGTCATTTGGCAACCTAAAAAGCTGCCAAGTTGCTTGGCTGACAACAGAGAAAAAAAAAATATTTCTTTTTATTAGAAGTAATGTACATTACAGTAATACAAGCCAAAAATAGCATAATACATTTCATGTACCACTTCCTGTTTTAAACTTTAAGAAGACGAAAAATAGAGAAAGTTAGATAAGATAGTAAGTGCGTGAAAAAGTGAGAAGGAAGAACCCATAGAGACGTAGAACACGCGAAAGAATAAATTTTTTTTAAAAAAATTAAAAAAAGGAAAGAGCAAATTAGAAAAAATAAATTATAAGAAAATAAGCTAAGATAAAAGGGATGTACCTACTTCAAATTTTTACACACCCCTCACCTGAAACCGTTTATTTTCAGTTATGTTGCACCCTATGCTTGTAATGTTGATAAATGGAGACCAAATCTTTTGGAATTGGTCTGATTTGCCTGCTAGGACGAATCTCATATCTTCGAGGTGTAACATTTCGGACATATTTGAAATCCACATTTTTACCGTTGGTGTGGGAGCATTTTTCCAGAATTTAAGTATGTTTTTTTGCCATTATTAAGCCATAATTAAGGAAGCTCTTTTGGAACGAAGTCAGCTCAAAGCCGACTTCCATTGTTCCAAAAATAATCAATTCTGCGTTCAGTTTCAGTTTTATTTTAAATAATTTTGTAAAAATTTCAAAGATTTTATTCCAACATTTTTGGATTGTTATGCAAAAAACAAAGGAATGTGCTATAGTTGCTTCTTGAGATAGACATTTATCACAAATGGGAGAAACATTTGGAAAGATTTTACTTATTTTAGTTTTTGAATAATATAATCTGTGTAGGGTTTTAAATTGGATTAGAATATGTCTTACATTGATCGAGCATTTGTGCACATATAGCAAGTGTTTTTCGAGAAATCTCTTTCGAGATTTTTATAGCTATTTCTTGTTCCCAATCTCTTCTAATTCTATCGGATGATGGAATTTCTATATTTAAGATGATATTATACAAGTATGATATTAAATTAGTAGAGTTCGCCTTTCTATTCATAGCTTCGTCTAATAGGTCTGGAGTCCAATTTTGGTATTCCTTTGTATATTTTTTCAAATAATCACGGATTTGAAAATATTTAAAATATTGATTACTTCTCAGATTGTATTTAAGTTGTAGTTGTTGGAATGATAAAAAATTTCCATTTTCATACATGTCTCCAAACATTTTAATTTCTATTCTTTCCCAATGTGTAAATGATTTATCAATAGTAGATGGTTTAAAGGACGGATTATTAACTATGGGAGAGAGAAGCGATAGATTTCTTAATTTAAGGGTTAATTTTATTTGTTTCCAAATTCTAATAGTCCTATGAATAATTGGATTTTTACTGTATATTGTATTATTCAGTTTTATTGGTGAGAGAAGGATCGTTCCTATATTAAAAGGGGAGCAATCCTCTCTCTCCATTACTATCCAATCCACCCGTTGGGCAGAATTGTCCAACAGGTGAATCACATTTTTGACATTTGCTGCCCAATAATAATACAAAAAAATAGGGAGTGTTAATCCACCAAATTCTTTAGGTTTGCACAAATGTCTTCTTTGAATTCTATGGGACTTATAGTCCCATATAAAATTTGTGATATCAGAATTCAGTTAAAAAAAAACTTTTTAGGTAAGTATATTGGTATTGATTGGCATAAATATAAAATTCGTGGTAGGAAGATCATTTTTATAGCATTTATTCGGCCTATTAAAGACATTGGAAGAGTTTTCCAAAATTTAATCAGGGCGTTTAATTTAGTAAGTAGGGGCATATAATTTGCATTAAATAAAGATTTATATTTTCTGGTGATTTTGATTCCCAAGTATTTAAATTTTTCTGTAGCAATTTTAAAAGGGAATTTTAACAGGTGTGTCGAGTCTTGAGAGAGAAAAAATTAAGTGAGAGCCCTGCAAGGTGTATAATATTTTTGACACTGTCATAGACCTTTCTTACATGTGCTGTCACAAAGCACTGTAGTCTCTAAACATACCCTTCGGTAATTTTCCTTGCCCTCCATTTCAGAATAATAGTATTTTAAGCCAATAACTCGACACTGGCACTGGCAATAAATAAATAAATAAATAAATAAGCACAGTTTTCCAGCCCCTTACCTTGGCTGCAAATCGGTGTCAATCTGGTGGACCATCTTCCTCTGGTCGTGGGGGTGGGGATTGGGAGGGGCCGCACAAGAGGAACAGCTTAGGGCCTCTCTTCATCTAAATCCGGCCCTGGTTGGGGGACCAGGCCTCCCATGTGAGAATGGGACCCAACGGGTCCCACTTAGTCCAGTAATGTGATAAAACAGAGTCACTTGGAGTAGTGTCTTTGAATTTCCAGAAGTGAGCTATCGGTACAGAAAGTATTGGACTTCTGGTGTACTCTTTAGTACTATTATATGTTATTGTTTGGGTTACATGCTGACATACTGGCTACGTTACTGGGCTAGTGACAGTCTTATTAGATAATTGAAAAAAAAGACACAAAGTACTGGAGCAATGCAGCAACTGAGACAGCATCTCTGGAGAACAGGTATAGGTGACATTTGAGGTCAGGACCCTTATTCAGACCAGAGGGTTGAGATCAAATCTCACCATAGTAGCAGGGGATTTCAGGTAATTGAATAGACAAGACAAGACAAGACAAGAAACATTTATTGTCACATGCACCAATTGGTACAGTGAAATTTGTGGTCACCATACAGCAATACGAATAAAGAAAAGAGAACACAGAACACGATAGTCTTTAACACAAACATCCCAACACAGCTGCATCAAAGTTTCCCACTGTGAGGGAAAGCACCAAACTTCAGTCATCCTCCTCTGTTGTTCTGTTGTTCACCCGTGGTCGGGGCCTCCCGAGCCCCCACCCCCGTTGTCGCCGTTACGGGCGGCCTGATGCTCAGGCCCTCTCACTGGGATGACAGAACTCTGACGTCGGAACAGGAGAACACTCTCAGTGGCTTGGACTTCTGAATCGGCCACTTCCTACTGGAGACCGCGGCTCCCGAAGTCCGCAGGCTGAACTAAGCGGAGATTTACGCTGGCGGCCCTCAGCAAAGGGATCCCAGGACACCGTGATGTTGGTCAGTGCCGCCCGTGACTGGGAGCTCCGCAAACCACAGCTCCCCGATGTTGAAGCAGCAGGCTCAACACTCCGGAGCTTCAAATGATGATCCGGGTGAGGCATCGCCCGCTCCACGATGTATCCAGCGCTGCGCCACCGTTGAAGCTTTGGCCGGTCTCCGGCAGGAAAGGCTGCACCAATCCAGTTGGTAGGCCGCGGGGGTCAGGGGGGGGAGGGGGTGCGAGGACACAGCTCGGAGAGTAGTCGCATCCTCGCCAGGAGGCGACTGGAAAACGGTTTCCCCCTTACCCTAACCCCCTCCCCCACATAGAAATACTAAAAAAATCCTCCAAAACATACTTTTAAACAAACTAAAAATTAAAAAAAGATAGAAAAACAGACAGACTGTAGGCAGAGGCTGGCATCATGCGGCGCCCCTAGTGGCCAAAATAAATCTGCATGCAAAAAAACTAATCTTAATGGTGGTAAATACAGAACTGCAGTATTGTTGTATAATAATGTCGTTCACTAATGCCATCCAGGAAAGGAAACCTTGCCCATCTGGCCTGTATGAGACTCTAGACTCATCCGTACAGTTGACTTCCTTCCCCATCAGACCAGGGGAATAGGACGGACGATAAATTTCACCACAGTCATTGACACACTCATCCTGCGAACAAATTTCAAGAAAGTAAAATCAGAGTTGACAATAGAATATAATCATATGTTTTGAGAAATAGCAGAAAAGGTTTACTATTGGGTAAACTATTTGCATCAATTTTAGTATGGATGTTCCACTTATTGAACCAGCCTGCAAAGATTATCTCAACATAATGGAAAACTGGGCTGATGATCACAATCATAACTTTACAATTTCCGTGCAAACTGCCCAGGAAATCCTTTATATTCAAGAACAAAACCTGAAGCTGCATTGTAGAGAAAACTTATGTGACTTTAACATCATCAGGATGTTCCGAAATATTGAACTTGTTTTGAAATGGTTTTAAAGCGCAGTCATTAATACAGAAAATGATACATTTCATGTGTATGTCTTCATTCCAGTTTCAAGATACCAGTGAACCCATTTAAAATAAACATGTTAATACATTCATTGAAATATCACACAATAAAATTTCACGGAAGTGCACTAACACACACATAATTTCAAAGCAAATGGAATATCATCTTACTCATGTAAGCTCTCTTCATAAAATGCAAACTTTCTTGCTGCAGTGTGAAAACTAAATTGCTTTTCTTCACTGATGTATCCATTTGATCAACTGTGAAGTGTACCCTGAGGAAGTACCTTTCAGACAGAAACAATACTGCACTAGCTAACCTCTTGAGTGGGGGTTATTTTAGTCACAACACAGGATGCCATTCAGGATTGAGTGAAAATTATCACCAGTTTCCAACCAGTGATTGGTGCAGAAACCTGTCTGCACTCCATCCACAGCTTCAATTACTCTCTGTCCTATTGGGGAATGTGCTCACTAAATGTTGAGAAGGAAGTACTGAAAACAAACGTACAGTCTGACACTTGAAGAATCTCTGAGACTTTATCCTCAATGGAATCTAGTTTATTTATTTTTTTGTTATCTCTGGTGCTAGTGAAACCCATTTCTTCCCATTTTCCTTCCTTTACATTTCTTTATTTCCGTTATGTCAACAAATGCATTACAAGAGCAAACTATTGATTATTACAAGGAATAATTTGAAAGGATGGGAACATTTCCACGGGATATGTCCATGAGGAGACTTCCTAGGGGATTGGAAGGCACAGATGTTGATGTTGTACGAGAGTGTGAAATGAGTGATAGTGAATTGGTACCTCGTGTTATGTCACTGCTCATATTTCTTTCAATTGACTCAAGTCCTCGGAAAAGGATTGCTGATTTGTGATTGTTTACTTTGGATTACTCTAGGATCAAACTCTACCCCGATGAGAGAGTACACTTTTCCTTTTACCATTTCATCCTCACTCTGCTTGGATCTGTGTAATTAATGTTGACAAGAATTTTATTTAACCTCTCAAAGCAGCCTTAACCCCATTCCCAGTGGCTGAAGGATGACAGTACATAAATACCTAGAAATTTAAACTCCATTTTGTGGATTGTACTTCAGAGATGTACAGTTAGCAGATATGACTGGTGGAAACAAATCGCAACGCTTTGTGCTTTGCGATCATTTAAGACTGCGCCAAGGCACATCAGTGTGATAGAGGAAAAGAAAGCTTTGCTTTGTGTCGAGTTATGATCTCCATCAGCTGAGGCTGCTTGACACTGATACTAATTGCCATACACACGTGAATAACATGTACATGTAAGATGGTAGGATGTGAAGAACATTATTTTCTAAATAAATTGAAAGAATATAGCATTCACTTCCTCCATTGCTCAATGGGTGCAAGACCTGACAATTCACATGATCGCAATGTAGGTGATGCACTTGAAAAGGGATGCATCAATATAAGGGATTCATACAGAGTCCTTTGGAACCCACGGTTCATAATTATATAAAATAGAATTCATTTGTTGTTTTATCAAGTAAACTTTACAAATAAACATATACCAGGAATACTTACCACCAACTAATTCACTCATAACTTCAAAAAATCATGGCAAATAAATCATAGCATATTAAACAATCCTAGCTTTTGTAATACATACACACATATACAGTATATAGAATGAAGCCTATTTTTGAAAATATGAGGAATTAATTTGGAACAAATTTCAGCTGCTTCTTTGAGAAGCCTATAACACATGCAAATTGTACATCCAAGACCTATGACCAAATACCACCTTTAATACGGATCAAATCATATCAGGTGAGGCACAATCAACCAGTGAAACAAAATTAAAGAAGGTACTCAAAGTGGCCAATATAAGCCCGAGAAAAATAATAGGTTTTCACAATAACCTTGGAGCAGGAATGGGAAATGAAAAACATTTAGAGATTGAATTTCAGAACATCGGCCTAGAGGTGTGAAGGCACCACTGCCAATGATGTGGTGACAGGATGGGCGATATACCAGAGGCCAGCCAGCTTGAGGACAGGGTGAAAGAAGATGGGGAGCTGAAAAGGCAAAGGGTTTTTAAACTCTGTTTTTTTTTAAATTTATAGACAGTTTTCAAAAAATATTGAGGAGACCAAACCCACTGGTCCATTAAAAGATTTATGCAGAAGCGAAAAGAAGGTTAAATATGACACATTGGTGGATTATTGGCAATATAGGTAAATAATTAGTAAATCACATTTGCTGTGGCTGATGAAAAGACCTGAGTTCTCGATATACTGAAGGTGGGTGAAGGGAAACATCTTAAAAATATGTTGTCATATTGAGGGCAGAGGTGATGAAGGCACAAGGCGGGTTTTGGGAGAATGTGGGATGAACGATTTGTGCACATGGATTAAGTTTTGCAGGTAAATATTGACAGGTGTTTAGGACATCTGGTTATTAGCAATGTGATTAAATGCAGTGACCATCTGACAGAATAAATCCTGAGGACAATAGACAATAGACAATAGGTGCAGGAGTAGGCCATTCGGCCCTTCAGTCTATTCAATGTGATCATGGCTGATCATCCACAATCAGTACCCTGTTTCTGCCTTCTTCCCATAACCCCTGACCCCGCTATCTTTAAGAGCCCTATCTAGCTCTCTCATGAAAGTATTCAGAGAACCGGCCTCCATCTCCCTCTGAGGCAGAGAAATCCACAGACTCACAACTCTTTGTGTGAAAAAGTATTTCCTCATCTCCGTTCGAAATGGCTTACCCCTTATTCTTGAACTGTGGCCCCTGGTTCTGGACTCCCCCGACATCAGGAACTTGTTTCCTGCCTCTAGCGTGTCCAAACCCTTAATAATCTTATATGTTTCAATAAGATCACCTTCTATCCTTCTAAATTCCAGAGTATACAAGCCCAGCAGCAATATTCTCTCAGCATATGACAGTCCCGCCATCCTGGGAATTAACCTTGTGAACCTACGCTGCACTCCCTCAATAGCAGGAATGTCCTTCCTCAAATTTTGAGACCAAAACTGCACACAATACTCCAGGTGTGATCTCACTGGGGCCCTGTACAAATGCAGAAGGACCTCTTTGCTCATATACTCAACTCCTCTTGTTATGAAGGCCAATATGCAATTCGCTTTCTTCACTGCCTGCTGTACCTGCATGCTTGCTTTCATTGACTGATGAACAAGGACCCCCCAGATCCCGTTGTACTTCCCCTTTTCCCAACTTGACATCATTTAGATAATAATCTTCCTTCCTATTTTTGCTACAGAAGTGGATAACCTCACATTTATTCACATTAAACTGAATCTGCCATGCATCTGCCCACTTACCCAACCTGTCCAAGTCACCCTGCATTCTCATAGCATCCTCCTCACAGCTCACACTGCCACCCAGCTTTGTGAGATCTGCAAATTTGCTAATGTTACTTGTAATCCCTTCATCTAAATCATTAATATATATTATAAATAGCTGCGGTCCCAGCACCGAGCCCTGCGGCACCCCACCAGTCACTGCCTGCCATTCTGAAAGGGACCCGTTGATCCCTACTCTTTGTTACCTGTCTGCCAACCAATTTTCTATCCATGCCAGCAATACCATGTGCCCTAATTTTGCCCACTAATTTGCTATGTGGGACCTTATCGAATGCTTTCTCAAAGTCCAGGTACACTACATCCACTGAGGTCTCCCTTGTCCATTTTCCTAGTTACATCCTCAAAAAATTCCAGAAGATTAGTCAAGCATGATTTCCCCTTCGTAAATCCCTGCTGACTTGGACCAATCCTGTTAATGCTATCCCAATGTGACGCTATTTCATCTTTCATGATTGACTCCAGCATCTTCCCCACCAACAATGTCAGGCTAACTGGTCTATAATTCCCTGTTTTCTGTCTCCCGCCTTTCTGAAAAAGTGGGATAACATTAGCTACCCTCCAATTTACGGAACTGGTCCTGAATCTATAGAACATTGGAAATTGATCACCAATGCGTCCATGATTTGCTCTGATCAAACCAATGGTTTAGACCTCAATATTTCTTGATAAATGTCTATAAATAAAAAAGTTTAAAACAGTTTACACAGTATAGTGGACTAGATCAGAAATGTTAGATATTAATTTTATAAAGACGTCTTAATCCAACTCCTGTAAACAGCCTTATGCAATCTGATGAAATTTGATTTAAATCATTTACATCCTATCCTTCCTCACTCCCTCCATACACACCATTTATGTGTATATACCACCTTTACCATGACAATCAAGTATTCAAGTATAGATTTTTGAGATGAGTTCTCTGACTTTGTTCCTGGTCTGGAACTTTCTGTTCGAATGAGAATCTGTGCATTAACTCAAAAAATGTTGTCGACTTACTCAACCTTATATTAATAAACATGAAAATTATCTGAATTTAAAAGGATAAATACCATTCAATCCAATCTACAACCATTCCATTATGTATTCTTCAGAACGGAGGAGCTGTGGTGGCTTGCTGCTGCCGCCCGACCCCGGAGATTTGGAGGCTCCAGCCGCCGGCCTGGTGGACGATGACATCGGGAGCTCGCGGGTCCCTTGTGGGAGACCGCTTTTCGGAGCTTCCTCAACGGCAACTTCTCACGCCCGAGTTGCGGGGTTGAAAATGACCTGGAGCGGGGCCTTACATCGCCCGGCGCAGCTTTAATGGCCGCGGGACCTGGAGCGAGGCCTTACATCGCCCGGCGCGGCTTGAATGGCCGTGGGGCTTGCTAGTGCCCGCCGGGGGCTTTAACTTCAAGACCAGGAGCGCGGCCTTGCATCGCCCGGCGCGGCCTTAATGGCCGCGGGACTTATTTACCATCGCCTGCTGGGGCTTTGACTTTGACATCGGGAGGAGAATGGGGAGTGCAGGGGAGAGATAAGACTTTTCCTTCCATCACAGTGAGGAGGAGATTCGCTGTGATGGATGTGTGTGTAAATTGTGTTGTGTCTTGGATCTTTTTCTTGTTTGTACGACTGCAGAAACCAATGAGGTCCAAATGACAACAAATAAATTGTATCATTGTATCATTGTATTAATCTGTGCATATGTAGAACTTCAAATTAATATTATTTATTATATTTATCCTTTATCCACGTCAATATAATGAAGGTGGGAGGTGGGAGGTGGGAGATGGGCCAGGCAAGTGGGACTTGGTCAGCATGAAAAGGTTGAGCCATCTCCTGTTTCTGTAGTGTATAGTAATATAACACAATGGCTTTATTAATGGTGTCTTTACTACTGTCTATTGAGTTTCAGTTCATTAGCAAAGACCAGAGATTGAACCTGGAATCTGATGTTTTGTTTACTCACTGGGTAAACTACTGAACCTCACGAAAGTTGACGGAAACAGTTCATGCATAAACTCCTGAACTGCTAATTAATCTTTTAGAAAATTACAGGTTGAACACCAATTTCCCTGGGTTCCAGAGCCTTTCTGGATTATCCGTTATACTGGGCCAACAAAAGTGAAGTGATAAGGACACGTCGATACACCCCTGGCCTGCCAATGACACCCTCGTGTCCAAAAACGCCATGGAGTGGCAGAAACATTAAAAAAAAACAAATATAAAATGTAAACTGAATGTGAATGGAATGACCTGCCGATCCATCCCCGGCTCTAATCGTCTCCCAGGCGGTTTAGAGCTTTGGTACCCACCCCACTCTCAACTCACAAGGTGCACCAGCCACTTCTCACCTGCTGCTGTCTCTTGCTGTTGGCGGTGGCTTTATCAGCTCCCCGCTCGACCACCAGCTTCTCCCATTGCCCTGTCCATTCGGCATATTCCCACCCTCCCCCTCCTCCCTCTCCTCACCGCTCCAAAATGTACGGCTACAGGATAAAGGGAATAATGTTTAGTGGAAGATAAAATCCAGTAAAGCCCAATTAAAGCCAAATTAAAGACAATTAAGGATAGTTCAAGGGTCTCCAATGAAAGTTCAGGACCATTGGTGATAGGATGGTTAAGTTGCCAGTTAACAGCTGGGAAGAAACTGTCCCTGAATCTGGAGAAATGCATTTTGACACTTCTGTACCTTCTACCTGATGGGAGAGGGGAGAAGAGTGTCAGGTTGAGACTCATTCCTTGTTAATTCTGGTGGCCTTGCCGAGGCAGCATGAAGTGTAGATGGAGTGAATGGAAGGGACATTGGTTTGCGTGATGGTCTGGGCAACGTCCAGAACTCTGCAATTTCTTGCAGCCTTGGATGGAGATTTTCCCAAACCATTCTGTGATGCATCTGATAGAATGCTTTCTACGGCGCATCTGTTGAGGTTCCGGAGATTTATTGGGGATTATCAAACCTTCTCAGCCTTCTAAAGGACCAGAGGAATTGGTGCGCTTGGCCATTGCTTCGATATGACTAGTCCAGGCCACGTTGCTGGTGGTATATACTCCTAAGAACTTGAAGCTTTCAACCATCTCTACTGCGGCGCTGTCAATGTACGCATACCACTTTTCTTCATGAAGTCAATCGCAATTTCCATTGTCTTGCTGACATTGAAGAAAGGTTGTTGCCTTGGCACCAGGTTATGAGGTTCTCAATCACCTTCCTGTACTCTGTCTGATATCCAGCCCACTATGGTGGTGTCATCTGCAAATTTGTAAATTTAGTTGGATTTGTGTTTGGCTGCAGAGTCGCGGGTGTATAAGTAAAGAAGGGGGCTGACAATGCATCCTTGCGGGACACCAGTGTTGAAGATTACCGTAGAGGATGATTTGTTACCTTATCTCACTGATTGTGGTCTGCAGGTCAGGACGTTGAGGATCCAGTTGCACAGGAGCAGAGATTCTACAATGGAAACTAAAATCTCACCCATTTGGAACGAGCACACCAAACCCCAATGGGATTTCACACAGACTTTCTGGCAAGCTTGTCTGCAGACCATTATTTATTTTGATTATTGGTTGCCCCATCGTTTGTATTCTGAATTATTTGGTGCAAAAACAACGTATGATTTGGCTCTCCATAGATTTGATTTCAGAGCCATTCTTCCTCAATACCCTGTCTGTAAACAATTGTGCGTGGTGACGCATTGTCTGCAGAAGTAATTTCTTATCTACACTCTTCAGGGTCTGAGCTGGTGGCTGTGTGACTTAGATCTGGTGATGAAGTGTCTTTGTCAATGCTGTCTTCATGCTGAGTTGGTGTCACTTGGCAATAAGTGGATTCTTGGTTATAAAAGTCAGATGCTGCAAGGATCCACCTACTTGACAGGCTTCCGCTCACAATAACCATGCCCTCTATCAGGCCAGGGTTATGGTGAGAGGGAGGCTGAGAAGTAAGTTGCACACTTACAGCAACTGCCTTTTCTATGGTCAGTTCAGATTCGTGTTTGAGGGGGAATGGAATGCAAGAAGTAAGAAGAATTAGGGATGAGCATGTTTTAATCTTCAGTAATCTCAAACTATTATACACCAGCTTCTCCTCTAGATCAGAGGGTAGTGAGTGGTTTGCAAGATAAACAGTCAGAAGTGTGTAAGTGTTATGGGTTAAGGGTGCAAGGCTTACGTTGTGCTAAGGGAGGTAGTTGGGAGGTAGATGCATTGCAGGAAGTATTGTTTGGGATCAGTGACTTAGTTGTTAGATATATGGATTTCATAAATCATAAGCAATAGTGGCAGAATTAGGCCATTCGGCCCATCTAATCTCCACCATTCAATCATGGCTGACCTATCTCTTCCATCTAACCCCACTCTCCTGCTTTCTCCCTGGCACCTGTAATGTCAAGAATCAAGAATTTATCTATCTCTGTTTTAAAAGCAGACAATTTGATGTACCTTGAGTTTTTCTGTACATCTGAGATAACTTGACTTCTTGCAGAAATCTTAGCTGGGTCCTGTTGCTCAAATTCTTGAATTTACTTGCCTCCTCTCCTTGGCATTTGATTGTCTCTCTTGATAACTTCCTCCAACTCTCCGGGAAGGAGATATCTCCTTGCCTCCATCTTGCCTTCCAAGTCATGATGGAAATGTGTGACCTGCTCTTGCCTGTCTCTGCTAGATCTTTCAATCCTTAAACAAATGTTCAATGACTTCCCCCATGACTGTGGCCCCAGGGTGGGTTAGGGCGGATACATGAAATGGAGCCTGGTGGGGACATGCTAAGGTAATGAACAGAGTTATCAACACTGGCTGGACACTGCAACCATGGTACTGAGTTTGCAGCAAAAAAAATGTTTTGGGCCTAACAGGTTGCCAAAGTAAGATCTGGTTCCTATTTTCTTGCGCTATCCAATTGATCCCCAAAATAACATGACAAAATAACACGACTTGCATTATATAGTGCATTTCATAACCTCAGGATGTTCCAAGTGCATTGCAACCAATGAAGCACTTTTGAAATGTACTCAGTATCGTGATGCAGAAATTGCCAGACCCGATTTGTGCACGGCAGGATCCTAAATCCAGCCACTTGATAATGTTTTAACAGTGTATTAGCAGAAGCAAATGTATTGGCCAATTTATATCAATGAACAATAGAGCAACACAAGTGAAAATCAATATATAAATTAGCAATTGGTGACTTACATAACCTTTTATCATTGTGTATCATACATCATCATCTATTCCTGTTTTTATATGGAGAATTACTCAGTTTACTTAATATTACAAAATTATAAAGTCATTGATGTAGTATTGTTACTCAAAAATAGAAATTATTATTTTCCCTGCAGGATACTATATAGACCTTCCTCTGCTTGTCCCTCTCATTTCGTGTCATATATTATAGTGGTCTGAACATCCTCTTGCATTGCCTTTCAAATAGCTAGTACAGTTGGAAAGGTTTGGCATAGGAGATGATCAGTGAAATGAAAGAGAAGGTAATAAAAGTAAATGGGGGAATGGTTAATCAATATGAACAAAATTACTGATATGAAATGCATACCATTTTTACAGTCACTAAAGTCACCCTCTGTACATGTTTGCACCCCTGTAAGCTTTATCCTTGATTAACAACGTTCCTTATGATTTTAACTGGTACATTGCATCAATTGACTTAATTATACAGTAAGGAAAAGCCTGCACTGTTGCAAAAGTAATTGTCACTGATTCTATAAAGGATAAAACAGCCAATGTTGAAAGTGAATGGGTTTGAAGAGATTGGCTTAACGATTCAAAGCACATTATGATGTTGAAATTTCACGGAGGTCCAGCAGATGGCACACATTTATTAGGTCTTTCTATTATTTATCCCTTCATGGTTAACTATTGATATTGGAGCAATTGTAAGAAAGTCCTCCTTCTCAGGCAGTCCCGTTTGTTCAAGGATGTCTTGTCTTCTCTTCAATTGGTTCTGATTTTGAGACAATACAGGAGCTGCAGTCTTTGCCATAGCTGGAGCAGCAAATGCTTCAAGAGGCGGGTTTGAGGGTAACATATGAGCTGGTACAATCTCCCTGCCGTTTGTGTTGAGTTTCTGTGCTCCTCCTGCATGGACATAAGATTCAGAAGTCAGTCCAAATGTTCATTCTGCTCTTTGAGTGGTCGTGGGCCAGGAACTCTCACAAGTCGGAGTGGATATTACACTTTTTCAAATGGGCTTTGCAAACCACCTTGATTTTTCCCCTCGGTCTTATGATTATCTCTTGCTGTGACTGCTCAGAATAGAATGTCTATTTCTGGAGTCTGCTTTCAGCATAAGATTCCTTCCTATCGAAATTAACTGCATGTAATTGGGACATTAATGCCAGAGATGTTGGCATGGCAGAAGCGTAAAGTTGATTTGCTTATCTAACCCGTGGACCTGAAGGATTTTGCTGAGACAGCATTGGTGACAACTCTGCAGTGTTTTGTGCTTGTTGAAGGTAGTCCAGGTCTCAGATTAAGGACATGGACCACTGCTGGTTAGTAGATAGGCTATGTGTTGGGTTTGAAGTTTTGATCTCCAATTATTCGCTTCTTTAGATGATTGAAGACTGTGCTGGCACATTAGAGGACATGATAAATTCCATTATTGATGTTTACCCTCACCGAGCAATGATTCTCAACTTTCAGGAAATAATTAATGCTTTCTGGAATCTTGCCATGGACAGTCACTATTGGAAATTAATGATTTCATCCCTTGCCGCTACATATCCAGCAAACTTCAATAAACTGTTGAATTGTTTTGAGAATATTAATGTCCTTCTCCTAGATGCTTTAGTGAATGAGGCAATGTGACTTGGAGCTTAGCCTCTGAAAATGTGCAAATGCAAGTGTCATCTGCACACATCAGCTTAGTGACCGAAGTTGGGATAACCTTGTATCTGGAGCATAGACAATATAGATTCAAATGTTTCCCATTTACCCTGGAGATTAGCTTTCATCCAGCGGATGTTTTTTTTTAAAAGAGTGAGGTGCAGCATTAAGGGCCTGTTCCACTGCGGCGAACTAATTGGCGAGTTTGCCCTAGACTCGCTGCATGAGGTCCTAGGAGGTCTTTGTAATTCTCCTTCATGCTTGAGAGTGGTCCCCGTATACTCGAGGCCTCAGCTAAGTCGCGGCTAGTTTTTTTCATCATGCTGAAAAATGCCCGCGAGTAAAAAAAGGTCACCATGGAAAAAATCAATATTTTTTTTACTTGTAGGTTTCGTTGAAGTAGGTCATAGTAGATTGGCATGTTATTCCTAATCGAAGGTAGTCGAAGGTAGTCAAAGGTAGTCGAAGGTAGTCATAGATAGTCTTCAACATAGTCGAAGGAAGTCGAAGGAGATCGAAGGAGGTCGTCTTCATTCCCCAATATTCGGAGTCCAATTTTCCCGAAGCTAGTCTTCAACATAGTCGAAGGAGGTTGAAGGAGGTCTTCTAAAGTCCTTCAGAGAGCAAGGGGGGGGGGGGGGGGGGTGAGAAAGGGAGGGAGAAAGGGAGGGAGAAAGGGGGGGGAGTAGGAGTGGAGACACTTTTAAGAAGTCAGACAACGTTTAATAAAGTTTTGCGGGCATTTAACCTACCGGTCGGTTTTCCTTGGTCTTGAAAACTCCAATGAGCCAATTAAAATGCCCGGTCAGCGAAGGAGATTGCCCACAGCGGCCCTCGACTGCCTGTAACTACATAGCGACCACACTCCACTGCACTACGAGTTAAAAAGAACCATGCCGACCAATGTTTACTCGCGGAAAATTTTTCAACATGCTGACATATTCTGCGACCTAGCTGAGGCCCTGAATATGCGGGAACTTCCCTCGAGCATGAAGGAGATTTACAGTGACCTCATAGAACCTCCTCGGACCATTTATTCGACCATGCTGCGAGTTTGATTCGAGGGCAAACTCTTATAAACTCGCAGATTAGGTCGCCGCAGTGGGACAGCCCCTTTACACCAGTCCGCATTGAGATTGTTTTGAGATTGACACCAGTCCGCATTGACATGTTGGCTAATCTTGGGACTGCATCGATTTCAGTCATTTCTGAGAACACTGCTCCACAGGCCCACTCAAATGACAGTCAAAGGCTTTTGTGAGGCTAAAAAGTCATGTATAATGGTTATTGTGGCAATTTTAAGAAAGTAGCTGTTGTTGATCATCTTTTCAGAACAGGCGGATTGTAAAAGGCAATTTATTTTATTTCCTCTCTATACTTTTGCTGTGAAGTTGAGATGGATGAGTGTATTGGCGAGTTTAGGTTTTTTTTTACAGATTTTTTTTCTATTATTTTCGGCAGGCATTCGTCTCACTGAGAAATATTTCCTTTCACTCACCACCTCAGCAACACATTGACATTTTCTCTATTAGTTCATCGATGGCTACACAAATAGCAATTTCAAAACAAAAAAAGTCGAATCAAGCTGACTAATATTTCACGGTAGAGTCAGTATTTCATGTTACATTGAGCATTCAGTATTTCTTATGTGATTAGAGGTCATGAACTTGATTTTAAGATTATCAGTTTACTACCCAGGTTTGGTACTAATCAGTGTCAAACTCCTCCAAAGCTCTGAGCCCACGTTTCTCTAGCAGGTTGACTCTACCCACACAAGCAAAGTCCAGCAGAATGTTAGACCTCTGAAGAAGGGTCTTGGCCTGAAACATCACCCATTTCTTCACTCCAGAGATGCTGCCAGTCCCGCTGAGTTACTCCAGCTTTTTGTGTCTATCTTCGGTTTAAACCAGCATCTGCAGTTCCTTCTTACACAGAGTGTTAGGCCTTCTGTTACATACAATATGTAACAGAGGTGGGAATGGGGGGGGGGGAAGCACAGAAATATCTGCTCCCCGCCGCGCCCGCGATAGAAGTAGGCCGTGGGCCGGCGGTCAGAGCTCTTCTCCTCCCGGGTCCCCAACGAGGGATCCCAGGCACCGGATGCCGCGCCAACTGGAGCTCCACAGACCGCGGCTTTAGGCTGCCGCAGGCCAGCGAACGGAGCGCGACCCCCGGCGAGGGGTCGCCTGCTCTGCAACAAAAGCGTCCTAGCTGCGCCCGCAGCTGAAGCCATGGGCGCGTCTCCAGGAAAGGCCGCACCGATCCTCGATGTTAGGCCATAGGAGAGTTTTCTCTCTTACCCTCCCACACCACCCCCACACAAGACACACAGAGAAACATTAAAAACACACATTAAGACACAATTATAAAACAAAAAAAGTTGAAAAACTAACACGCTGCTGGCAGGGCTGCCGGCTCGCAGTGCACCCACCGACCACACTGAGCACCAAAGCACTGAGGGACATCCGCTTCGTCGTCTGTCTGAAGATTCTGAATATTTCTGAATATTTCTGAATATTTAAAGCATTCAAATACATCCAAAACATTCCAAGACTATTTAAATAATACTTAGATGAATAGAATGTTATTCAAGTTATAGGTCACAGTTATTGACCAGCAGCACTAGTATAGAGGTGGCTGGGCTGTGGAAAGAGAGGTAAGTTTTTGAACCCCACTGGGCTACTGACAGTTTAGCTTAAATTTATTCGATACAATATAATCGTGAATTAAAAATTTGGGTACAGTATGGCTATTAGATTGCCGTTAAAAAATCAATAAAATCCTTTTGGAAAGATGTATGTTCCATCTGGCCAATCCCACGGCAATAGCTTTAAGGTTAGAGGACCAAGGTTTAAAGGAGATATGCGAAGTAAGTTTTTTACACTGAGGGTGGTGAGTGTCTAGAACATTGTGCCGGGAGGTTTTCTTGAAACATATACGTTAGTGGCATTTAAAAACCGTTTGGGTAGGCATATGGGTATGCAAGGAATGGAGAAATATGGGTTATGTTCAGGTAGATACAGTTCCCTCCATAATGTTTGGGACAAAGACACATCATTTATTTATTTGCCCCTGTACTCCACAATTTGAGATTTTTAATAGAAAAAAATCACATGTGTTTAAAGTGCACATTGTCAGATTTTAATAAAGGTCATTTTTATACATTTTGGTTTCACCGTGTAGAAATTACAGCTGTGTTTATACATGTGTCCCAAACATAATGTTTGGGACACATGGCCTCACAGGTGTTTTTAATTGCTCAGGTGTGTTTAATTGCCTCCCTCATGCAGGTATAAGAAAGCTCTCAGCGCCCAGTCTTTTCATCACCTTTGGAAACTTTTATTGCTGTTTATTAACATGAGGACCAACATTGTGCCAATAAAAGTCAAAGAAGCCATTATGAGACTGAGAACCAAGAATAAAACTGTTAGATACATCGGCCAATCCTTAGGCTTACCAAAATCAACTGTTTGGAACATCATTAAGAACAAAGAGAGCATTGGTGAGCCTACTAATCGCAAAGGGACTGGCAGGCCAAGGAAGACCTCCACAGCTGATGACAGACAAATTCTCTTCATAATAAAGAAAAATCCCCAAATACCTGTCCGACAGATCAGAAACACTCTTCAGGAGTCAGGTGTGGATTTGTCAATGACCACTGTCTGCAGAAGACTTTGTGAACAGAAACATGGAGGCTACACTGCAAGATGCAAACCACTGGTTAGCCGCAAAAATAGGATGGCCAGGTTACAGTTTGCCAAGAAGTACTTAAAAGAGCAACCCCAGTTCTGGAAAAAAGGTCTTCTGGATACATGAGAAGAATATTAACTTATATCAGAGTGATGGGAAGTGCAAAGTATGGAGCAGAGAAGGAACTGCCCAAGATCCGAAGCATACCACCTTATCTGTGAAACACTGTGGTGGGGGTGTTATGGCCTGGGCGTGTATGACTGTTGAAGGTACTGGCACACTTATCTTCATTGATGATACAACTGCTGATGGAAGTATAATGAATTCTGAAGTGTATAGACACATTCTATCTGCTCAAGTTCTAACAAATGCCTTAAAACTCATTGGCCGGCGGTTCATTCTGCAGCAAGATAGTGATCCCAAACATACTGCCAAAGCAACAAAGGAGTTTCTCAAAGCTAAAAAATGGTCAATTCTTGAGTGGCCGAGTCAATCACCTGATCTGAACCCAATCGAGCATGCCTTTTACATGCTGAAAAGAAAACTGAAGGAGACGAGCCCCCAAAACAAGCATAAGCTAAAGATGGTTGCAATGCAGGCCTGGCAGAGCATCACCAGAGAAGACACCCAGCAACTGGTGATGTCCATGAATCGCAGTCATTGCATGCAAAGGATATGCAACAAAACACTAAACATGACTACTCTCATTTACATGACATTGCTGTGTCCCAAACATTATGGCGCCCTGAAATGGGGGGGGGGGGGGGGGACTATTAATAAACATTGCTGTAATTTCCACATGGTGAAACTAAAATGTATAAAAATGGCCTTTATTAAAATCTGACAATGTGCACTTTAACCACATGTGATTTTGTTATATTACAAATCTCAAATTGTGGAGTACAGAGGCAAATAAATAAATCATGGGTCTTTGTCCCAAACATTATGTAGAACACTGTAAATGATGGTCTTGGCATCGTGTTTGGCACAGATATTGTGAAGAGAATGGCCTGTTCTTGTGCGGTACTGTTCTGTATCCTATGTTCTATGATCAATAGGGATGATACTAGTAGGAATGGCCAGCCATCCAATTAGTTCAGGGGTGATTAGTGATGATCAATTAAGGTACTTTACTTTTTTTTTTAAAGATTTAGATAAAATGAAAAAGCAAAGCTCCGAAATACACAAAAGGAATTTAAAATAATTGCAAAAATAAACTAAATTCCTTAAAATATGAAGATATTGTGCTCTCTCACAGCTGCTTCTCTCCAGTTAAGTTAATGGAGCCCCAACCTGCTCGGGACTTTCCTAGCAGAACACAAGCACCGTAGAACTTTTGTTCTCCCGCCATAGTCCAGGAGGACTCCAGTGTCAGAGTGCAACAGAACATTATTGTTGAGCAACTACCTGCACATAAGTTAGTGTCTTCCACTCTGTGTATGTACGGGCAGGTCTCCCACACATGCTGGCATTTTCTTGTAAATCCAGTTACATGAAGTACTCTTTCCTTTACCATACTGTCTGAGCTGCTTGGTATTTCCAACCTAAATAACTAAAATCATTTTATAAACAAAATATATATATATATATTGTCTGCCAATAATTGTGTGTGTGTATATATATATATTATATGTTTTTGTTTCTATAGTTTATTATCTGGTATTGACACCAAACATTTTTTTTTACCATTAACAGTGACTCTTGGCTCATTTTGTATTTCTTTACTTCGTTATTCTTGCCTTTTTGTTTTGTTCTCATCACCCCTCCCTGCTTTTACGTGGCTTTTCCCTTGATTAAAATCTATTCTATTTCTAACTGTTTACAGCTTGTTCAAAAGGTCATCAACCTGAAATATTAAATCTGCATTTCTTTCCACAGATCCTTGTGAGCATTTCCAACATATTCTCTTTATATTACTTATTGCTTGTTAGGTCATCATTCACGTTCTTTTGGTCAGATGCTACTGTTCATTAAGTGGAAACATAGTGCCCAGGAAGCACTGCCATGTAAGGAATCATTGTCAGAACATATGTGATGGAGATAGGGACACTGGTGAAATGGAATGGAGAAAGTGTGAGAGTAGCTGTGGGAGTCAGTGGGCTGCCAATGATGCTGATGGACCATCAACACCCTGATAAGGCGTGGGAGAGTCTAGACAGTTAACGATGGCAGAGTCTAGAACCCGATGGTACAACCTCATAATAAAAGGACATACACTTGGAATGGTGATGAGGAGGAATTTCTTCAGCCAGAGGGTGATGAATCTGTAGAATTCAATGCTATAGGTGGCTGTGGAGACCAAGACATTGACTACTTTTAAAGTGGAGAGCTGTAGATTCTAGATTAGTAAGGGTGTCAAAGGTTACAGGGAGAAGGCAGGAAAATGGTGTTGAAAATGAGAAATAGATCAGCCATGATCAATTGGTGGAGTAGACCTGGTGTGCCAAATGGCCTAATTCTGCTCCTTTGTGTTAGAAATTAGGAGATGGAGAGATCGAATATGGGAACAGCAAAAGAAGGAAAGCAACAACATTGACAACATTTTCCTGTTGGGGTTGAAAGCAAGAAATGGCACTGATGTACTGTAAAGAGAAGCAGGAGAAGATGTGAAACCAAGCATGTTTCATATATTCCAGTTTAAAATAGGTACATACAGCATTTCACCGGGTTTAGATCTAGGAAAGTGGTGGAGAACAGATTTATCCAGGTCGGGGAGTGCACTGAAGGATGGAGGTTACGTTGTCTCCATTCAAAGATAAGGGTCCTTGGAGGATATAAACGCAGAAGAATTTGAAGTTTTTGTGAAATGGGAATGGTTCACACCTGGAAACTAGAAACAGCATATATGGTTCTGGAAATGTTAAGGATTGAAATAAGATGAGTCAAAACAAAGAGAAAAAAATAACTTTTTAAGAAAGGAAAAAATATATATATTTATATCAAACAATCAGTCGATCAGAGGAGTCCAGTTTGTATGTCATGAGAAGGAGGTAGAAATAGGATTTGTAGGTTGAATCTTGGAGGTCATTGAAGGAAGATTTCAGAAGGAGATGAAATCTGGGAAATTATCTATGAAGATTAGTTGATTATAGCGTAGAGAGATGTAGGAGCAATAGATCTCACCCATTGCAAGGTCAATTAATCAAAATCAGGTTATTAATTGCCAAAGATGGTTTTACCAGTTCACATAACTAACCTTTACTTATGATCTAGTCAAACTTTTACCATCAACAGCAAAATAGTTGAGTCAGAAAAACATTGAGGTAATGTCAGTGAAAAACACCCTTAAGCCCAAGCTTCAAGCCTGACTACCAAGCAAAGCTGACAATTGGCGGTTGATTTAATTGAACTGACTTGATCCTGTTAATTAAATAAAAAGGTAAGATGAGCTACTGCTAATTCAGCTGCTCAGAGATTGGTTGCAGGTCGTGATGATTGCAAATCTGTCTGATTTGTTGGCTCAGTTTGAGATGCTCTTGGGCAGAGCAGTCAGAGAAATTATATCCTGGCTTCACATTAGCACGTACCCTCAGAAAATGCTTGTGGTGTTGACTTCCCTGGGGACAAAAAACTGCAAGACTTGGGATTAATATTACATTCTCAATCAGCCTTTGGCAGAAAGCAAGCAAATTAAATTTATGATGACTCTACACATTGTATGATTGGAAGTGCACTCAGAGAGTAGTACATTGGAAAGAACTCAATAAAACCTGATATTCTGCTAAAAGTGACCCACAGTTGACCTTAACACATAAATGTTCAATTTTGATTGGATAACTTTAACATAACCTCCATGGATTTTTGATTTTCAATTGCAATAAGGTAGGAAGTTTATTTAAAAAAACACAAGCAAAAAATTAAAATGTAAACTGAATCTGACATTTTACGTTTTCATGGTGTTAAATAATATGGGAATAAATAATTACCTTTCTAGAAGTTGATGTACTGCACAATCACAGGCTGCCACCCAAGATCCAATGGGCTTGATTCAGGATTGCACTGTAACATGTACACACAGTTGAGTTTTGTTGTATCATTGATACTCCACAATTGTTATTCAAATTGTTATACGGTAAATACTATTGTCAGCGCACAATTCGAAAGAGAAGGATGATGTCATAAATTATGATGGTTTACAGTACTTCAGTAAAAGATACAGAAAAATCATATTTTAATATTAGCTTTGGACTGGGAAAGTCATATTTATAAGGGTTTTCTCTTGTTATGGGTAATTATTCTCTATAAGTGATGAAGTTTACCGGACAAAAATAAATATACTTGGAAATGTTTACAAAGATGTTATAAATTGAAAAATTCAGAAATATTAAAAAAATTAGAAAAGGCTTCAGAAGTAAATAATATACATGTAAAGTATAATACATATATTTAAGGTATATATATATAGATTGGAATAGCAATTTAACTGTGATGGTGAATGGTATCATTTTGTGCTGTCAAAGTATGAAGATAGACACAACATGCTGGAGTAACTCAGCGGGTCAGGCAGCATCTCTGGAGAAAAAGAACAGGTGACGATGACTCTTCTTCAGTCAAAGTATGAGTTAATTAATTCATATTGGGCTTCTGAACTTGGCACTGCTGGCAAATATGTGCTTTAAAATGTTACACAGTATTTTGATAAGGATTGTGGGGTACATTGCCAAATATGACTGCTCTTAGTTTGGCTTTTCTCTCTTCGTGGTTAACTTCTTTCAACCTGGGCGGTGAGATGCAGTGAGCACATACACCTCTTTGATGTCCCTCGGACTATCCTTGACTGGACTTTGCTGGCTTTACCTTGCATTAAACATTATTCTCTTATCATGTATCTAAACACTGTAAATGGATTGATTGTAATCATGTATTGTCTTTCTGCTGACAGTTTATGCTGACATAACAAAAAGCTTTTCACTGTACCTCGGTACACGTGACAATAAACTAAACTGAAACTGACTTCTTCTCCCTAACATAAAAACTTTCCTTCCACGGGTGTACCATTGGCTGGAAGATAGTTGACAAAATTCACTGATAGAAATAATTAAACAATGGCAGCTCACAGGCAAGTCCACAGGCTTCAGCTATGTCCAGTTATCAAGACATCTCACATTGATTCTGTGTTCAGGGTCAAAAATCACTGTACTCCGACAAGAAATGCAGTTCACCTTAGAGAAATGTTGTGCTATTCTAGTTATCCTGCACATGAGCTGTATAGTCTGCCACCCTTCTCGAATGCCACCTGTTGTATGTAACTCTGCCAATTTTACATCATGCAGAGTCTAGCATTATTCCAAGACGATCTGAAAGAAATCATCTTCCATTATCTTGTAGCTAATACAATGCCAGACAGATATTGGTAATGCACTTGGCCAAATGCAATTGATTTCATAAGATTACAGTTACACAGTGACTTTTACTTTCATGCACGTTGGTTTATCTGAAGGTTGGAATTTAAATTATGGAGTAAAGTCCTAACAAGATACCTGAGAGTACTAAATCCAGGCAACAATTCTCTCATGAAGGAAGCTTACGTTTCCGCTTTGCACTTTCACCAACTGCTGTATAGGTACAATAGTTAATTGCATATGCATTGTTATATTTAATTACGCAAGATTGTAAGTACCTCTTAACTTTTTGGTGTATGGATTGTTTATTAATATTATTTAATACTATAGAATAATACTGCTGTTGTGGTTGTAATATTTTAATTTCTATTCAGAAATACAACAGTCAGAAAAAAATGGGCTCTGCTGTGAGTGTAAAGAGTTGGTGAACTGTAGAGATGAGGCACGGTGCCCCTGTGTACTGCTGTCGCTCTGATTCCACTGCAATGGCAGTGCTAACTGAGGTGTGAAATGTGTGCACTGAAATACTGATATTTTAATCTGGTCGACAGACTATTGCTCTAAAGTGAGCAAAACCCAGACGTCAGTATTCGTAACACTTCCATTTTTTTTCTTGCATGATAATTATTGTCTTTTGCCGTCTTAAAGTTTAACTTTCAGTAATTTTGAAATTAAATAGAAAGCAACTAAGAAAGTGGAAGGTTGGTTTTGATTTATTTTTGCAACTGTTTAGCAGGCGCCCTCTGCTGGATTTTGAAATTACAGCAGAAGCATTAAACCTGAAGCCAGAACTTGCTTCAGATACTGCCACCAAATTGTTCTCTGAAATTAATAATTGAGAAATGTTTGGACTTTCAAGCTTGTGCTCTTAATTTAGTTTGAGATGAAACTCAGCGCTTTCAAATGATAAAATGTTAATGTGTTCAGGAAATAAAAATCAGGAATCAGATTTTGTGTGAAATTCTTTCTGAATACCAGTGCATTTTTGGCAAATATCTAGATGGAGTAAATTGCTACTTTTATGAAGCTATATTAGTTGAATCCATTAAATTTTAACAGTGTGCCGACGCTCCAAAGCATTATTGTGTCTCTTGCATAAGCTCACGAAAGAGAATTAGTCCTGGAATTGTTTAAAAGTTGGGGTGGGGGGGGGGGGGGGGGGGGGGGGGGGGGGGGGGGGGGGGGGGGGGGGGGGGGGGGGGGGGGGGGGGGGGGGGGGGGGGGGGGGTGGGGGGGGGGGGGGGGGTGGGGGGGGTGGAAGAGGTTGAGCTTTATAATGGCAGCACTGGTGTCATATCAGTGTTGCACACTGAATGACACCATGATCTGTGTGGTTCACATAATGAGTGTAGTTGTCAACTGCATCTATACTAACTCCAAGTCCACACTGTTGTGGCTTGCATATATCATACCTTGCATGCATGATACCTTTTTGCATCAACTTGCCACCATTAGCACCCCAAAAAAACCCATATGCTGCAGTACTGAACTTTGAAGCCATATTTTTTCTCACCATTACCTGCAGTGAGTTGCCATTTTCTGGTAAGGTTATGTGTGCACTTGTGTGCATCTCCATGCGCCTCCAGGAGGAAGTCACTCCCAGCCTTTTGGGTGAATCTTCTAGTAGCTGGTCCAGGACAGGAGTGAAAAGGTTCTAAATTCATGACTTTTGCACAGATAATTGGCTGCTGAAGGATACATGGCTGGGATGAACAGTGGAGATGAATTATAAAATTAAGGAGAAATAAATTTAGCCTGGATGAGACATAACATGTAGAAAACTTATGGACAATGCACAATAAACTTGCTGTCCTGTTAATTGACATCTTCTTCAAACAGCAAAGCAGAATTATTAGTCACTGCTCAGGTATCTGCATGTTTTCCTTACATATTAATTCTTCACCAGCCTATGTGTATTTTGAGTAAATAGAAACATAGAAACATACCCATTCAGTTCAATTCAATATTAGCTCATAATATTCCTCTTTTCCAGTATAAATTGAAGTGGAATATGGAATGCATTTCACCTGTTTTGCAATACTTGTGTTATTTTGTTTACATTATTTTCATTATTTTGAACCAAGCCAATTAGCCCATTTAATTGGCCAATACCTGCCTTGAACAGACGTGCCTTGCAAGAATACACATAAGAATAAAGCATAAAAAAGTAGCTGAGCAATTCTCTATTCAGGGTAATATTATGGCACCATTATGCACCCTTCTCACATGGAATAGCTAAAAGTTAAAATCATTTAAAAATGGTAGCATTCTGATATAAATTCTTGAGAGCCAGAATTTAAGTTGTTAGCATAACCTTGTGAACTGAAAGAACATTTATAAATTGTTCTTATTGCAATCTGATTTTTAATTTACTTTGGAATTTGTCATGGAAAAGTGGAAGAAACAAGAGCACACTAAAATACTGCCACATTTTACTTTCTTCTTTCTTTGGTTCAGATGATTATTATACTCCACTGAGCACCACGGAATACTGTTTTGGCTTTTAAGGACGCTTATCTCGAAGGTATTCCCATCAAACTTGTTCTGAGGGCAGGATGTGATGATGGGGTCCACAGTTTGATATGGGTTACTGCGTTCACGGGCAGAAGAGAATTTGAATTACATTTGAATTGAGAAGATGAGAGATTGAGGTCAGAAAGAGTTCCTTGGAATTATGTGGTGATTTGGGTTGTGATGTTAGAGAGAACATAAATTACTGACAAATCATTTAATTCCCACTCTTTGCTTTCTGTTTAATAGCCTGTTCCCCATCCGTGTTCGTGTATTATTTCTCATGTCATGCCCTCTCAGCTTGTTATTGATACTGTGTGAGAGGCCTTAATGAATGCCTTCTGAAAATTCAAGTACATCGCGTTCAATGGCTTCCCCTTATCGACTCTACGTCACTTTGTCAAAGAGCTTAATTTCATAAATCCATGCTGGTTCTGCTCTGATCCTCAAGATTTAAAAAAGGAACAAGGTGGAAATAGTAAATGGGATGATGAGAGGATGTAGAAAGGTGGCACAGAACAGGGGGCCTGGAATCTGATGGTAGGATAAATGGTGAGATTATGGGTTCTACGGCAAAATCATAAGGTCATAAGCGATAGGAGTAGAATTAGGCCATTTGGCCCATCAAATCTACTCTGCCAATGACTGATCTATCTCCTCCTCCTAACCCCATTCGCCTGCTTTTAACTATTCTGTCTGTTTCAGTGAGGCCTCCTCTCATTCTTCCAAACTCCAGCGAGCACAGGCCCAGTGCCGACAAATGCTTATATTTAGGATAGCCTACATATTCATGGGAATTCCTGGGAAAATAACAGTTTACAATGAAAAATCTTAAGCACGTTATTATCATGGTGGTGCAGAGGTGGAGTTGTTGCCTTACAGTGGCAGAAAACCGAGTTCGATCCTGACTTCAGGTGCTAACTGTATGGAGTTTGTAGGTTCTCCCCGTGACTGCATGGGTATTTCCTGGGTGTTCGTTTCCTCCCACACTCGAAAGAAATACATTTCTGCATTGTATCTCTAAAACTATGGTTTTTCTACAGTGAGGAAATAATCTTTCTTGAAAGAGAAACGATACTGATGCATATTGAACAGAAAAGATTAAACTTTCTTTTTATTGTTAGTAACTTGGGTTCAATCTAATTCTGTAAAACCCACTGACAGCTTCCCGCTATAAAAAGTCAATTAACTTTTAAAACAACCTCTACTCCAATTAGTGGCAACTGAGGACAGTTTTGCTCTGTGGAATCATAATGCAAAGGGAAATCAAAGTGCTTGACCCTGAGTTTGAACTATTTTACATGTGAAACAATCATGTTCTAGAAAGTGCAAGAGATGTAAGCATACATCTTCCCACCGCTTATTTGTGCACATCTACTTGCCTGTATGGCAGAGATGGCTGCAATAAACATCCCTCCCCTCCCTTTCACCAGGAGAATGAGTTGGCCTTTTCTGAGTAGAGTCTCCGTACCTGACCTTTTTGGAATAATGCCTTCAGAGGAAGTACTATTAGCAGAAATTCCTGCAGCCGGCAATATTCCTGTGCCTTGTACTGGTGGGCAGACCATGTTGTTTACTGAGAGGAAGGGAAGTCTTTGGAACCCACACTCTTGAGGGCTGTTGATGCTTATGCCACATTCAATATGGGCTGTTGGATTCAGCGGGCCTCATACGCACCGAGACTCGCGTTGCATACAGCCTATCCTGGTTAAATGGTTGTTCGTGTTTTTTTGGCATTGTTTCTAACGTGTATATGTGTGGGGGGGGGGGGGGGGGGGGGGGGGGGGGGGGGGGGGGGGGGGGGGGGGGGGGGGGGGGGGGAGGGGGGGGGGGGGGGGGGGGGGGGGGGGGGGGGGGGAGGGGAGAAACTTTTTAAATGTCTTTCTCCTGCACGGGAGAACCCCCGACTTTTTCCCTGTCGGGTCTCCGTTGTCGTTGAGGGCCTAGTGAGCCCTCCGACCGGGACGACCTGCTCCAGTCACGGAGCCTTGCTGCGGACTTGCCAGCGTGGGCTGGCCGGCCTCGGAAACGTGTGGAGCGGTGGTGGCTCGCTGCTGCGGCCGGACTCCGGGTCTCCAGCTCCAGCTCCAGCTGCGGCCCGACTCCGGAGCTCCAGTTCTAGCTGCGGCCGGACTCCGGGTCTCCAGCTCCAGCTCCAGCTGCGGCCCGACTCCGGAGCTCCAGCTCCAGCTCCAGCTGCGGCCCGACTCCGGAGCTCCAGCTCCAGCTTACAGTCGGTGGACTGTCAGGATATCGGGAGCTCGCGGGTCCGGGTGGGAGACCGCTCTCCGGAGCTCCCGCAACACAACTTCACCAGCCCGTGTCGCGGAGTTGGAACGACCCGGAGCGGGCCGAACATTGCCCGGCGTGGCTTTAATGGCTGCGGGACATTCCAGTGCCCGCCGGGGGCTCAAACTTTGTGACTTTGGGCCTGGAGTGGGGCCGTACATCACCCGAAGTGGCCTCAATGGACGTGGGACTTAACACCGCCCGCCTGGGGCTTCGACATCGGGAGAGAAATAGTGCGGGGGAGAGAGAAGAACTTTGCCTTCCATCACAGTGAGGAGGAGATTCACTGTGATGGATGTTTGTGTGAATTGAATTGTTTGTGTGTTTTTTTTATGAATTGTTCTATTTGTATGGCTTGTAGAAACGGAGTTTCATTCGAGCCTCTCTGAGGTTTGAATGACAAGTAATAAAATCAAATAAAAAATACCCCGCAGACGTATTTTTCTCTTCTTCTGAGGACCTCCGACATCCAGAATCTCAAAACAAGCTCACAGTGAGCGCGGTAAAACCAAAGATCATAAAGTGGAGCTCCGCTCTATGATCTTTGAGCAAAACCACGACCAGCCATGGCGGAAACCCACTGGCCCCACAAAACCGTCCCTCCCCGCCGCACAACGGCCAATCACAGCGCAGTTCACAGTCAAGATATGGGGCAGTGAACAAAAGCGGTGGGAGGGAGGGAGGAGGGAGGGTGGGCCAGTGGGCCCTGAGAGAGAGAGAGAGATAGAGTCAGTCGGCCCCGAGAAGGAGAGTCGGCCCCGAGAGGGAGGGAGAGTGAGTGAGAGAGAGAGTCAGCCCCGAGAGGGAGGGAGACAGAGAGTCGGCCCAGAGAGGAAGGGAGAGAGGGGGGGGGGGGGGGGGGGGGGGGGGGGGTGGGGGTTGGGGATATATCCCCCACTTTCTGAGTTGGCGGATGGCCTGTATTATCCCCCCAGTTTTTGGAGGTCGAGCAACAACAAAAAATAATAATTGTGCCACCCTCTCCCCGCTCAGTTGCTCCGCTCCCTCACCGGGTACCCCCGAGGCCGATGATCAGTGATCGCCCAGCCCCCCCACTTTCAAAAACGTTCCGCGGCCCCTGTTCAATGCTGAGATTGGCAGGCTCTTGGACATTCAGGGAATCAGAGGATTAAGAATTAATCAGAATGTGTGCGTGGCTAGCTATGAACTCACTGAATGGGTGAGAAGGTTTGAAGAGCAAAAATTACCATTGTTATGTCTATTTCTTATGTTGCTTCATTCTAATACATCTTCACCTGTATCATAACTAGCTTCTACATGTAATTGGAGGCATAACAGGTCTATCTGGAGTTTAGAGTTGAGATGACCTCTGAGACCACATTCACCACTGCAGTCGCTCAGAAGATAAGATTAGATTCAACACATCTGGAAAGGATACTTAGAGATAATATATATAAGCATCTGGATAAACAGGGTCTGATCAGGAACAGTCAACATGGATTTGTGCCTGGAAGGTCATGTTTGACCAACCTTCTTGAATTTTTTGAAGCGGTAACTAGGGAATTTGATGAGGGTAAAGCAGTGGATGTTGCCTATATGGATTTCAGTAAGGCCTTTGACAAGGTTCCCCATGGAAGGTTGGTTAAGAAGGTTCAATCTTTGGGTGTTAATGGCGGAGTAGCAAGATGGATTCAACAGTGGCTGAATGGGAGATGTCAGAGAGTAATGATGGATGGCTGTTGTCAGGTTGGAAGCCGATGACCAGTGGGGTGCCTCAGGGATCTGCGTGTGGGTCCACTGTTGTTTGTCATGTACATCAATGATCTGGATGATGGGGTGGAAAATTGGATAAGTAAGTATGCAGATGATACTAAGATAGGTGGTGTTTGTGGATAATGAAGTAGATTTTCAAAGTCTACAGGGAGATTTGGGCCATTTGGAAAAGTGGGCTGAAAGATGGCAGATGGAGTTTAATGCTGATAAGTGTGAAGTGCTACATCTTGGCAGGACAAATCAAAATAGGACGTACATGGTAAATGGTAGGGAATTGAGGAATGCTGTGGAACAGAGGGATCTAGGAATAACTGTGCATAGTTCCCTGAAGGTGGAATCGCATGTAGATAGGGTGGTAAAGAAAGCCTTTGGTGTGCTGGCCTTTATAAATCAGAGCATTGAATATAGGAGTAGGGAAGTAATGTTTAAAATTGTACAAGGCATTGGTAAGACCAATTCTGGAGTATGGTGTACAATTTTGGTCGCCTAGTTATAGGAAGGATGTCAACAAAATAGAGAGAGTACAGAGGAGATTTACTAGAATGTTGCCAGGGTTCCAGCAACTATGTTACAGAGAAAGGTTGAACAAGTTAGGTCTTTATTCTTTGGAGCGCAGAAGGTTAAGGGGGGGACTTGATTGAGTTCTTTAAAATGATGAAAGGGATAGACAGAGTTGACGTGGATACGTTTTTTCCCATTGAGGGTAGGGAAGATTCAAACAAGAGGGCATGACATGAGAATTAAGGGACAGAGGTTTCGGGGTAACGTGAGGGGGAACTTCTTTACTCAGAGGGTGGTGGCTGTGTGGAATGAGCTTCCAGCAGAAGTGGTGGAGGCAGGATCGATTTTAACATTTAAGAGTAAAGTGGATAGGTATATGGATGTGAAGGGAATGTAGGCGTATGGTCTGAGTGCAGGTAGATGGGACTAGGGGAAAACAAATGGTCGGCACGGACTGGAAGGGCCGAGAGGGCCTGTTTCCGTGCTGTAATTGTTATATGGTTATATGTTATATGGTTATCTACAGCCAAAAAAGGGCACCGACCCCACTACTTCCTCGGGAGACTAAGGCAATTTGGCATGTCTACAACGACTTACCATTTTCTACAGATGCGCCATAGAAATCATATTGTCGGGTTTCATCACAGCTTGGTTAGTGAACAGCTGTTCCCAAGACCACAAGGAATTGCAGAGTGTTACGGATGTAGACCAGAGTCCCCACCATTGACTCCATCTACACTTCACGCTACCTCGGGAAAGCAGCCAAGGGTCTTTACCACACTGGTCGTTTCTTCTTCTCCCCACTCCCATTGGGCATAAGATACAAAAGCTTAAAAGCTTGCACTCCCAGACAGGAACAGCATCTTTCTCTCTATTATCAGACTTCTAAATGGTCCTTCTATAAGCTCGGTTACAGTCCTGATTTTCCAACCTATCACATTATAGACATTGGACTTTTTTTTTGAAACTGTTACAGTATTATACTGAGAAACCATATTCTGCCCTCTGATATGTTTTCCCTTTGCTCTACCTGGTGTACTTGTGTATGGTTGGTTTATTCATGCATAGTATTATTTGATTTGATTGGATAGCATGTAAACAAAAGCTTTTCACTCTATCTTGGTACACATGGAAATGATAAATACTACCAATACCAATATTGTGTATCTCCCTTACTGTGTGGCCACCTTGGCATTATGCTCCTCAGATGGCATAGCTGTAGGATAGGGATAGAGATTTTCTAACTTCTGACTTGGCTGTTGAGCATCACTCATCACTTGAATAGCCCAGCAGCATAAGAGATGTCCCTCAAGTATCTCCATGCTGTTAGGAAATCTAATTCTGCCTGCAGTCCTGCAGATTAAACAATTGTCACAGTGCCAGCTGCACAAACAATGCAATCCCTGGGGTCAGCTAACATAATAAGCTCACAGCCTACTAGGATCCTCATTTGTCAACCTTTCAAGCTAGGATAGTTCATTGACATCTACCTGTGCACCACTCCCCCAAACTCGCACCCCTGATGTGAAACAGCTGGAGCTGACAGAATGATGGCAGTGAAGAACCTGACCTGTGATCACAGTGACGGATGATGAACATACTAACAGTACTCTACTTGTCTGAGTCTACACAGTCAGCTAAACTACATGTCCTAACTGGCTGAACGATATTCCACTGTTGAACGTTAAGGCTAACTGTACTCATGAACAAACAATTGGCCGTGTGTACAATGACTGCTTTCCATGTGGTATGTTCTAATGGTAAAGCAGTTGCTCATGTTGTGTGGGCCCAGATGTAACAGGAAGCTTTACTGAGACAAGGTTCATTGTGAATTTATAAATTCAGAAGCCTGTTTGCGTTGATCTGATGTGTTTGTCATTTTCAAGATAATATCTTACTGTACAGTGCAGTCTTTGCTGTCATTGAATTCTCCATCAGCATGGGGCAGAATGTCTAAGTCAGGGATCACGATGGCGGTGTGAACAATTCTAGCAAAACATTATTGCAGCAGTCACTTTGAGCCCTGGATTTGATTTTCTATTGATGTTGTGGAAACTTTTCACCAATCCCCCTTCAAAACCTGAGCTGTGCTTAATATTAAATCTTCCATTTAAACTTTACCTTGAACCTGTGGGGAATTTGCTGGAAATTCTGAGCAGCAGCAGCCTGGAAATAACTCAAACAATAAGGTTGCCACACAAAGTGAAGTCAGAACCACCAGTTACCCAGCTCATTGGTAAATAGAACGTAGTCACAAAAGTCTGCTCATGATCCTATTATCCTCAGCTCATGTGAATCAACATGATCAGATTAATTTAATACTTAAATTCTGCCAAAATTGGAGTACACTGGCCCTCAATAGGCCTGGAAGTGCCCGTTCATTTATGTAGAAACGTAAAGATTGGTTCCAACCCAAAATGTCAGGGTCTGAAGAAGGGTACCAACACAAAAGGTCACTTATCCATGTTCTCCAGAGATGCTGCCTGGCCCATTGAGTTGCTCCAGCATTTGTAGGCCATTCGGCCCTTCGAGCTAGCACTGCCGTTCAATATGATCATGGCTGATCATCCAAAATCAGTATTAAAGAAGGAACTGCAGATGCTGGAGAATCGAGGGTACACAAAAGGCTGGAGAAACTCAGCCGGTGCAGCAGCATCTAAGCAGCGAAGGAGATAGGCGACGTTTCGGGTTGAGACCCGAAACGTCGCCTATCTCCTTCGCTCCTTAGATGCTGCTGCACCCGCTGAGTTTCTCCAGCCTTTTGTGTACCATCCAAAATCAGTACCCTGTTCTTGCTTTCTTCCCATATTCCATGATTCAGTTAGTCCTAAGAGTTATATCCAACTATCTCTTGAATACATACAGTGAATTGGCCCCCATTGCCTTTTGTGGCAGAGAATTCCACAGATTCACAACTCTCTGGGTGAAAATATTTTTCATCATCTGAGTCCTAAATAGCCTACCCCTTATTCTTAAACTGTGACCCCTGGTTCTGGACTCCCCCAACATCGGGAATGTTTGTTCAGCATCTAGCCTGTCCAATTCCTTAAGAGATTGTATTCTGGAGAACAGGGGTCTGAGGGGTGATTACGTAGAGGTCTATAAATGTTTGAGGGCTCTGGATAAGGGTGAATGCACAGTGTATTTTACCAAGAGTAGGGGAATCAAAGGTTTAAGGTGAGGTGAGAAATATGTAAAGGGCACCTGATGGGCAACATTTTCACACAGAAGTGGAGGGTGGGTCTATGGACTGAGCTGTCAGAGGAAGTAGTTGAGGCAGGTACTATAACAACATTTAAGAGATTTGGATGTACATAGATAGGAAAAGTTTAGAAGGATATGGGCCAAATGCGTGCAGGTCGAAATAGCAAATATGGGGCATCTTGGTCGACAGGGATGAAGATCCTGATTCTGTGCTGTATGACTTGTGTAACATGAAATGGCTAATGAATGCAGCAGATGGTAAGGACTGCAACCATTGAATACACAATGTTGTGCATATTTGAGTTGAGTTGTCCATCAGGCTGAGGTAACAGATAGTGTGTGAGATTTATGTGGCAGTGCAAGAATATTTTTGTGCTGCAGGAATAGGCAGTGGACTTTAAAGAAGGGATCAGAGCAGCTGATGAAGGCAATAGATGTCAGGGAGCTACATGCTTCAGAGGAAATACTGTACTACAAAGCACTGGTGTTCACCAAAGTGCCCGGCAGAGAAAGGTTCCAGGGAACACTGATGTATTTTCTTTCAATTCAGTAGGTGTAGCAGACAATAGACAATAGACAATAGGTGCAGGTGTAGGGCCATTCAGCCCTTCGATCCAACAACGCCATTCAATGTGATCATGGCTGATCATCCCCAATCTGTACCCCGTTCCTGCCTTCTGAGATTCAGAGAGATTCAAACTTTATTGTCATTGTGCAGTGTACAAGCACAGAGACAACAAAATGCAACAGAGGCATCTCACCCAGAAGTGCGAACACACAATAATGGAACAGTAAATATATATATGTATATACAGTAGCAGCAGTGAACATTTTGGGGGTGGGGGGAGATCAGTCACTGGGGGAAGGAGTGTCCGGTGGGGGGGGGGGGGGGGGGGGGGGGCGCGGTGACTGGCAATCACGAAGGTGCAGAGTTAAGTAGGGTAACAGCCGCAGGGAAGAAGCTGTTCCTGTTCCTGCTGGTCCGACAACGGAGAGATCTATAGCACCTCCCAGATGGGAGGAGGGTAAACAGCCTGTGGTTGGGGTGAGGCCAGTCCTTGACGATGCTGCGTGCCCTTCGCAGACATCGCTTGCTCTGGACAGACTCAATGGAGGGGAGTGAGGAACCGGTGATGCGTTGGGCAGTTTTCACCACCCTCTGCAGTGCTTTCCAGTCAGAGACAGAGCAGTTGCCATACCATACTGTGATAGTTAGTAAGGATGGGCTTGATAGCACAACGGTAGAAGTTCACCAGAATCTGAGGAGACAGATGGACCTTCTTTTGTCTCCTTGGGAAGAGACGCTGGTGAGCCTTCTTGATGAGGTGTTGAGGTATTGTGGGTCCAAAAGAGGTCATCAGAGATGTTGAACCCCAGTAACCTGAAGCTGGAAACACGCTCCACCTCCGTCCCGTTAATATGGATGGGGGTGTGCGTGCCACCCCTAGACCTTCTGTAGTCTACAATGAGCTCCTTGGTCATCTTGGTGTTAAGGGCCAGGTTGTTGTCAGTGCTCTCCCCATATCCCCTGACTCTGTTATCTTTAAGAGACCTATTTAGCTCTCTCTTGAAAGTATCCACAAAATTGGCCTCCACCGCCCTCTGAGGCAGAGAATTCCACAGACTCAAACCCCTGCCTCACGGTGCAAGTTGGCCCACGAGTGACCCCGAGTTTTCACTCGTGGCGATCACGTACCAGGAACGTAGCGGCAACGTCGGAAGTCGCGCGATCAACTTGTCCACTCGTGGCACTAACGGCAGGTACCCGTGAAACTTGATAACTCGTGAAAAAAATCAAACATGTTTGATTTTTTCCACGAGTCAAATTCACTGTTCAAGATAAAAATTGAAACATTTTAACTCGTTGTAATAATGTAGTGCGTTGACCTTCGTGTCTCGTGAGTCTAACGTGTTAACCCGTGGGCACTATTAAATCGGCAGCTGGACAGAGTAAAAAACGGCTGAACCGCAGAATGCTTCATATTTCCTTATGACACGGGACCTGTTCGGCCCATCGAGTCTATGGTGGCCTGGGCCGGCCTTAGGAGGTGCGGGGCCCGATTGGGAATTTTTTTTTGGAGATATATAAATAAATAATTATAAATGAGTCACGTGCCGTGAGTAACATGACAATTGGGGGGAGAGTTCATTTCACAGCGTGTGGGGAGTCTAGCCAGGGGTAACGTTGCGAGGAGGGAAGGAGCGTTGAGAAGGCGAGGGTCGGGTTCATGCCTGTAACTCACTCACTGCTGCCGCGGCACTCCGGGCATGGAGCTACTGCATTGTGGCCGGGGAGGGAAGCAGCTCGCGTGGCTACGAGCGGCCTCCATCACCGGACAGCGGAACCGACTGCCATCTCAGCGGCTTCTGCCGGCCCGCCCACCTCTGGCAGTGCTCTCCGTCTGAACAGTGAGGGGACCAGCTCAAGAGCAAAGGTCATAGAGCGGAGTGGGTCAGCGGGTGATGGATAACATCACAGCGGGTGGTGGAGCTTACTCCTGTGTCAGCGCGATCAAGGGATCAATTGAGGTTACTCGCACTGACATATGGAGTAAGCTCCACCGCCCGCTGTCCTGTTATCCATCGCCCGCTGACCCATTCTTGAGCTGGATGACCCTCTCCCCAGAGCCCCTGCCCATCCCACTGAGCCACCACAGACAGGGAGTTGCACATAGACAAAGGGGGGTCCACCTTCAACTTCAGAGCCAAACAAAAAACACAGAGTGCTGGAAGAATTCAGCGGGCAAGTCCTTTTAGTTGTCCTTTTAGGCTGTCCCCTAAAACCCGAGGGGGGAACATATCACTTATCAGGAGCCGCCACGGGCCAGGACTCTTCCCCCTAACAGAAAGGAAGCGCAGATGCAGCCATCACTGTAGCATCTCTGTCCCTATCTTCCAATTCCCACTTTGAAATAAAGTAAAACTTTCGACAAAAATTTCGCAATTGTAATGTACTGTATCTTTAAAAAAAACTACATCAACCAGGTGTGAAAATTACACCGAATAAGTCGACGAATCACGATCCTGCTGCGAAATGTTTAAGTCGAAATCTGTATTTTATTTTTCATATTTCCGCTGATGCTGCCTCACCGTAACCGCAAAACGTCAATGATTCCGGGAATGCCGAGAGAGCTAGAGAGAGAGGTGGGGAACGGGCGAGAGAGGGAGGGAGAGAGCGAAAGACGGAGAGACACAACGTGGGTTGGTAGGTAAATTGAATGACTAACCTGCACACCAAGAACTTCACCAAAAAGAAGTTCGTACACATGATGATGAGTTTTAAGAAATTCTCAATGTGTCATCAATGCATCAATCTACATTCCAGAGTAAAATGTAATTATGTTTTGAAGAAGTGTTAATGTGGCCGCGTGAATTGTATTCAAAGGAACACAGCGTCATTAATACTTCGTCTAAAACACAATTACACATTTACTGAGGAATGTGGATCGATGCATTGTTGACGCATTGGATAACTACTTGTTAACTACTAGCTGTTAACACAACTGGCTGTTAACACCACAGTGGTTAACACATTGTTTGTACAGCGCTTGTATTCCATGTAAAAAAATCCGTATGGGGAACGTTAAAAAAAAAATCTTTAATTGACAAAGCGAATTGGTATTTCCATGTGAAATACGGAAAAGTAAAGCGGGGCCCCACTTGGGCGCGGGGCCCAATTTGGAAAAATCGGTCCAATCGGCCTAGGACTGGCCCTGATGGTGGCTATCAGAGCAATCCTACCGATTTCACTCAAAACCCAAAATGTTGGAGGAACTCAGTGGGCCTGGCTAGATATGGGCAGGAGACGTTTCGGACAATTCTTCAAATCTCTGATTTTTTTCTGAAGAAGGCTAATTGGCTTTGGTTGTAACTTGTCTAAAAATGTAACTAAAAATGAAAATTTTAGTAAATGTAAATGTAACTAAAAATGTAAATTGATCCTCGTGTGTAGGATGATGCTAGTGTCGCTGGTCGGCGCAGACATGGTGGGCCGAAGGGCCCGTTAGAAACACTGTGTCAATTTTCAGGAGAAGTTGTCAGCTCAAGAGTACGTCAGGAGACGTTGTCAGCTCGGGAGACGAACTTGGTTAACTCTGGAGACGAACTTGGAACATCGCAGTAAACGGCAAAATACCATACCCGTGGGAACTCGGTTCAAACACTTGAACATCAACTTGGGATCTCGTGCACAACCACAAGTCTGTCACTTGGGGTCACTCGTGGGTCAACTCGCACCATGAGACAGGGCCATCACAACTCTCTGTCTGAAAAAGACCTCTGAAAACGATGATGATTAGGAGATTTAGAGAATAATTTCTTATGGTAATCATGATAAAGAGGATGAAAAGATAAAGACCACACTCGAGTGTATGAATTGGGATGTTATGTTGCAATTGTATAAAATGCAGGTGAGCATTTGGACTTGGAGCATTGTGTACATTTCTGGTCGTCACACTGCAGGAAGGGTATGATAGCATTAAAAAGCGCGCAGAAGAGATTTACCAGGATATTGCCTGGAATGATGGTCTTTTTTTTATCAGGAGATATTGCATAGGGTTGGTTTATTCTCACTGGAATGTAGGAAGCTCAGGAGTGACCTTATAGATGGTTATATGATTATGAGGTGCATTGATATTTAAAGGCAATCTGAAGGGTGGGTTTTTCCACACAGTTTTGGTGGGTATATGGAACGGACAGCCAGAGGAAATGATAGATGCAGATACAATTACAACAATTACAACATTTAAAAAGGCAATTGGACTGATAGTTCGATAGGAGAAAAGTAAATGGAGAAGTTGGGATGAAGAGCCCATTTCTGTGCTGTCCAACTCTGAATCCCGTAGTTCTCACAATTGGGTGCTTCCTTTAGAGTTATACTGTTAACTCTAAAGGAAGCACCCAATTGTGAGAACTACGGGGTGGGGTAGAGGTGCCTTCCTGTGGGCTGTCACAAAGAATCATCCTTCACTGCCTTCTCCCAGTAATCGAGAGCAACTAACTTCATCAGTCACAGCATTGTATCTAGTGGGTGGCTCCACAGTGCCCGACTTCTGGGAATAAAATATATTGGGTTGAGGTAATCTAGGCTCTGGAGTGGTTGAACAGTTACTTTATGTCAATTTCACCATTCTCAGAACTGTCATTGCAGTATCAGATAAAATTGATCATGAACAATAATTGTCCTTTTAGGCTGTCACCCCTACAAGTATTACGTCATGTGTAGGAAAGAACTGCAGATGCTGGTTTAAATCGAAGGTAGACACAAAATGCTGGAGTAACTCAGCGGGACAGGCAGCATCTCTGGAGAGAAGGAATGAGTAACGTTTCGGGTCGAGAGCCTTCTTCAGACTTATGCCATATTCTGCAGCCTGAAATAGCATTCATAGAAAGTTTCAGATGCAGCCTGCGAAAAGCTCATGAATATATTACAGATTCCTTGTCAGAGCTCCTTGTGCCTGTACACTCTGTGGTGCACTTCTTCGGAGATGGGGAACTCATTGATAACACATACTTTACAGTTACCAGGAGGATTTTGATTATTATTATTTTTCCTGCTTCTAGAATAACCATTGATCAAGGAGACCAATATTTGCTGAAAATAGTTAAGGGATAAAAGAGGTCAAAGTGCAATAGATCCATATTCCTCACACCATGCATTTGAAAGGTATTTAACATTTGAAGGCAGAAGTCGATTTTATTAATGACCAGTTAGTTCACCGCAGCAGCCGACCTTCACTGTTGACCCCATCATTCCTGTCAATCACTGACAGAATTCAAGGCATGCAACAGAGGTGAAAGTGGGAGTAAACAAGGCAAATCCCTTCCAAATAGATGGTGTAAGCAAAACATTTCATTTCTATCAAGATTGATCCTATTCAGCTTCCATCTACTTGTAAGGAGATCATAATTATTGACAGCTTACTGCAAATTAAAGATAAACTCTATGGGTCCATTTCAGAAATATGAATCACTGAAATTTCTTTACTTCTCTGCAAGGCCACGCCAACTCTGAATCTCATCGTACTTTCTGGTTACAAAGTCTTTCTCGACCCATGCAAATGTAATCCCAATTTTCTGCTAATAGCTAGCAAAGCCAGATGAAATGGTCAGGCCCCCTCATGGCCAAGACCAGCATCAATGTCCCTGCCCATCAAATATTTGGAGGACCACACTGTGAGAAGACGATCTGATAAGCTTCTGACAGCCTCTGTCATAAAACGGATGAATAGAAAAGGTCACAACTTATCAAGTGAAAAGGAAGCCTGCAGTGCTTTTTCCAACTTAAGCCTTTCCACTCATTGAAATGCCGAAGAGATTCTTTGAGGCAGCACAGACTTCCTCAGTGCTCCCTGATCCTCCTGGTGAGCACTCCTGAGAACATTGCAATCAATGGGAAAAAGCAAGTGTCCGTAAAACAGCAGGTACATTAGTTTCTGTTTAATTAATTTAACATAGAAACATAGAAAATAGGTGTAGGAGGAGGCCATTCGGCTTGTCAAGCCAGCACCGCCATCCATTGCGATCATGGCTGATCATCCCCAATCAATAACCCGTGCCTGCCTTCTCCCCATATCCCTTGATTCCACTAGCCCCTAGAGCTCTATCTAACGCTCTCTTAAATCCATCCGGTGATTTGACCTCCACTGCCCTCTGTGGCAGGGAATTCCACAAATTCACAACTCTCTGGGTGAAAAGGTTTTTTTCTCACCTCAGTCTTAAATGACCACCCCTTTATTCTAAGACTGTGGCCCCTGGTTCTGGACTCGCCCAACATTGGGAAAATTCTTCCTGCATCTAGCTTGTCCAGTCTTTTATAATTTTATATGTTTCTATAAGATCCCCCCTCATCCTTCTAAACTCCAGTGAATACAAGCCTAGTCTTTTCAATCTTTCCTCATATGACAGTCCCGCCATCCCAGGGATCAATCTCGTGAACCTACGCTGCACTGCCTCAATCACTAGGATGTCCTTCCTCAAATTAGGAGATCTAAACTGTACTCAATACTCCAGATGTGGTCTCATCAGAGCCCTATACAACTGTAGAAGAACCTCTCTACTCCTATACTGAAATCCTCTTGTTTTGAAGGCCAACATTCCATTAGCTTTCTTCACTGCCTGCTGTACCTGCATGCCAATTTTCAGTGACCGGTGTACAAGGACACTCAGGTCTCGCTGTACCTCCCCCTTACCTAACCTATCCCCATTGAGATAATAATCTGCCCCCTTGTTTTTGCCACCAAAGTGGATAACCTCACATGTATCTATATTATATTGCATCTGCCACGCATCTGCCCACTCACCTGTCCAGGTCCCCCTGCAACCTCCTAACATCCTCTTCACAGTTCACACTGCCACCCAGCTTTGTGTCATCCGCAAACTTGCTAGTGTTGCTCCTAATTCCCTCTTCCAAATCATTAATATATATGTAAACAGTTGCGGCCCCAACACCGAGCCTTGCAACACTACACTCGCCACTGCCTGCCATTCTGAAAAGGATCTGTTCACTCCTACTCTTTGCTTCCTGTCTGCCAACCAATTTTCTATCCACGTCTACACCCTACCCCCAATACCATGTGCTCTAATTTTAGTCACCAGTCTCCCGTGGGGGACCTTATCAAAGGCTTTCTGAAAGTCTAGATACACTACATCCTTTTTACTTGTCACATCCTCAAAAAATTCCAGAAGGTTAGTCCAGCATGATTTTTCTTTCATAAATCCATGCTGACTTAGACTAATCATTTTACTGCTATCCAAACGCCCCATTATTACCTCTTTAATAATTGACTCCAGCATCTTTCCCACCACCAAAGTCAGGCTAACTGGTCAGTAATTCCCCGTTTTCTCTCTCGCTCCTTTCTTGAAAAGTGGGATAGCATTAGCTATCCTCCAATCCACAGGAACTGATCCTGAATCTATTGAACATTGGAAAATGATCACCAATGCGTCCACTATTTGTAGAGCCACCTCCCTGAGGACCCTGGGATGCAGTCCTTCAGGCCCCGGGGATTAATCATCCTTCAGTCCCATTAGCCTACCCAATACTATTTCTCACCTAATGAAAATTTATTTCAGTTCTCGACCCCCTTTGATCCTCTGTCCTCCAGTAATCCTGGGAGATTGTTTGTGTCTTCCTTAGTGAAGACAGATCCGATGTGCCTGTTCAACTCTTCTGCCATTTCCTTGTTCCCCACAATAATTTCACCCATGCCTGCCTTCAAGGGACCCACATTTGACTTTGCTACTCTTTTTCCCTTAACATATCTAAAGAAGCTTTTACTGTCCTTCTTTATATTCCTGGCCAGCTTCCCTTCATACTTCATCTTTTCAGCCCGTATTGCCCGTTTTGTTTCTCTTCTGTTGTCCTATGAAAGTTTCCCAATCCTCTGGCTTCCAGCTACTCTTTGCTGTGTTATACATCTTTTCTTTTAGTTTTATTCTATCCCTAACTTCTCTAGTCAGCCACGGTTGCCACCTACTCCCCTTAGAATCTTTCTTCCTTTTTGGAATTAAATGATCCTGTGTCTTCCGGATTATGCCCAGAAATTCCTGCCATTGCTGTTCCACCATCATTCCTGCTAGTATCCCTTTCCAGTCTACCTTGGCTAGCTCCTCTCTCATGTCTTCATAATCCCCTTTGTTCAGCTGCATCATTGCCTTCCGATTTAACCTTCTCCTTCTCAAGTTGCAGATTGAAACTAATCATATTATGATCACTACCTCCAAGCGGTTCCTTTACCTCGAGTTCTCTTATCAAATTAAATTTAGTTAATTTACATTTCTGAGTTTAGTTTATTGTCACGTGTACCGAGGTACAATGAAAAGCTCTTGTTGCATGCTAATCAGTCAGCAGAAAGACATTGTATTACAATCAAGCCATCTACAGTGTACAGATACATAAAGGGAATAACGTTTGGTGCAATATTAAGTCCAGTAAATGAAACAAAGAAATTAATTGGCATTCTTTTTAAACAAATTTGCTATGTAGTGAACCTTTGAGGATGGGGTGGGTAGGGGGGCTGTGTGAAGACACATAACTCTCAAAGCTCTTCTGGGGTTGACCTAAGACAATGCTCAGAGGGGCCTCTGTGGTGCTCCAGGCCTGATCAATCCACTGGGAGCCGGTGCCCTTGTGGAACTCTGCCTGGAGCCTACACCGCAAAAGGGAGCATACTCTAAGTAGAGCCAGTCACAAAGTTCAGTCATGCTGTTAGTCAGCAGAAGATTGGAATCCATTAAGACGTATCCACTGTCACAGACTGGATATTTCCATCCAGTTCAGCTAAAGATAATAACATTTGGGTCTTGGACATTGGTTTCAAACCTGATATGAAAGCTAATGGAAATGAATCTATATGCTCCCCTCCCAATCTCTTTATGATTTCTTCCCACCCTACATTTGCACCCCCTTTCACCCACCCACCCTACACAGCATTCAAGGAATATAAAATAAAATGTCTAAGAGATCATACTTCCCTCTGGATTAAATGGCACTGATATCTGGGAAATATAGTATATGAGATGCCTGTATATTTGATCCTGGAGAGCATTTGTTAGAAAAGGGACAGCATTAACTCGAATGGAACAAAACAATTGCTGCCATTAAAAGAATGTCAAACACTGAATATTTCATTTCACCTAATTTTTTTTTAACACCTTGTAATTTCCTCACTAATAATTTTACTAATGGCTCACCGCCGCCAACCACCAATGGCAAGCCATGGATTTAATTAGGAAAAAACAACTGCAACATTTCAACTTCAAAACTGTGCAAGTGCTTTTGTAAGGTCCCTTTCAAAATGTTAGGCATGATTTTAATTAACTCTGGACAAAAAACTTGGAAAATGTGTTATAAGAAGCAAAATAATACTGCACTGCGGTATAATCAAATTAACACGAGAACAGCCAGTATTCTCAAAATTGCACTCACTAAGGACGGGAAATTCCAGTTGTCACTAAGCAGGCCTGAAGGATTGATTCTAGCTCTTAACTGTGCAAACACAGCTCTTTGCCTATTAACATTTTATAAAGCTGAGATCACACATTACTCGAGAAGTTTGTGTTTCAACATTTTCCATTTCCAAAGTGTGCTTCTGCCTCAGTCTCCAAAAGAAAGGATTAAAGGTATCTTTTGGAGTACAGCTCAAATTGATAGCTGTAAAAAGGGCTAAAAGGAAGCCTAAAAATTACTATTAAGTAACAAGAGGAATGAGAAGCAACCTCCACCACATCTGGCTGTGGTTTAGGGTCAGGCAATAATCAATAATGAATTGGGTAGCTCCCCGTTTGCACATACTTCACAGTGAGTGTCAGCCCAGAGATCTTTCACAAGGATTAATAGCCACACTACTGGCTTTCATAGCAATAGAGTGCTTTTCACGTCAAGGTTTTCTCCAGTGACTTATGAGAGCTAAGTGCATTTTCTGATTGGCTGAAACCAAGACAGCAGCACACCCTAAGTTTGGAACAGATTGTCCAATGTGACCCAAAATATCCCCAAGTTGCTCTTTATATTTCAACTTATTTTGCTTCAGCCTGTTACGTTAGATCATCTGGGTTTATGTCAGCATTTTATCATTGCTTAAGCAGACGTTTTGGAGGTTTTTGCAATGCCTCAGAATGATATTATATCGCTGAGTTACTCCCGCGCTATGTATTTTTTTAATATTGCTGTAAATTGTAGCACAAATGATCAATTATTATTTCTTCACATGTCACGCAATACATTTCCTTTATAAAAAAAAGATCAAAATGACTTTGATATTTGAGCTGGAGGGTTTCTATCCGGAAATGTAAATTCTTACAAAATGTTTGATAGAAGGTCAGTACTAGAGGGATTGGGTGTTTGACATCACTTATGTCGACGCGGATTCAAGCTCACTATTATTTATGTTACTACAAAATATGTATTTTCATACAATAAAACTGCACACTTTCAATTTTTAATCAGTTAGTGATCCATCATTATTTAGGAAACATATCAGTGGACTGCTTTCCCAGGCAATCCAGTGTACTGTAATTTGTCAAGTTGTTACTCATTTGTTATAAACTCAAAAATAGGATGTGGAATTGCTACAGGCATTGCCATTGTTGTTGATCATTCTTCTGTTGAGCCCTCTATTAATTTGATCCTGGCTTATATGGCTTTCATGACAGACCTAACAACTACTCATTCCTTGCTCTCTCTTTCTGATTAAATAGTAAAGATTGGACACACATTGAATCTATTAAAACTGAAGAGGTGAACTTTGTCCACCAGCAACTAATATTCTTGATGGAGCATTATGCCATGTGGTAAATAACTAGGAGGGACGTGCCTGGCTGTAATTCAGTTAAGAGCTTCTAAGCTCTGTCGTAAGCTAGGGAAAAGCTGATCCTTGGTGATTTGTACTGTGCGCATCAAATGATGAAATTATCCACTTCCCCTTAGTTTTGGATATTCATCGTGCTTTATTGTGCAGTGAGCTTTCAAGTAAGTCTGACCCTGTCACATGAAGGGCGTGTTGTCAGTAACTATGTTATTAGAAATTCTATTGCTCTCGTGATATCTTTTTTTGTCCTGCCTGTTTCCTGAATTTGATATAGATTCATGTGTGCATCTAAGCACCGATTCAGCATACTGTTCTCTGTGATGCTATTTGTGCTTCAACTGTTGGCTTTTTTGCAATTTATGCAGGGAATTGTTTTGTGCAATTTCACCGCTCTGACTCCTGATCACCTGTCCATCTATCCCTGATTATCCATCTGACATTGCATTGGCTCTCTAAATGACCCCCACCTCTGCCCCTGGGTTGATCCCCCTCTGATCAATCTCAACCTTTGATAATAACTTTAGCTTACTTCTCCCAGCCCAACTCCAATTCTTTCTCTTAAACCTCACCCAATACTTCCTCTCCTCCCAATCTCCTCTCACCTCTTAACCCCCACACTCGGCAATCTAAAAGATTCCACTCCCCATCTTAGTTCCATTGTTAGTTGCATAAGGCTGGATGACATGTGAGTGTGGACGTGAAGTGTGCATGACCTATCTACTGTTTCCAATGGTTTGGGGTTTTGCATGGAAGAATGGCATTGCTGCTGTGGGACATTCACAAAGATTTCAGGCTTGGTATATATTCTAGGCCAATGTCAGTTTCAACATAAATGCTTTCTTGCCACCACTTGTCTCTACCTTTAACAGCCTTCGCTTTGTATGTGTGCTTTTCTGACACAGTAGCAATGAGAATAATGGAGCCACTGGAATATCAAGCAGAGAATTGATTGCTTAGACTGGTCTGGAGGCCAACTTCAATACAATCCAGGTGGCGTCTCATGCTCTCTTATTGCCACCTGACGTCCCCACAATCTTGACATTGAGGATGTGTTCCTTTCCCCTGGGAGGAGCAGCAGGACTGAAGGAGGATCAAAGCAAAAGACAATACAGGGAGCTCTTTATCTCAATAACCTGCATAATTGCTGCTCTAAAACTAATCTCAGTGCGTTGAGAAAGAATGAATGAATGAATGTGAATGAATGAATGAATAAGTGAATGAATGAATGAATGAATGAATGAATGAATGAATGAATGAATGGGATTCAGTAAGGGATTACATATGAGCAAATCTAATCTCTAATGTCCTCTGTACTATCCATCTCCTTGGTGTCTGTGATGGTGGGTCTGATATTGGCCAGGAACTTTCCCTCCAGGCTGCTGTGTCAATTTTTGTAGTGTTAACTGTTGCCAAATTCTACTGGAAGTGCATAAGTGAATGTGTTGCAATGTTTTTGGTGGTGGGTCTCCTGTGCAATGAGCCAGGATGTGTGGGTATGAGAAATATAATTGTGTAAGTGTGCAAGGTTGTGGAGAGGTATATCAGTGTTAGGTATAGTCTGTGGTTGACAGAGATATTAATGCTTGAGTGATAGTGGAGCATCATGTGAGGCTAGTGATGGACTTAAGTGATGAATTTTGTTCACTAATCTTGGCCTCATGTAATAAGTTAACTACATGTTGTCAACCATGGTTTGCCACTGGTGCTTCAGGGATGGATCTGGACAACCTCATGGACCTTGATGTGTAGGACCTCTCTCCTCTCTGTCTGCTACCCAAGAAAAGCACCTAAACATCATGGTGCCCATTCTGCACCCTGCTCTGGAGCCAATAAGCTTCCCAATCCCTTGGATTGACGTTGAAAAGGCAACAATCACCTGATTTCTGCTTTCCGAGCCCCACTCTCTTATCTTTACTATGGACGTTCAGTCACTCTGCACCTCCATCCCCCACCAGGATGGCCTGAAAGCCCTCCGTTTCTTCCTCCACTGCAGAACCATTCAATTTCCCTCTACTAACACTCTACTCCACTTAGTGGAGCTGATCCTCACCCTCAACAACTTCTCGTTTGACTCTTCCCACTTCCTCCAAGTCCAAGGCATAGCTATGGGCATCCGCATGGGCCCCAGCTATGCCTGTTTCTTTGTAGAGTGCATTGAACAATCCCTGCTCCAGGCATACACTGGCCCTATCCCCGAACTCTATCTCAGTTACATTGATGACTGCATTGATATCTCTGGCACCGATGCGGAACTCATCGAGTTCATCAAATTCACCACCAATTTTCATCCTGTCCTCAAATTAACTTGGACCATCTCCAACTCCTCCCTCCCCTTTCTTGATCTCACAGTCTCCATCACAAGAAATAGACTATTGACTGATGTCTATCACAAACCCACTGACTCCCACAACTATCTCGACTAAGCTTCTTCCCACCCTGCTTCCTGCAAAGACTCCCAATTCCACTGTCTATAACCATATAACCATATAACCATATAACAATTACAGCACGGAAACAGGCCCTCTCGGCCCTTCCAGTCCATGCCGACCATTTGTTTTCCCCTAGTCCCATCTACCTGCACTCAGACCATACCCCTCCATTCCCTTCACGTCCATATACCTATCCACTTTAGTCTTAAATGTTAAAATCGATCCTGCCTCCACCACTTCTGCTGGAAGCTGATTCCACACAGCCACCACCCTCTGAGTAAAGAAGTTCCCCCTCACGTTACCCCGAAAACTTCTGTCCCTTAATTCTCATGTCATGCCCTCTTGTTTGAATCTTCCCTACCCTCAATGGGAAAAAACGTATCCACGTCAACTCTGTCTATCCCTTTCATCATTTTAAAGACCTCAATCAAGTCCCCCCTTAACCTTCTGCGCTCCAAAGAATAAAGACCTAACTTGTTCAACCTTTCTCTGTAACATAGTTGCTGGAACCCTGGCAACATTCTAGTAAATCTCCTCTGTACTCTCTCTATTTTGTTGACATCCTTCCTATAACTAGGCGACCAAAATTGTACACCATACTCCAGAATTGGTCTTACCAATGCCTTGTACAATTTTAACATTACTTCCCTACTCCTATATTCAATGCTCTGATTTATAAAGGCCAGCACACCAAAGGCTTTCTTTACCACCCTATCTACATGCGATTCCACCTTCAGGGAACTATGCACAGTTATTCCTAGATCCCTCTGTTCCACAGCATTCCTCAATTCCCTACCATTTACCATGTACTTCCTATTTTGATTTGTCCTGCCAAGTGTAGCACTTCACACTTAACAGCATTAAACTCCATCTGCCATCTTTCAGCCCACTTTTCCAAATGGCCCAAATCTCTCTGTAGACTTTGAAAATCTACTTCATTATCCACAACACCACCATTTACCATGTACTTCCTATTTTGATTTGTCCTGCCAAGATGTAGCACTTCACACTTAACAGCATTAAACTCCATCTGCCATCTTTCAGCCCACTTTTCCAAATGGCCCAAATCTCTCTGTAGACTTTGAAAATCTACTTCATTATCCACAACACCACCTATCTTAGTATCATCTGCATACTTACTTATCCAATTTTCCACCCCATCATCCAGATCATTGATGTACATGACAAACAACAGTGGACCCAACACAGATCCCTGAGGCACCCCACTGGTCACCGGCTTCCAAGTGTAGAAACCCCTTTGGGTTTACTTTCACCTTTCTTGCCAAAGCAACCTCATATCTTCTTTTAGCCTTCCTAATTTCTTTCTTAAGATTCTTTTTACATTCTTTATACTCCTCTAGCACCTCATTTACTCCATGCCTCCTATAATTATTGTAGATATCTCTCTTTTTTCGAAACAAGTGTCCAATTTCCCTTGAAAACCATGGCTCTTTCCAATTTTTACTATTTCCTTTCAACCTAACAGGGACATAAAGATTTTGTACTCTTACAATTTCCCCTTTAAATGTCCTCCATTTCTCTTCTACATCCTTCCCATGAAACAAACTGTCCCAATTCACTCCTTTAAAATCCTTACGCATTCCCTCAAAGTTAGCCTTTCTCCAATCAAAAATCTCCACCCTAGGTCCAGTTCTGACTCTCTCCATAATTATATTGAAACTAATGGTATTGTGATCACTGGTCCCGAGGTGCTCAGCAACGCATACCTCCGTCACCTGACCTGCCTCATTTCCTAACAGGAGGTCCAGCACTGCCCCTTCTCTGGTCGATACCTCTATGTACTGCTGCAAAAACTATCCTGCACACATTTAACAAACTCCAAACCATCCAGCCCATTTACAGAATGTGTTTCCCAGTCTATTTTTGGAAAATTGAAATTCCCACAATCACTACCTTGTGCTTACTACTAATATCTGCTATCTCCTTACATATTTGCTCTTCCAATTCTCGCTCCTCATTTGGCGGTCTATAATACACCCCTAAAAGTGTTGCTACACCGTTCCCACTTCTCAGTTCCACCCAAATAGCCTCCCTAGACGAGCCCTCTAATCTATCCTGCCAAAGCACTGCTGTAATATCTTCTCTGACAAGCAATGCAACACCTCCCCCTCTGGACCCTCCAATTCTATCACACCTGAAGCAACGAAATCCTGGAATATTTAGTTTCCAATCACAGCCCTCCTGCAACCATGTTTCACTGATTGCCACAACATCATATTTCCAGGTGTCAATCCAGGCTCTAAGTTCATCTACCTTACTTACAATGCTCCTAGCATTAAAATATACACATTTTAGAAACCCACCATCCCTTATTCTCTTTTTCATCTTTCTCGCCTACATTTTGGATTTGAGTGCTTCCCTTCTCTGCCTCTTGCCCCACACCCTGACCCCTAGCCCCCTCTACCCAAGTCCCTCCCCCCAGCCTTTCTAGTTTAAAGTCTTCCCCAGTAGCCTTTGCAAATCTCCCTGCCAATATTGTCCCCTCGGGTTCAACAACCGTCCTTTGTGTACAGATCATGCCTTCCCCAAAAGAGGTCACCAGTGATCAAGAAACTTGAATCCCTGCCCACTGCACCAGTCCCACAGCCACGCATTTATCCTCCACCTCATTTCATTCCTACTATCACTGTCACACGGCACAGGCAGTAATCCTGAAATCGTTACCCTTTTGGTCCTTCTCCTTAACTTTCCCCCCAACTCCCTAAATTCTCCCTTCAGGACCTCGTCACTTTTTCTGCCTATGTCATTGGTACCTATGTGTACCACAACATCAGGCTCCTCTCCCTCCCTTATCAGAATCTTTTGTACACGTTCTGACACATGCGAGACCCTGGCACCAGGGAGGCAAACTACCATCCGGGTCTCCCGACTGCGTCTACAGAATCGCCTATCCGACCCCCTAACTATAGAGTCCCCTATTACAATTGCCCTCCTCTTTTTGCTACCCTTCTGAGCATCAGGGCCGGTCTCTGTGCCGGAGGCCCGGCCGCTGTTGCTGCCCCAGCTAGGCTGTCCCCTCCAATCGTACTCAAACCTGAGTACCTATTTTCCAGGTGTACGGTCACAGGGGTACTCTCTAGCCCCTGCCTCTGCCCCTTGCCCTTCCTAACCATGACCCACTTGTCTGCCTCCTGTGGTCTGGGAGTGACTACCTCCCTGTAGCTCCTCTCTATTACCTCCTCACTCTCCCTGAGGAGACGGAGGTCATCGAGCTGCTGCTCCAGGTTCCTAACAGAGTCCTTTAGGAGCCCCATCTCGACACACCTGGCGCAGATGTGGATGTCTGGAGGGCTATCAGATTCCCTGATCATCCAACTCAGTATCCTGTACCTGCCTTCTCTCCATACCCCCTGATCCCTTCAGCCACAAGGGCCACATCCTACTCCCTCTTAAATATGGCCAACGAACTGGCTTCAACTACCTTCTGTGGCAGAGAATTCCACAGATTCACCACACTCTGTGTGAAAAACGATTTTCTCATCTCGGTCCTAAAAGACTTCCCCCTTATCCTTAAACTGTGACCCCTTGTCCTGGACTTCCCCAACATCGGGAACAATCTTCCTGCATCTAGCCTGTCCAACCCCTTAAGAATTTTGTAAGTCTCTATGAGATCACCCCTCAATCTTCTAAATTCCAGCGAGTACAAGCCAAGTCTATCCAGTCTTTCTTCATATGGAAGTCGTGCCATCCCAGGAATCAGTCTGGTGAACCTTCTCTGTACTCCCTCTATGGCAAGAATGTCTTTCCTCAGATTAGGAGACCAAAACTGTACGCAATACTCCAGGTGTAGCCTTTTTAAAAAGTATTGTACGCAATACTCCAGGTGCGGTCTCACCAAGACCCTGTACAACTGCAGTAGAACCTCCCTGCTCCTATACTCAAATTCTTTTGCTATGAATGCTAACATACCATTTGCTTTCTTCACAGCCTGCTGCACCTGCATGCCTACTTTCAATGACTGGCGTACCATGGCACCCAGGTCTCGTTGCATCTCCCCTTTTCCTAATTGGCCACCATTCAGATAATAGTCTACTTTCCTGTTTTTGCCACCAAAGTGGATAACCTCACATTTATCCACATTATACTGCATCTGCCATGCATTTGCCCACTCACCCAGCCTATCCAAGTCACCTTGCAGCCTCCAAGCATCCTCCTCACAGCTAACACTGCCCCCCAGCATAATCCTCCAAATTTTCAGCTACCTCCAACGGGATCCCACCAATAACCACATTTTCCCATCTCCACCCCTTTCCGCCTTCCGCAGAGACCATTCCCTCTCTCATTTAAGAAACATTTAGAGGAGTACATGGATAGGATAGGTTTGGAGGGATATGGGCCAAACACAGGCAGTTGAGACAAGTGTAGATGGGACATGCTGGTTGGTGTGGGCAAGTTGTGCCGATAGGCCTGTTTTCACGCTGTATGACTATGATACTCTTTATATATGTGTTATTGTAATAAACTGCACCATTTTATCTGGCTGGTCCATATAACATATTGGGAACACGATCATTCTGTATGAAGGTAGACACAAAATGCTGGAGTAACTCAGCGGGACAGGCAGATTCTCTGGAAAGAAGGGAGGGGTGACGTTCAGGTCGAGACCTTTCTTCAGGTTTCAACCCAAAATGTCACCAATTCCTTATCTCCACAGATGTTGCCTGTCCTGCTGAGTTGCTCCAGAATTATGTGTCTACCTTCGATTTGAACCAGCATCTGCAGTTCTTTCCTACACATCATTCTATATGATTTGCACTGGTCAATGGTGTCTAACCATTTGCACTGGTCAATGGTGAGTTTTGATTCTAGACCAAATTTTGCAGTAAGATACAGTTTCTCTCCCTCTGGCAATGAAATTCTAGTACACTCTCAAGGATATTCCAGATTGGTGCAACTGCCTCAATGGTTTCTTGTGCTGAATGATTCCATGCTCATGCTTTGAAACAGTAACTGTGAACCATGCCTAACATAGGTCGTAACTCATTGGTTCTTACCTGTCAGGAGAAAAGTTGACCCCCCCCATTTTAAAGTGGAGACTAGGAGAAGTGGAGAGAAGCATCCAATATTACCTGTGATGTTTGTGGTCTAAATGGAGCACTAGTGCATCACAACCTTGGCATCTCCTATTCTGGTTCCACCCCTCCAGCCTCAAGTAGCTCCCTTCTACAAGCACCGACTGCCATTATTGCTGGAGTGTGAGGAGGCGTTTACCATCATTTGCGCTCCAACAGAAATTAGGCTCAGCTTTCAAATGAACCTAGAATTCAGAAGGCACTATCGGGCAGCTGACTAGTGCTCGGCTGGCATGTCACACAGTCTGATAAAGGAGGGCATCGCTGTCCCACAGAGCGTAATAAAACAGAAAATGAGATTTATGTAATTACAAGAGTAAAAGTTGAGAAAAAGAGTATCTGAAGAGAAAGGCTAAAGCTGAAGAGATAAATTATCCCTGTTTAGCCAAATGCTCTCAAAGCTTCTTGTAGTAAATGGGTTAGGTCTCCAGTGGGGCCAGATACAAATATTCTACTCTGTATAATGACACATTCCCAATATACCAAGAATGTTGGTGAGAAAGGAAAGATGACTGAGGTTAATGATTTCACAGCTGAATTACCTCTTTATAACTACCACATAAAGATACAAGAAAAACAATTCTGAAGCTATCACAGCTTTTGCATTGAAATGTATTCAATTCATAACACTGTGCATTAAATCTGTAAATGTTATAACATAGACACGGTATTAAAGCAAAAGTCACATTTCTCTTTGAACGTCGATCAGTGACAGTACATCATGGTGTAAACATCTTCAGTTTAATTCATTTTCCTCCAACCTTCTCTGATTGAAGTTGCAATTTTCTTTATAGCTGCATAGCACATGAATTTACCAAAGCTCCATCAGCACAACACACATAGGTGTAACATTTATGAAGGAGTGAACAATTTCATAAACCTCTGCATCATAGAAAGTATATGCACAACATAATTTATCAAGTTTAAGAACATCTGACAAAATATTCTGTTCCCTTTTTAATGTGCCTTTTATTTTGACCATGTAATTTTGCATGGATTTTAAGATGCCCTTTAAATATGTAAGTTCAGCAAAAGCACTGTACATTGTAAGAAACAATTAGCAGGTACATGGATAGGTCAGGTTTAGAGGGACATGGCCAAACCCAGGCAGGTGGAACAATTGTAGCAGGGACATATTGATTGGTGTAGCCAAGTTGTGTCGAAGGGCCTGTTTCCATGTCGTATGACGCTATGACCACTTCTCATATCACAGCAGCAAACTCTTTGTATAGGCAGACTTGACGATGAAATTCACTACCACCTTTTAAGACTATAGCCTTTGTTAAATTGAGGAAGAGGGTATTGAAGATCTGGCCCAAAACGTGTACTCTAGTGGGCAGCAGTGATCCCTGTCCTTCTATATGCTTCAGAGACATGGATTACCCACAGCGGGCAACTTAGGGCATTGGAAAAACATTGCTAATGTCGTCTTTGAAATTCACTGGAACAGCAAGCAAACCAATGTTGGCACCCTCTGCCAGGACAAAGCCGCTATTATTGAGGCTCTAGTTACTCTCAGTCCACTATGATGGATGCCCAGCACCGGACAGTTCATTCCAAACTCAGTCAAGGAAGGAGGTTGCCAACAGGCAGATAAAATGATTCAGGTTTAATGAAGCGTAATGTCCCCATGAGTGCTGGAAATATTTGGCCCGTGACAACACAATAGAATGTTTGGGATGGTACAGGGAAACTCAAGGCCATGCAATGGAAACACACAGTGTAAGTGCTGTACAGTGCAAGCAGTGGGATGAGCATTGCAAGCTCACAAACCTCAGTAACCACCTCAAAACTGACAGACCTGAAGCAAGTCATTCTCAACCCTGAAGAATGGCCGAGGCGAGAGGATATTGTGCACCTAAAGCCAATTGCTGTTTAATTATATGCACAAGGAACTGCAGATGTTGGTACATAAAAAAACCCACGAAGCTCTGGAGTAACACCAATTTTTTTGCTGCTTAATTTTGGTATCTTTTAAAAAATGTTTTTGAACTTCAGTCTGCTGCCTTACGGCTAGAATATGCAGTTTTCTCATGCAAAACATGAAATCAGCAATGCTTTATGATTCAAACCAATTACCTACCACTCAACTACACTTATTTACAGTGGCCAAAGTATTAGTAATCAATGACTGAGGAAATTTGGTATGTCAACGAACATCTACATATGTACAGTAGAGAACATATTGACTGTTTACATCAAGGCCTGGTTTGGCAACTCAAACATCCAGATGAATATTGTAAAAAGTGGTGAACACTGGCCTGTCCATCAGGGGTACTAACCTCCCCACCATCAAAGTGATCTGCAGGAATCTCTGTCTCAAAAAGGCAGACAGCATCATCAGTGACCCACACCACCCTGGCCACACCCTCATGTTACTCATGCCATCAGGAGGAAGATTTAAGAGCCTGAAAACTCCAATGTCCAGGCATTCCATGCTCCGGTGAGCAGCTGGAGAAAATACATGGTCATTGGGAGAATGTTCCAGGAGGCAGCATTGAAGGTCAAAATCAAACCTGATAGACAATAGACAATATACAATAGGTGCAGGAGTAGGCCATTCGGCCCTTCGAGCCAGCACCACCATTCAATGTGAGCATGGCTGATCATCTCCAATCAGTACCCTGTTCCTGCCTTCTCCTCATATCCCCTGACTCCGCTATTTTGAAGAGCCCTATCTAGCTCTCTCTTGAAAGCATCCAGAGAACCTGCCTCCACCACCCTCTGAGGCAGAGAATTCCACAGACTCACCACTCTCTGTGAGAAAAGGTGTTTCCTTGTCTCTGCTCTAAATGTCTTACTTCTTATTCTTAAACTGTGGCCCCTGGTTCTGGATGTCTGCAGTTGCCTGAATACAATTGTGCCAACCAAGCACTGTGAACAGAGAATGTAGTTTCTTGAAAGAAATACAAGTAAACATAGGATTGCTATTCAGATTCTAATGAACACAATGCAATGATAAAATGTGGATGCTTGTCAAATAAAAGACTAGTTTCATAAGGAATGGTGAGGTACCTTGACTGTGCATTGAAACATGAAAGCGCAGTTCACGTACACTGATTACAGCCAGTCCACAATATAGTGGTATTATGAGTACAGAATTAAGGCCATGCATTCCTGTATTACATTTGCCATTTCACTGGACACCTTTTGCTTTATCTTCATTCTATTTTCAGTACAAATATAGTTCCTAAAATTCTCATTCGCAAATTCAGCATCAGAAATTCTCAGTCAGAAAGCCAACATCTGCCATTCTTTGTTCAAATCCAAAACTTGATCTTTCCATTCACAAATTAATTAACTATTCTGCAAAAAAAAGAGCAATAGCATTATTCACAATGTCAGGTATCTGGATCACACTAATCTTACCTTCAAAATTATTAAAAATTAGCAGATTTGGTTGTATTTAAAACAGCACAGATAATGTTTAGGGCCGAAAACAAAAACTTACCTGGAAATATACAAAAATTATTCAATGAGCGAGTGGGGGGTTATAATTTAAGAATAATATTTAATTTTAAGGTACAAAGAGTCCACACGACCAGAAAAACTTTTTGTATTTCGGTCTGTGGAGTGGAATTGTGGAACAGTTTGAATGTGGAGTTAAAGCAATGTCCAAACATGAACCAGTTCAAAATGACATACAAAAAACTTTTTTTCACAAGGTACAGGGATGAAGGGGATGGTTGACAAACAGGGGTTAATGTTTATTAATGTCTATTAATTTATTATTTATTTATGTTTTTTTAGTTACTTCATATATATTACTTGTATATGTTTATCAGTTGTATGTATATATATGTCTGTATGCATTTCTAAAAATTGTCTGGGGCACGTCTACGGTTAAATTGTATCTCAAATGAATAATTAGCTATTGTAGATCATATATTATATATTGTATATTGTGTTACATATTACATTACTATTGACACATTTTATTATTATTGTTATTATTATTATTATAAGCAATGTTATTAATAATGGTGATAATTATTATTATTAATTAATTAATTAATATGGAAGAAGGGTTTAGGGAGAAGGGGTGAAATTAAAAAAGTTATTCTTCTTCTCACTCCTTTTCGAGCTTGTAAAGAAAAAGTGTTGGACAAATTTTGTTTTATACTTTTCATTGCTTTGCAAATATTGCCTGGAATGTTCAACTGTTTGACTATTTCGATTGTTGTTGGGGGTTATTTATTCCTATTTATGTGTTTATTTGTTCCGAACAAACAAACAAATAAATAAATAAATAAATAAATAAATAAATAAATAAATAATAACACTGCCATTCCTATTCACACATCTGCCATTCCTAATCAAGAATCTAACACCTGTCACTCTCATTCAAGAGTCCAACTCCAGCCTTTCTTATTCGCAAATCCAGCTCTTGCCTTTCTTATTTGCTCATTCATTGAGGACTAATCATTGTCCACAGGAAGAAATATAGCTTTCAGTGCTGACAAATCATTCTCAGACATCTAAGCACCTTATTTGATATCAATTTCAAAAATATTTATTTAATGTAATATTCTGCAACATGAAAATGTTCATTTTCTGTTGTTCTCTTTCTGAAACCATCTAATCGGTGCACCAATCTTTACGGTGAAGGTAGAAATTGTTTGGATATTTGGATTTACTGAATGAAAGTAACATTTATTTGGAACTGTGAATGGGAGGGATCATACTGAAATGATATGTATATATATTTAGCCGAGGTAATTTGGGTGAATCCAGATGGTGAATTCATTATTATGTTATTCATGGCCTGTGCAGGAGCCTCTTAGATGAATTCATGATCTACAATATGTGCACTTCCATCTTATGTCCAGGCTAAATTCTATCCTTTCAACAGCAGCTAATGTGAAAGGTACCATCATCGTTTAGTTCCATTCTCACACACTGTTGCTATCAAATGACTGGCAGTCATCTTCTTATCTACTGCCTAATTTGAGTGATGATTTCTTACATTTTCTAGAACAATTATCAGAGCTGCAATTAAACAGTGCAGTGTGGGTTCACAATGATTCAGTCAAAAATATCGCCCCCATAATAACTAGTCCACTGTCACAGTGAAGGGGTTAAGCAGGATCACAGATAGCCTGGCTTCACCACTTTTTATGATATTTCTTGGAAGGAATGAACATCAGGCAGCTGCGCGAAGCAGTGTTTTTTTTCCTCTTTTCCCCTGCCCCCAGTAATTCCTCCTAACAAACAATAATTGGCCCTCAGATTCTCAGGATGAATGAATAGGTCGCAGACCTTGTAACATCAATCAAATAAGACAAAAAAAAAGAAGAAAAGGAATAGGGCTCGGCGGGCCTAGTTAAGATTGTCTGATCCCGGACAGCATTTGTTAATCTTTATATTTGATGAGAGGTGCCTGTGTGCTTTCCCTCCTTTTGCAGGTGTCTGAAGAAAGTACCTTCTTATTGTTTGAAAAGACTTGCTCTTATGTAGTACATCCATGATTATTCCTTGGTGTCATTAGTTTCTTTGTTTCTGACATCCAGATTTCTTTATCACTGGGATAATCCAGTGTTCTGACCCCAAAAAATCAATAAGGACAAGCCACAGCCGTTTGTCAATGCCTGGCAAGGAAAAAAGATACAGCATATTCCTCACAATGCTATCCTTCATCCTATCTTCATTATTTACAATTTCTTTTCATATTAAATCTAGAAATATTTGGCCGCATTTTAATCATCCACTCACATTTTCTTTTCTCATGTCTTTGATATGCTATAGATACACTTTCCAGATGATTGCACCAAATTGTGAATCTAATAATTGCAAATCCTAGCTAATTTAATTCACCAAACTATTACTAGTATGCTATTTAAATGATTCCCTTGACTGCACATCATTTCTTTGGTTTAGAGGATCATCATGCTGTACACTTCTATTTTCTTTTACAACAAAGCTTGTTCTAATACTCCCAGAGCCTGACAACCAGAAAAACACACATAAAGAATTCAACATTTTGCATTAACTTCCACTGAGTGTTTCTTTATGTCAAATATAGAAGTTGTGCGTTGTGGAATGCTATTAGAACCAAAATGACATGAGTGACACTCACTTTCCCATTCAATTTAAATACTTACATCAGGGTTCCCCATCTATAAACCCCTAAACTTACTCTTAACCAAAGGCAGATTCTCCTGCAGTAATACTATTAAAAGGATCAAATAAACAATAAAATTGCATCTGTTACTTTATTTTGCTGGGTTTTCATTATATATGCTTGTGCCATATCGAGTGGTGTGAAATGGAAACATATAGAACTGCAGATACTGGAATCCTGAGCAAAACACAAAGTGGTGGAGGAACTCAGTGGATCAAGCAGCATCAGTGGAAGGAATGGACAGATGACATTTTCGGTCAAGACCCTTCCTTAGATTAATGGAGGAAGCTGGAAAAGAAAGGTGGGGTCAAGCCAAAATGTGTAGGAAGGAACTGCAGATGCTGGTTTAAACCAAAGATAGACACATAATGCTGGAGTAACTCAGTGGGACAGGCAGCATCACTCTGAAGAAGGGTCTTGGCCCGAAACATCACCTATTCCTTCTCTCTGCTGAGTTACTCCAACATTTTGTATCGACCTGGGATCAGGACAAAGCCTGGCAAGTGAAAGGATGGATTCTGGGGAGGGGGGATTGATTGGTAGATTGGTGGAGTAATTGACAAAAGCAAAAGGTGAAGAGGAGACAAAAAGGTGTCAGATAAGAAGCTGTGAGGAGGAGTGAAATGTAAAGCTGATGTGGGGGAGGGTGAGGGTATAGGTGGAAGAGGACAGGGTGGGTGGGGAAAGAAGGGGGATAAAATGGAATTGAGGAACTTGGTGTTGGTAGATGAGTGCACAAAGGATAAGAAAGGAGCAGGGTGACTGAGAGGGTGGGCAGAAAATGGGAGAGTTCAGTTACAGACACAAACTGATTTGCAAATGGCGGAGGTAAAATGAGAGTCGCATCTGATTGGAATGTCTCCTACACGTATCTAATTCTTGAAATGATAAGTAAATGCTCAATGACCCATTAATAAACTATAGGCTTTCAAACTGGGGAACACAAAGTCCCAACAAATCTCTGCTGGACTTTTGGCACAGCTCTTCAAATCTGCTTTCATAACTCTGCCCGATACATAGATGGAACAGATATTCAAAAATAGTCCTGGTAATTGCCATTCAATGGTTAAATGGGGCCCATACAAGTTTGCCTCCATTAATTTAATTGGCAGTCATTAATGGCGCAGACCTAGAGTTGCTGCCTTACAGCGAATGCAGCGCCGGAGACCCGGGTTCTATCCCGATTACGAGTGCTGTCTGTACGGAGTTTGTACGTTCTCCCCGTAGCCTGCGTGGGGTTTCTTCGAGATCTTCGGTTTCCTCTCACATTTCAAAGATGTACAGGTTTGTAGGTTAATTGGCTTAGTAAATGTAAAAATGGTCACTAGTGGGTGTAGGACAGTATTAATACGTGGGGATCCCTGGTCGTTGCGGACCCAGTGGGCTGAAGGGCCTGTTTCCGTGCTGTTCTAAAGTTTCTAAACTAAACTAAACTAAACAAAACTTAAACAATTAAAAGACTTCAGTACATTTTGCAACATGGCCTCCGAGCCAATTTACGATAAAATACGACAGAAATGTATTTATCATAGGGTGAAATTGTTCTGTTAACAGTCATAAAAACATACAATACATGAAACATGAAGGTAAAGTCACAAGTGTAAAGGATTGGAGATGGGGGGTGGGGGAGAGTCAGTCAGTCTCTGCTCCGCAACAGAAGGGGGTGGAGTTGTATAGTTTGACTGTAGAATAAGGATCTCCTGTGGCGCTCTGTCCTGCATCTCTGTTATTTTTGCAGGAGTTGCAAGCTGAGATGTTACTGTTTATCAATACAAAATTACCAATGTAGGTATTCTGGGAAACCTCTGGATATATGTACGTATGTATGCTCAAGATGGCGCCTGCCTGCGGCGACTTTTGCGGAGCACTAGAACAGAAAAGAATGACCTACAACTTCTATCAACTCACCTGCATCAGGGAAACGGTAGTAATCGGTGCTGTTTCAGACAGGCTGCTTGGGCAGCTGAAAGCGCTGGAAATTGCGCGATCTCCCGCAGCTGCGGGAGCCCCGGACTTTAAACTTTCCCACGCCGGCTGTGAAACTCCCGACCCGACTGAGGAACCCAGGTACGGCACCTGGAAACCCCGGGATAAACTCCAGAGCCGACGGGCTGGATATCCCAGAAAAAATGAAGCTGGAGCTGCTGACTTTGAGGGAACCCCCGTTCGTTACGGAGCTGGAGCTGCCGTCTGTGAGGGAATACCCGTTCCAGCGCAGGTACACAGAAACAGCAGGTACAGGAAACACAGTACCTGGAAACAAAGGGGAAGCCTCCATTGTGTCTGGAAACCCGACGGGCAGGTCTTCAGGTCAGACTGAAGCGCAGGGGACCTCGGCCCCCCTCTCCCTACTATCCTACTGGCCAATGTACAGTCCCTTGAAAATAAGTGGAGGACTTAAGGGCAAGACTGCTTTATCAAAGGGAGCTGAGGGAATGCTGTGTGTTCTGTTTCACAGAGACATGGCTCACCCCCAGCTCCCCAGACTCAGCGGTCCAGCCTGAAGGGTTCTCCTTCCACCGCATGGTCCAAACACTGACATCGGGGAAAGGGAAAGGAGGGGGCATCTGCCTCATGGTCAACTCTGCGTGGTGCTCAGACGTGGCAGTCCTGTCCAACTCCTGCTCTCCACATCTCGAACATCTGGCGGTGAAGTGCCGTCCCTTCTACCTTCCGAGGGAATTCTCCTCATCATCCTGACAGCGGTCTACATCCCACCCAGGCAGACGTCCGTCTGGCACTGGAGGAGCTGCGCGCCGTGGTCAACAAACACCAGACGTCTTACCCCGAGGCATTTACCACCATTGCTGGGGACTTCAATAAGGCAAACCTCAAGAAATCGCTCCCTAACTTCCACCAACATGTCTCCTGCTGCACCAGGGGACCAAACACCCTCGACCACTGCTACACCACCATCAAGAATGCTTACCGCTCTATCCCTCGCCCTCACTTCGGTAAATCCGACCACACTGCGGTGCTGCTTCTTCCTGCCTACAGGCAGCAATTAAAGAGCGCACCCCCAGAGGTGAGGACAGTACAGAGCTGGTCCGGGGGGGGGGGGGGGCAGAGGAACAACTACAGGACTGTTTGGAGTCTGAACACTGCGCAATGTTCAAGGACTTGGCAACGGACTTGAATGAATACGACACGGTCGTTACAGACTTCATTAAGAAATGTGTGGAGGACTGCCTCCCTACAAAAACCTTCCGAGCGTTTCCCAATCAGAAACCTTGGATGAACTTTGAGATCCGCACTCTTCTGAAGACCAGACACCGGGCATTCAAGTCTGATAATACAGTGGTCTACACGAAGTCCAGATACGATCTTGGTAAGGCCATCAAAAAGGCCAAAAGGGAGTTCTGCTCCAAACTGGAGGATGAGACAGATGTTTGGCAGCTGTGGCAGGGACTGAATGCAATCACCTCCTACAAGGCAAAATCAGGAGGCAGCTCGGATGTCGGCAATACATCACTACCTGATGAGCTCAATGCTTTTTACGCACACTTTGATAGGGAGAACACCGATGTGCCTTCCCGAGCCCCCATTCGCTGTGATGGTATTTCAGTCTCAGTCACAGAGGCCGACGTCAGGAAATCCTTCAGAGGGGTGAACCCTCGAAAAGCATCTGGACCTAATGGCATACCTGGTCGTGTTTTAAAAACCTGTGCGGACCAACTGGCTGGAGTTTTTACGGACATTTTCAACCTGTCACTTCTGAGGTCTGAGGTTCCCACCTGCCGCAAAAGGGCATCAATAATACCAGTGCCCAAGAAGAGCAAGGTGACGTGCCTCAATGACTATCGACCTGTGGCACTAACGCCTGTGGTGATGAAGTGCTTCGAGAGGTTGATCGTGGCGCAAATCAACTCCTACCTTGACAAAAACCTGGACCCACTGCAGTTCGCTTACCGCCACAATAGATCAACGGTGGACGCGATCTCGCTGGCCCTCCACTCCGCTCTGGACCACTTGGACAACAAAAACTCATATGTCAGGCTGTTATTCATTGACTACAGCTCGGCATTTAACACAATCATCCCCTCCAAGCTGGTTACCAAACTCGCAGAACTGGGTCTCTGCGCAACCTTCTGCAATTGGATCCTCGACTTCCTCATTCACAGACCACAGTCCGTTCGTATTGGTGGAAATGTGTCAGACTCGATAACAATCAGCACTGGAGCACCTCAAGGCTGCGTGCTCAGTCCCCTGCTGTACTCACTCTATACTCATGACTGCATAGCCGGTCACAGTGCGAACTCCATCATCAAGTTCGCTGACGACACCAATGTAGTGGGACGTATCACTGATGGGGATGAGTCGGAGTATAGAAGAGAGATCGAGCGACTGTCCATATGGTGCCAGCACAATAACCTGGCCCTCAACACCAGCAAAACCAAGGAACTGATTGTGGACTTTGGAAGGAGTAGGTTGGGGACCCACAGTCCTGTTTATATCAACGGGTCGATGGTTGAAAGGGTCAAGAGCTTCAAATTCCTGGGCGTGCACATCTGTGAAGTTCTTTCCTGGTCCGAGAACACTGATGCAATTATTAAGAAAGCTCATCAGCGCCTCTACTTCCTGAAAAGATTACGGAGAGTCGGTTTGTCAAGGAGGACTCTCTCTAACTTCTACAGGTGCACAGTAGAGAACTTGCTGACTGGTTGCATCGTGGCTGGAGAGGAAAAGACTACAAAAAGTAGTAAACACTGCCCATCAGCTCTGACCTTCCTTCCATCGAGGGGATCTACCACAGTCGCTGCCTCAAAAAGGCTGGCAGCATCATCAAGGACCCACACCACCCTGGCCACACACTCATCTCCCTGCTACCTTCGGGTAGAAGGTACAGGAGCCTGAGAACTGCAACAACCCGGTTCAGGAATAGCTACTTCCCCACAGCCATCAGGCTATTAAACCTGGCTCGGACAAAACTCTGAACATTAATACCCCTCCATCTGTTATTTGAACTTTATTAATTTATTAATTAATGTGTGTATTTAAGTATATAACTGTAGTCAATGCCTACGATGTTCTGTTGTGCTATGCAAAGAAAGAATTTCATTGTCCTGTCAGGGACACATGACAATAAACTCTTTTGACTTTGACTTGACTTGACTTGATATCATGAGTATGGTAGACATTTTCATTTGTGAAGGACTGGGTACGTTAGAGCCCAGGACTGATCGTTCATTCTGCTCAAACGTCTACTCCGCTGAGATCGTTGGAAAAGAGACCCAGCCCTGGTATATAAAAGAACTAGGAACCAAGGCAAACAGTCATCTTCCCCCACCAAAAGTGAAAATTATCCGTTATGTGGTACATTGCTTTTTACAGCGATGTAAATGTCCATTAAGACAGTATACCAGTTTAAAAACAAACTTATTTTGTAGCATTTGATATATTCGCAGTGCTTCAGAAACTGCAAATTTTCACACTGAGACTTACTTACTTTGGATTGGCTTATTTAGGTTGATGGTACGTTATCAGCATAGTTTCTGTATCTCACAACTGAATTTTGCCGCCTCTCAGACATCACACAATCACTTAATGATTTGTTGTTTCACAATCGTTGCTACTTTTCCTTGTCCAGAATGTTATTTGAAAAGATAAAATAAGCTAACTTCTGCATTCATTTTAGTCTGTGATTATTTAATAACAGTTAAATACACTATTTATCACAAATGTTCACAACTATTTTCATAGTTTGCACACAGTCTGGATCTTACCTATTCATACAATACATGATTAATTTATTCAGATCTTTTCAATTATACAGATATTGGTGTCTTACTGCAAAAAACATTGAATGTTATCTTTGAATCAAACAGGAATTAAACTGTCATTTAATTTCTGGTGGGATATATATTTTATTTGTAATACCTCCTAAAAAAGGAGATAAAACAAGCATTTGTCAGAGTTTATATACAGTGTATATGATCAAATTGGCTAACCTCCAAAGGCATATTGGCAATAATAGCAGGTTCATGCTGTAATGGTTGATCTGACAAAATGCATCACTATTTACTCCAGTTACTGATGCACTAAGATTACATACAAGTGGCTAATGAAGATAATTCTTCTTTAATTCTTAAACATTGTGCATAATTTATATATCCAGACATTTCAGACAAGATATACAGATTAAAGAGAATATATATTAGAAGCAAATACACTTATACATGCTCCAGATGCTTGATGAAAATGTATGGTGATTGCTATTACGTAATTTGCGTTGAACAGATTACTGATTAATTAATCTCCAGACTTTTTAAATACAGATGATACTAAATATAGGAACTGTTCTCAGAAGAATTATTGCCTTGTTGAATTTCTTCGGGAATTAAAATCCTTCCATGATCCTGCTAAGAATGCCATCAGGCTTAAAACTGCTATTTTATTTGGCAACCTATGCAGCAGTTTTTCAACTTATGTGTTAAATTATTGTGATTTATTTAAATGCAAGTCCATTGAGAAGAAGGTTATCTTTCATCACTTGGTATAATTTACGAAGTAACAAAGATGAAATTACTGTGCTTAACTGAAAAGATTCAGCTGCAGAAAGGTTTTATGCCAGTATTTCCCTACCACTAAAAAGCAGGAAAGCACTATTCTGCATGTGGAACACAGACAAGAACAGTAGTATGAAGTTCTGCTGCCCTCTTGCGCTACCATCACCTTAGATGGAGAACAAGCCAAGATGCATTATATCAATATAATGTTCAAGATTTGGGAAGCAATTCCACTATGCTTTGCTAGAATAAATGGATTGCTATAAAGCCAGCATGCCTGTGTAAAATATTTCCCATGTATAATTTGTGAATTACTTCATTAGTAAAGGATATGTAAACTGCATTTTTAATTGTTAATGTTCATGTTGTGTCATTCACAATAATTTTAATGTTTTTTTACTTAAAAATACAATTTTAACGTAGGGATAACTGTAGAAACATGGGCCGCTGAACCGGGGGGGGGGGGGGAGGGCAGAAGCCCCCCCACATTTTTGGCTAGACATATTTCAATGTCTCCGGCTTTGGATGAGGTGCTGCTGTGCTCTGATCAACCTGTTGTGGGTGTTGGAGAGCTGGGGCGGAGGGAGGGATGGAAGCAGAAGCAGCGGCGGGGGAAGATGCGGACGGGGAGCCGGGGATGGCGAGTGTTTGTCGGGCTGGCGAGTCACTCGCTGCAGCTCCAGCCAAGGAGCAGCCTAAGTGCAAGAGTTCCGGGCGGTCGGAAGCGTTACACCGCTGTCGTGAGTGTCTCTGCGCCGAATTCACCCTGATGACCTGCATGGATTAGGCTGCGGCTCGGTGCATCCTGGAGGACAACCAGTGGCTGCTGGAAGTAGATACCAAACACTGGGTAGAAGCGGTGGAAGATAGTGGCCTTCAAATGGGGGTGGTTGGCGAAAGCATCCTGCTTGCCTGCAAAATTTTCACGTACTGTAACTGCAGGGATCATTTTCCCAATGTTGGGGGAGTCCAGAACCAGGGGTCACAGTTTAAGAATAAGGGGTTGGCCATTTATGACTGAGATGAGGATAAACTTTCTTCACCGAGAGAGTTGTGAATCTGTGGAATTCTCTGTCACAGAAGGCAATGGAGGCAAATTCACTGGATGTTTTTAAGAGATTTCGATTTAGCTCTTGGGGGTAGCGAAATCAAGGGATATGGGGAAAAAACAGGAAAGGGGTACTGATTTTAGATGAACAGCCATGATCATATTGAATGGCAGTGCTGGCTCAAAAGGCTGAATGGCCTATTCCTGCACCTATTTTCTATGTTTCTATGCTTGAGTATATGGCAATAAAACTCGACCACTTGATTTTGAAGCATTCATACATGGTGGAGGTATAATGTAGTCATAGAGAGTTACAATGTGAAAACAGGCCATTTGGCCCAACTTGCCCACACCTACCAACATGTCCCAGCTACACCACCTGCTTTTGGTCCATATCCCTCCAAACTTCTCCTATCCATGTATCAGTCTAACTGTTTCTTAAATGTTGGGTTAGTCCCTGCCTCAACTATCTCCACTGGCAGCTTGTTCCATATACCCAACATCCTTTGTGTGGAAAAATGTTAACCCTCAAATTCCCATGAAATCTTTTCCCCTTCACCTTAAATCTGTCCTCTGGTCCTCAATTCACTTATTCTGGGCAAGAGACTCGGTGCATTGAAATGTATATTTCCACAAACATATATCCCTTTTATTAATGTCATGGTTTGATGATTCTAAATTCAAATCAAAATGAAATATACATCAAAAGCAGAGCGCATACTTTCAAAATACTCTGATTTTTTCCCCGAGCAAAACATAATTTGTATGACTTTGCAAAATCAGGAAATGTTATGATTATTTCTTGTCCCTTTTTCAAACTACAAACAAACAAAAAAAATAGCACTTGAAATTATAACATATTTAAAAAATGTTTGGCAAAATTTCTGTACCGTTGAAGGCACTGGCGTCGATCGGGGGGTGGGGGAGGGATATATCCCCCCACTTTTTGAGGTGGGGGATGGCCTGTATTATTATCCCCCAGCTTTTGGAGGTCGAGCAATAACGAAAATAATAGTAACCTGCTCCTATCTCTCATGTAGGCTCGGCATTATTTTAAAAATACTTTAAACAAAAAACATGAAAATCATACTACAATGCACTAAAACATGATTTTAATACATCAAATTTCAAAAAGTTCCTATCGCCGGAGGGGGAGGTGGTGCTCCCCTCCCGCACCCTACCCCCACCCGGCCGCTCCACTCCCTCGCCTGGTATCTTCAAGGCCAGTGATCAGTGATCGCTCAGCCCCCCACACTTTCAAAAACGCTCCGCGGCCCCTGACAAATAGGGGAGGATTAATCCATCCATGTGACGTTCAGTACTTAAAGTAATTTTCAGTAGTTAAACTGGATACAAACCTTAATTCATAGTTTGCAAGTAACTTTGGACAGTGCTTCAATCTTGCTATCATTAAATTACTTAAAGCTCACCCGACTACAATGCTGCTGAATTTCTACTCTTCTGGCTCTTTCTGGAGCTTGTAATGTAAAATACATCCTCTAATTTTCAGTGTGTTACTACACCGGGAAGGTTGCAGAAGCTTTCCACTCCAGCTGAGTTTATCTCCTTCTCCATGGAAAGAGTGCAGCAAGAAGAATGGAACGGCAGCTTATGAGGATACCAGAGTCTCTGTTATTTCAAGTTGCTAAGCACCCATATCGCTGAAGACAATCTACCACAAACCTGGTGAAAGATTATCAACCTAAAATGTAAACTCGGTTTCTCTTTCCACAGACATAGTCTGATCTATTGAATATTTCCAGCTGCATAAATAATGTTACAGCAACAGATTAGAGCATACGTTTTCTGTTATGAGTAAACCGACACTCCTTAAGGCTTTTCATAAGTGATAGGACCAGAATTAGGCCATCTTGGTTCAGTTGCCTGATAACAGCTGGGAAGAAACTATCTCTGAATCTGGATGTATGTGTTTTCAAACGTCTGTATATCTTGCCTAATGGGAGGGGGAGAAGAGGGAGTCACCATCTATCCATGTTTTCCAGGGATGCTGCCTGACTTGCTGAGCTACTCCAGCATTTTGTGTCTTTTTTTCTCTACTCAATATTCTGACACATGAAGACAAATGTACCAAAGGTCTTCTTGATTACCCTATCTATCTTTGATATCATTTTCAGGGAACTATGTATCTGCACTCCTAGTTCCCTCTACAACACTCCCCAGAGCCCTGATATTTATTGTGAAGGTACTGTCCTGGGCCAGGGCAATGAGCCCAGCAGCGATCCCCGAGTCACACCACTAGTCACATGCCTCCAATCCAAAAAACAACCTTCCACCATCACCCTCTCCTTCCTTCTGAAGCCAATTGTCTATCCCGTTAGCTATCTCTCCCTGGATCCTGTGCGATCAAACTTTCCAGAATAGGCCACCATGGGTATTCTTATGAAATGCCTTGTTGAAGTCCATATAGACTATACTCTCATCAACTTTTTTGGTTACTTCTTCAAATATCTCAATCAGATTTCACAGACAAAACCATATTGACTATCCCTAATTAGCCCGTCTATCCAAATGTATCATCCCTCAGAAGCCTCTGGCTTCTTCTTTCATCTCACAGCCTTTAGTCTTCCTCCCATCACTGGCCAAAACATCACCTATCTATTTTCTCCAGGGACGCCGCCTGACCTGTTACAGTTCTCCATAACTTTGTGTCATTTTTTGTAAACCAGCATCCGCAGTTCCTTGTTTCTACATTGTAACTGCTCCATTGTGAAACCTCCTCAAGGTAAGCCTACTTGAAGAAGTTCTCCTCCCTTGAAAAAGGGTCATGATCCGAACTGTCACCAATCCATTTTCTTCAGGGATACTGTGTGACGCGCTGAGTTACTTCAGCATTTTGTGTCTTTTATTGCTTGTTTTTGCAAGTTCCCATTGATTTCTATTAGATTCATTCTGTTTGGGTGAATGCTGCAGTTCTATACAATAGCTTGATAGATTGTCAAGTTAATTTGTACTTTAGAAAATATTAAAACTAACATTGCCTCAATCATTTGATATCTTGCTTTAAATTCCAGTACCCTTCTCTATATTAGCCACTAGCCACTTGGTCATTGATCTCAGGGTTATCAGGATAATACCGGTGCCCAAGAAGAGCAAGGTGACGTGCCTCAATGACTATCGACCAGTGGCACTAACGTCTGTGATGATGAAGTGCTTTGAGAGGTTGATTATGGCGCATATCTACTCCTACCTCGACAAGAACCTCGACCCACTGCAGTTTGCTTAGCCCCACAACAGATCAACGGTGGATGCGATTTCACTGGCTCTCCACTCCGCCCTGGACCACTTGGACAACAAAAGCTCATATGTCAGGCTGTTATTCATTGACTACAAATCGGCGTTTAACACCATCATCCCTTCCAAGCTGGTTACCAAGCTCTCAGATCTGGGTCTCCGCACATCCCTCAGCAATTGGATCCTCGACTTCCTTATACACAGACCACAGTCTGTCCGTATTGGTGGAAATGTGACATCCTCGATAACAATCAGCACGGGAGCACTTCAAGGCTCCGTGCTCAGCCTCCTGCTGTACTCACTCTATACTCATGACTGTGTAGCCGGACATAGTGCAAACTCCATCATCAAGTTCGCCGATGACACCACTGTTGTGGGACGTATCACTGATGGGGACGAGTCAGAGTATAGAAGTGAGATTGACCGACTGACCAAATGGTGCCAGCACAATAACCTGGCTCTCAACACCAGCAAAACCAAGGAACTGATTGTGGACTTTGGAACGGGTAGGATAGGGACCCACAATCCCGTTTATATGGTGGAAAGGGTCAAGAACTTCAAATTCCTGGGCGTGCATATTTCCAAAGATCTTTCCTGGTCACAGCACACTGATGCAATTATAAAGAAAGCACATCAGCGCCCCTACTTCCTGAGAAGATTACGGAGAGTCGGTATGTCAAAGAGGAATCTCTCGAACTTCTACAGGTGCACAGTAGAGAGCATGCTGACTGGTTGCATCGTGGCTTGGTTCGGCAACTCGAGCGTCCAGGAGCAGAAAATAATGCAGAAAGTTGTGACCACTGCCCAGTCCATCGTCGGCTCTGACCTCCCCACCATCAAAGGGATCTATCGCAGTCACTGCCTCAAAAAGGCTGCCAACATCACCAAGGACCCACACCATCCTGGCCACACACTCATCTCTCCATCAGGTAGAAGGTACAGGAGCCTGAAATCTGCCACATCCAGGTTCAGGAACAGCTACTTCCCCACAGCCATCAGGCTATTAAACTCGCCATCAAACAAACTCTAAACTATAACAGCCTATTGCACCTTTTCTGTTTATTTATGTGTATACATATGGTCTATGCTATATAGACACACTGAACTGTCCTGTATTTATGCTTACAATACTCTGTTGCGCAAGCAAGAATGTAATTGTCCTATCTGGGACACATGACCATAAACTCTCTTGACTTGACTTGACTTGAGTTGTTATGGTAGAGCTAAAAGCACTGCCCTTCTGAGAAATATTGTAAATATTACCAGTTTCAGAATTGACTGCTGTGTTCTAATTCCTTGTGCCAATTACTTCTGCAAGTTTTAGAAGTGGGTAAAATCAGGAAGTTCACTAAATCACCAGTCCTTCCCTCAGTTCTGATCAGTGCTCTGTACCAATGAAGGTAGGCACCAGTGATAAATCACAAGGCTGACAGTAACATAGTTTTTCCTGTTTGCGTCCAGATGGAAATTACAATTATGCTAGCATAAAAAACAGCGCAGCGAGCAAAATATTTTCCACACTGTATGGTATGCTTACGTCCCATGGTGAGGTATAGTTGAGAAAAAAATTACGCATTAATTAAAAATAATTAAATGCCATTTTGAAAATGGAAATTAATTAATCGGAATTGGTGCGGAACAAGTAGTACTAATGGAAAGCTGAACAGCTGCAGAGAAAACACAGCAAGGAACTTGATAGGGCAAATATGGATGTGTAAACATGTTCCAGGGTAACATTTAAATAGTGTGAATTTCCAAAATTTACCAGGATTATTTATACTTAAAGGGGACTGTGAGAGAGGAGAAAGTAAAGCAGAGCATTTGAAAGTGTGCGCTAACTGATGAGTGTAAGGTAAAACTGTACTCTGAGGAGCATTAGTGAAAGACCCCACTTTAGACTTCCCATTACTCAAGCTATGATGGCACCCCAGGGAGGCAAATTTCTTGCCAGTTCGCATTCAATATAAGTCCATCATGGATGAAAAGATGGCTAAATGAATACGTCATTTTGTAATCAAATATCTCACAAACTGTTTATCTGATCAATGAGGAGTGCTATCACAAGCTGTCCAGGGTTAATGTGCACATTGCACTTAAATGGTTTCATATTGACTGCAACAGACATGGGAATTCCAAAAGTTAGAAAAAAAATCTGCTCCAATTTCATGCTTAAAAAAATACTAATGCCCAGAAAAAACGGACTCGCAGAAAGGCAGATTTCAGTGATTCCCACATGGCACGCATTCAATTGAAGGGGGGAAATTGAAGCAAGGTATCTCTTGTTACAAATTGACAAATGGCACAAAGTTACAAAAGTCTGGGCAGGCATTAACGAAAAATGAAATAGCACTGTGAAATATAATTACATGCAATTTTCCCAAAAAAGAACTGTGAAATACAACTTGGTCGGTCCAATTTCATAACAGTGTAAATGAAAAAGCCTTTGATACTTTGGGAAAGAGTTTATTACATTATGCCAGATCTTTCAATTGGAAAAATTACACCTAATAAGAAAATTATAATGGAAAATAAAAACTGGAAAGTTACGTTGCACAAATAATCAGGGCAGTTAGCATCAAAATCCATTAAAGGCAAGTTAATGATGTTTTAAATAAGCTACATTTAAATATTGTGGTTTATTTCTAGATGGATTCACATTGGTGGTTTTTGATTGACGTGAAGAAAATGAAAACAAAATTTGTGGACTGCAAAGTAACATTTTAATGTTGCTATATATACACGGCATGAACGATAAAAAGCATAACATAGAGATTCCATTGCCTCTGAAGGTTCTTTACAACTGAGGAGATGCAGTAAAATATTGTCCTCATTCGCCTACTGTTGTAGGTTTACATTTTGTGAAAAGGTTTCATCTGAACATTGTAAATTTGACAAAATTATAATTATCTTTCCAACATGATTTACAATTTAATTAAATGCATAAAATAATTCTCCACTTTCAACTTTACACTGACTGAAAGGATGTGCCCAGGAATAAGCAATCTTCCCACAATTAAATAATAGCTTGACCAAGCATTTTATTGTACAATGGGTGAAAGTAACTCAATAGTCTATTTAAGGTAGTCAAAGAATCTGGAGAAACTCAGCGGGTGAGGCAGCATCTATGGAGCGAAGGAATAGGCGATGTTTCAGGTCGAGACCCTTCTTCAGACTGATGTCGGGGAGGGGCGAAAAATGAAAAGAAGAGGCGGAGACAGTAGGCTGTTTAATAAATTGTCTAATATTTATTTCTGTTCACCACAGTGATAAAAATAGAAATCGGGAAAAATGTTCATGGAAATGCTGACTTGCTGTTATCTGGTTTAAGCTATCAAAGTTAGGATCCTCTTGGGCCTGTCCCACTTAGGCAACTTTTTAGGCAACTGCAGGAGACTATGCGGTCGCCACATGCTCGCCACATGTTCGCGGGTGGTTGCCGGGTAGTCGCCTTCATGGTCATGAGGAGTTCCCGCATTCTGGGAACTAGTTGCAGCATCATTATGGTCACTGCAAATATTTCAACATGTTGAAAAACTAGCAGCGACCAGAATGAAGCTGCCATGGAGAGTAGCGAGAATTCTCATGCCGTAGGTGCAGCAGTAGTGGGTTGACAGGAGGTCGAAGGTAGTCATAGGTTCTTATAGGTTGTAGCCGGTGCTGACAGGTGAATTTAATTGACTCATTGGGAAAAAAACCATAAGCAGTAGTTTTCAGAACCAAGAATAACCGACCGATAATATTAATGTCACAGCCGGGTATCTCTGGCTTCTTTAAAATGTTCTCCACTCCTTCTCCCCCCTTCTCACCCCTCCCCCCTCTCTCCTTCCCTCTTTTAAAGGACTTACGTGACACTTTCCGTACACTGTGCTTTCACCGTCTTAATTACAGCGCCAACCTTCCTGTTCATCGCGGTGTGTGTCTGTATCACATTGGCTTTGCACCGTGTGTATTACACTCAGACAGCGCTCCCCCCGCTTGCCCTGTCCCCTGCCTGCATAACGGGCTGGTGAAGGAAGCCATTTGTGTGTGTTTTCACGTTAAGAATATCAAGCAGGATAGTAAAAGCTTCTTTAGGTATGTGAAGAGGAAAAAATTAGTTAGGACCAAAGTTGGACCCTTGAAGACTGCAAAAGGTGAATTTATTATGGGGGACAAGGAAATAGCAGATGAGTTGAACAGGTACTTTGGATCTGTCTTCACTAAGGAGCACACAAACAATCTTCCTGATATAGTAATGGCCAGAGGATCTGGGGCCATTACTGATGGAACTGAAGGCTGATAAATCCCCAGGGCCTGATGGTTTGCATCCCAGGGTACCTTAGGAAGTGGCTCTAGAAATCGTGGATGTATTGGTGATAATTTTCCAATGTCTATAGACTCAGGATCAATTCCTGTGGATTGGAGGGTAGCTAATGTTATCCCTCTTTTTAAGAAAGGCGGGAGAGAGAAAACAGGGAATTTTACTTCGGAGTCACGTGAGTGACTACGTGAAGAACCCCGCCTCACGCTGGCAAACGGCATTACGTCGACGCTGACGGCGGAAGGAGGAGCTGCAGTAAGGAGCAGCTCCTCGCAGCGGTCGGAACGGCCCCGCAGGTAAGTGCAACAAAGTCGGGATGTTTTTTAGCGTACGCTGGGTGGGTCCAGCAGTAAAAATAAAGTAAAATAAAAAGTCAGAGTCACGTTAAAGTGCTGTTTAGCACAGATTAAATGAAAGAAAGAAATGGAGGGAAATCGGCAAAGAAAATTTGCGGGTAAAAAGAGCTTCCGGGGTGAAAATAAAAATACGGGAAAAAAGCTAGTGCGGATCCGGTTCCGATACCGGTGGCCGCTGATATACCCGTTAGTGAGTTCTAGATTCTCCAGAAATAACCACGGAGAGAAATGCTCCTAAAAATGTAAAAGAAATCTGAGAGGCCCGTGTTCTGATGACTCTGATACTGAAAGTCCTCCAGATAATTAAACTATATGGAACTAATAATGGAGCATATGGAAAAAGTTCTCCAAAAAAAAAAAATTATGAGACTAGGGTCACAGTACCAGAAGGTTCCCAAAAAAAAGCCCTGAGGGGTTTAATTATTCTGATATGGCTGTGGGCCTAATTGGGAGTTGGAACTCCGGACCCAGGATTTGGGCCGAAGGAAGTCTCATGGGATGAAATCCCAATTGATTTAGGGCTGCAGAAGGCAGACCTGCTGATGGTGATTTGCATTTGAAAACATACCACAAAATAAAAGAAAAGGCCAAATGTGCCTGAGATAGCAAAAGAATTTGCTATATATAAAGGAAGTGGTGAGGCTATGGAAGAAAACCTAGCTGCCAATATTAATATATGATATCTCACCAACTTCATGATTCTGTGATGATTGAAACATCAGAATTATAAACGCACAGGAAATTGTGCCTCATTGAAAGTGCCTACGGTTTATCCGTTGATATGGGCATCCATGACCCCAAATATGAGAGCTCAAGAAGTGAGGTTCAAAAATCCTCACAAATATTCTGCTGCCATTATGGCTTTTGGGGAGATGGATAAGTTTTAAAAAAAAGAGGGCCTATTGTGCAAATTCTTTCTATGAAATTATTGTATGAGGAAAATGGCTATTCGGCCCATATTTTGGGGGGGGGGGGGGGGGGGGGGGGGGGGGGGGTAACAGATTCATCCTCCAGTTGTGGAGGTAGATGGAAAGTCCAAGAAGAAGAAACGTTTCTTCAAAACTTATGGTATTTAACTATTTAGAGTTATTGGGTGCTTTCTATGGTTCTAAAGCTATATTGCTGTTCAAAAAAGGGTCCTACATGTATTATACAGTTAGACAATTAAAACGGCTGTTTGCATATATTAATCACAAGGGGGAGTCAGATCAGTATCATGATGATTGTCCAGGTCAATGAAATATGGCAATGGTGTATTGATCGACAAATTTGGGTTTCAGCAAACTACATTACCAGGTAAAAGACAATGTGGTGGCAGATAAAAGATCAAGGATATTTAAAGATGACACAGAATGGATGCTTAATCCAGCAATATTTAAGAATATTGTAACTCAATTTGGTTTACCAGAAATTGATTTGTTTGCATCAAGGCTTAATCATCAAATGCCTAAATATGTGTCTTGGGAACACGATCCAGATGCAGTAAGCAGTAGATGCTTTTTCATTGAACTGGGGGAATATGTCTTTTATGCTTTTCCACCTTTTGCTTTGGTTCAGCAATGTCTGAAGGAAATAGAACAAGATTCTGCACAGGATTGTTGGTAGTTCCAAATTGGCCAACACAACACAACCTTGGTTCCCATTAATGCTGAATATGATTAAAGAACCATATAGTCAATTCCTAACTGTAGTGATATTTTGATTAATCCAGTAACCAAAGAAATTTATGCATTATATCATATATGATTTATTAATCTGCAGGTTTTGACCAGACCACTACAGGAGCTGGGATTGTCGGACAAAAAACTATGGAGGTATAGTCGCATCATGGCGAGATAATACACAAAAACAATATATGACACATGTTAAGAATGGGGAAGAAGAATTTTGCACACAGTCAAATATTTCTTATGATACGGTGGAATATTGCATGTTTGATATTGTGATACTGTGATATTGCATGGAAAATTGTATTGGAGCTCCTTGCTAAATTGCATTTTGAGCAACAATTTAAGTTTACAAAGTGCTACTAACACTGCACGCAGTGCCTTATCATCATCTTAGGACTTATGTCTGACCAGAAATCAATTGGATCACATCCACTTAATATCTAGATTCATGAAAGGAATCTTTAATATTAATCCACCCAAACCTAGATACACAGAGATTTGGGATGTGAGCATTGTACTTACCTTACTTAGACAGTGGACTCCAATTGAAAGATTGTCATTGAAAGATTAACATTCAAATTAATAATGTTAATATCATTGGTTTCAGCTCAAAGAGTGCAAACTTTACAAATGTTGCGTTTAGACTGTAATGCATGTGACTACAGATAAACATTGTGTTCTATGTTTACGATCTGATCAAACAAAGCAGACCAGGGAGATCTGGAGCTAAGGTAACCTTTCAAGCTTATCCTATTTTGATCCTACTTTGTGTGTGGTTAAACATTTGAATCAATATGTTAAAGTTACTGAAACTCTTCGAGGAAATGAAAAAACGTTGATTAATACGCATAAAAAGCCACACACAAAAGCTTCAGTTCAAACTATCTCAAAATGGTTGAAACAGGTGTTGCTTTTAGCAGGAGTAGACACTGATGTGTTCAAATCTCACTCCACCAGGGCTGCAGCTACCACTCGAGCATATTTTAAAAATCGCAGGGTGGAGTAAAGAAGAAACTTTTTCAAAGTTCTACAATAAACCTGTTCACACTATGACAAGCTTTGGCCACGCGGTGTTGGGATCAATATAATTACCTGCTTTGTATACTATTGATTATAATAACCAAGTTATGTAGTCACTTATATCTTTTATCACTTGTAATCATTCCCTCGGATATAAGGAGGGTTATTATATGTTCTTTAAACCATTAAAAAGTTAATTATGGAAAGAACTAATATTAGTCTGGTTTCTCATGTATGTATTTACTTAGCCGGACTGTGTATATTAAATACTAACGACATAAAAAAACACAGAAAGCTTTAAAATCTTCACTGTAGTCACTCACGTGGGACTCCGAAGTAAAAATAGTAAGATTAAAACGAAGAACTTACCAGTTCGAAGTTTGATCGTTATTTTATGAGAAAGGATTACGATGATGGATTACGTGCCCTCCACTCCCACCCTCATAAAATAAATGATCAATCTGGTAGTTCTAAGTCTTTTATGAGCCTTACTATGTTACTTCGGCTATTTGGTGTTCTGTGTTTTTCATGCCGCTGCTTTGAAGTATGCCGTTTGCCAGCGTGAGGCGGGGTTCTTCACGTAATCCCTCATCGTAACTCCTCATAAAATAACGATCAAACTTCGAACTGGTAAGTTCTCGTTTAATCTTACTATTATAGACCAGTTAGCCTGACATCGGTGTTGGGGAAGATGCTGTAAAAGATGAAATAGCCGCACATTTGGATAGCAGTAACAGGATCGGTCCGAGTCAGGAAGGATTTGCGAAGGGGAAATCATGCTTGACTAATCTTCTGGAATTTTTTGAAGATGCAACTATGAAAATGGACAAGGGAGAGCCAGTGAATGTAGTGTACCTGGACTTTCAGAAAGCATTTGATAAGGTCCCACATAGGAGATTAGTGGGCAAAATTAGGGCACATGGTATTGGGGGTAGAGTGCTGACATGGATAGAGAATTGGTTGGCAGACAGGAAACAAAGAGTAGGGATAAACGGGTCCCTTTCAGAATGGTAGGCAGTCACTAGTGGGGTACTGCAAGGCTCGGTGCTGGGACCGCAGATATTTACAATATACATCAATGATTTGGATGGATTCAAAGTAACATTAGCAAATTTGCAGATGACACAAAGCTGGGTGGTAGTGTGAACTGTGATGAGGATGTTATGAGAATGCAGGGTGACTTGGACAGGTTGGGGGAGTGGGCAGATGCATGGCAGATGCAGTTTAATGCAGATAAATGTGAGGTTATCCACTTTGGTAGCAAAAACAGGAAGGCAGATTACTACATAAATGGCGTCGTTGGGGAAATGGGAAGTACAACGGGATCTGGGGGTCCTTCTTTATCAGTCTATGAAAGTAAGCATGCAGCTACAGCAGGCAGTGAAGAAAGCGAATGGCATGTTGGCCTTCATAACAAGAGGAATTGAATATAGTAGCAAAGAGGTCCTTCTGCAGTTATACAGAGCCCTAGTGAGACCACACTTGGAGTATTGTGTGCAGTTTTGGTCCCCTAATTTGAGGAAGGACATTCTTGCTATTGAGGGAGTGCAGCGTAAGTTTACAAGGTTAATTCCCGGGATGGTGGGACTGTCATATGCTGAGAGAATGGAGCAGCTGGGCTTGTACACTCTGGAGTTTAGAAGGATGAGAGGGGATCACATTGAAACATATAAGATTGCTAAGGGTTTGGACAAGCTAGAGGCAGGAAACATGTTCCCGATGTTGGGGGAGTCCAGAACCAGGGGCCACACTTTAAGAATAAGGAGTAAGCCATTTAGAACGGAGACGAGGAAACACTTTTTCTCACAGAGAGTTGTGAGTCTGTGGAATTCTCTGCCTCAGAGGCAGGCTCTCTGGATGTTTTCAAGAGAGAGCTAGATAGGGCTCCTAAAAATAGTGGAGTCAGGGGATATGGGGAGACGGCAGGAACGGGGTACTGATTGGGGATGATCAGCCATGATCACATTGAATGGCGGTGCTGGCTCGAAGACCAAATGGCCTACTCCTGTTCCTATTGTCTATTGTCTATTGTGTATGTGTGTGTTGACAGTCGCCTGAAAAATCGCCTATGTGGGACAAGCCCATTACTATAATGCAAGTAGTGTTCTTCCACATTTGTGACTTATTTCCAGCAATGAAACAAATCACAAGAAACATCGGATTACTGGTATTCTTTGTCCATATCATATTATTAGTGAAAAAATTGTTCGCCGTACAATGCGCAACTGATGGGTTATTTGTAGCAATTAATAATTTCTAAAATTAGATTGACTGTATTGTGTGTTAACCAAACTCCAATGGATTCCCAACATTTCAAGTGGTGAAACCTTTGAAAAAATGTCCGATGTCAGATATAGACATAGAATAGGTTTATAGTGGATGGCTACCTTGGATATATTAAATTTGAATATTGATTCAAGGTTGACTGAGAGTTCAATCTACACCTGCAATAAACCATCATTTAAAAATGATGGGTGAAGTGCTGTAGGAAATTAATAAAATAAGTTGCTGGTTCTGTTAATTATGCAATTTCTAATATTATATTTTTTCAATATTGGCAAGGAAGTGAACATGAAGTAGACAGCGATGACAATTGAAAGAAACAAAATGAATAAGGGCAAAGATTAAAGATGCAAAAAATTCATTGTGACATTGCCATTAGAAGTGTCTTAATTTCCTATAATATATGTTGAGCCCTACTTAATAAGATCTATTCCTTGTGTTTTCTTTACGTTGGGATGTCGTTTGACATTGATAGTTGGGAATTAACTGATCCCTGATAAATTTAATCTCCCACTGAAAATGTAAATATATTAGACTTCGGCCTGTAGTGGATTAGTTAGGAATAACATTGTATGACATATTATACATTTCTAATATGCTTTTGTGACTAATGTGTATTAATGGCATAATATACCTCACTGACTCAGATGTTGTAAAGAGTGCTGGATAGTAAATTAGGAATTACTAAAAAGTTATTAAAAATCCTAAATGCATTGATTTTGAAAGAACTAATATGAAAAATCGAAGTAGCAACGTTAAAGCTGTCAGTTTCTTTACCTGTACCCAGGAAGTACCATATTATATCCAACTCTTTACATTTTTTTCATTAGTCAATGCGATCCATATAAAGGTTTTAACTTGGAATTCCTTATCCAGATATTCTATGTCACTGTCTGTGCAGACAGTGCGATATGAATGGTAGAATTTGATGCAGCAACATTTTCTAAGTCTTCTCGAATCCTACCAGTCTCTCTCTGCCATTACGTTGCCTTCAGTAATAGTATTAAAAGAACACTTGGTACCTGCAGCCACTATTAGATGGCTGATGTGCTGTAGTGATTTATACACAGCAAAGTCGATAATGCTACTTTCATCCATCCATGTTGGGTCCACAATGCTACTTTCAGCCATCCAGCTCGGAGAGATTTGCAACAAATGCCATCAAAGTAGGTTCCAGCCAGACACATGAGCAACACATCCGGCACGTCAATGGTTCCAGTCAATGGTTCCTGTGCAAGAACACAGTGGGCAGACTGAAACACAGAGGGAAGCAAGAACGTAAATTGGATGAACCCTCTCTGTGATTATATTCATCTTTTTTATCTATGGATGGGTTACCGGAAGACTGGGGTGTAGCTAATATTGTGTCTTTGTGTAAGAGGATTGCAGAGGAAATCCTGGGAATAATAGACCAGTAAGCCTAACATCTGAATGATAACATATACAGTTATCCTTCATTATAACGGAGCATAGGAGAGGGAGGAAGGGGGGAGGTGTCCGTTTTTGCCGATTGCCCGTTATAACCAAATAAGGTATTATCATTGTATGTAGTAGGAACAATGAACTACAGATGCTGGTTAATATACAAAAGGACACAAAGTGCTGGAGCACCTCAGCACGTCGGACAGTATCTATGGAAAACATGTATCGGTGTCATCGGGATCCTTCTTCAGACTGATTCAGTGTGCTGAGTTACCCTAGCATTTTATGCGTTTTACCTTAAAACCAGGGACCCATGCCATTAACTGCACCAGCGAGCCCCTTTTCAGCAGCTATTGCACGGATGTTGTTGCAGTTTATGTTATAGCCCCTGGCCAGCAGCGCTTTATTCAGGCCACTGTTAATAACAGTATGTGCTTGGTCAACGATGGGCTCTCTCCCCTCTCACCAGCTGCCGTTTCTTCCTGTCGGCCATTGCTTTGTCCACTTCCCTCTCCACCATTGCCTCCTCCTTCTCCCTCACTTTGTCCACTCTGCCTCCCCCCATTCCACTACAATGACCATTCACCCATCATGGTCATATCCATGATCATATTGAATGGTGGTGCTGGCTCGAAGGGCCGATTGGCCTGCTCCTGCACCTATTTCAATGTTTCTATGTTTACCACCTCCTTCTTCCCTCACTTTGTGCACTCTGCCTCTCTCCTTTTCATTGCCACCTCCTTCTCCTGTCATCTTGTCCACTTTGCTTCGCCCTCCTCCACCAGCTACCTCCTTCTCCTCCTTATCCCTCGCAGATGTCGACATCTTTCTAGATGGTGTATATCGGAGATTCCAGGGTGGAAAGAGGTCGACTAGACCCAGCGACAATCGACAGGAAGAGGTGGCAGCTAGTGATAGGGGAGGGAGCCCCACGATGACCGAGCGCATCCTGTCATTGCAGCGGCCTGAGGAAAACACTGCTGACCAGGACCTACAATGTGAGTCGCAACAACAGCCCCGTTAACCAGACCTTGTGACAACTAGTGAAGAAGGGCTCGTTGGCACACCTTGCAAGCAGGGGTTTGTGTTGGCAGCTCCAATAAGTCCATCTGCTATAACCAAAATCCATTATAAAGGGTTCTGTTAAAATGAGGGTTTACTCTACATGCATTTGGAAATGCATGGGCTTGATTAGGGCTAGTCAGCATGGCTTTCTGTGTTGTAGATCATGACTCACAAATGTAATTGTGTGTTTTGAAGTAACCAAGAAAGTTGATGAGTGTGGATCAGTAAACGTAATCAATATGGCAAAGGCTTTGAAAAGGTTCTGCATTGAAGCTTGGATCGAATGGCATCTAGGGAGAGTTAGCTACTTGCATACATAATTGACTAAATGGTAGGAAACTGAGGATGATGGTGGAGGTTGTTTCTTGGACTGAGGGCACGTGACTAGTGGTTTGCCACAGGGGTTATTATTGGAGCCATTGTTGCTTGTTATCTCTATCGATGATTTGAATGAGAATATACAAGGCATGCTTGACAAATAAGTAGTATCACAGAGAGTGGAAAGATCATCAAGAATTACAGCAGGATCTTGATTAGCTGGATGTGGGCTGGGGTGCGTTGTTGCATTTTGGGAGGTTAAACCAGGGTAGGACTTTCTCTGTGAATAGTAAGACAGCAAGGAGTACAATTACATAGCTCCCTGATAGTGGTGTAACAGGTATTCAGGGTTATGAAGACGGCTTTTGGCATTATGTCCTTATTAGCAAGTGCAACGAATATAGATGTTAAAGAGGGTCTGAAGAAGGGTCTCGACCTGAAACGTTGCCTATTTCCTTCACTCCATAGATGCTGTCTCACCTGCTGAGTTTCTCCATCATTTTTGTCTACCTTTGATTTTCCAGCATCTGCAGTTCCTTCTTAAGCATTGAAGTTAAGAAGCTATGTTAAAATTGTACAAGATGTTGGTGAGGCCATACTTGAAGTATTGTGTTTCATTTTGGTCACCCTGCTACTGCAAAAATGTCAATAACCATATAACCATATAACAATTACAGCATGGAAACAGGCCATCTCGGCCCTTCTAGTACGTGCCGAACACTTACTCTCACCTTGTCCCATCTACCTGCACTCAGACCATCACCTTCCATTCCTTTCCCGTCCATATACCTATCCAATTTATTTTTAAATGCTTAAAACAAACCTGCTTTCACCACTTCCACTGGAAGCTCATTCCACACAGCTACCACTCTCTGAGTAAAGAAGTTCCCCCTCATGTTGCCCGTAAACATTTGTCCCTTAATTCTCAAATCATGTCCTCTTGTTTGAATCTTTCTTGCTCTCAATGGATAAAGCTTATCCACGTCAACTCTGTCTATCCATCTCATCATTTTAAAAACCTCTATCAAGTCCCCTGTTAACCTTCTGCGCTCCATAAAATAAAGACATATCTTAAATAAGCTCGAAAGAGTGCAGAAAAGATTTATGAAGATGTTGCCAGGACTCAAGGGTGTTAGTTATCGGGAGAGGTTGGGCAGGATAGAACAATTATCCTTAGAGTGTAAGAGACTGAAGGATGATTTCACAGGTGTATAAAATCATAAGGCACACAATTTTGGGTTCCCCAGGATTGGGAAATCAACAAGTAGAAAACATAGGGTTAAAGTGTCGAACAGAGATATTGAAGAGTGCAGGTACATAGTTCCTTGAAATGACATCACAGGTAGATAGGGTGGTGAAAATGGCTTTTGGTACATTGGCCTTCATCAGTCAGGGTATTGCGTATAGAAGTTGGGGTGTTAAGTTACAGCTGCCCAATGGCATGGGTGAGGGCCACATTTACAGATTTGTGTTCCGTTTTGGTCACAAGTTATAGGAAAGATGATGTCAATGGGGAAAGCTAGTGTCAGTGAAGATTCATGAGGATGTTCTGCCAGGGACTCAAGGCACGCCGGAGCTATAGGAGGAAGTTGAGCCCAGCTAGGATTGGGATAGTTTTGGGAGTGCAGGAAAGAAGGGTGATCTTTTTTGAGGGTGTGCAAATCATGAGATAGGAATAGATTGGTAAATGCACAGAGTCTTTTGGCCAAAGTAAGGGGATTCGAGAACTAGAGAACATTGGTTTTAAGGTAATGGGGGGTAGGTAAGATGTGTTAATTGAATTTGAGGAGGGGGTTTATGGTTTTGGCCCCGACTCAAAATGAGCTGCATGGTCGGAGCACATTGGTCCTAGGGGGTTCCGATGAGGTCCATGTATCTTCCATGCTCCGGGGATGTGATCCGATAAAAACGCGCGGGCCTGAGACATTTGTCGGGGGTAATTTTCTGATTGTTGAAAAATTTGGCAAAGTATAAAATAATTGGTCCGCATGGATCTTTTGAAACCTCGTAATGCAGGGAGTGGGGTGTTTTTTGGTTCAGGCAGTCGAGGGCAAGCCGTAGGCAAGCGCCTTTCGCTTCGCTTTTGACTTGGGCGCTGTGGTGTTTTTAATTGGCTTCATGGTGGGGTTTGGAATTTTTAGGGTGGTGTAGGAGACGAGAAAGAGTGCTGGACCAAGAAGAAATACAAAAAAGAGTGGAAAAAAAGAGGGAGGGAACAGAGTTTAGAGGGGAAAGCGGGAGGAGGAAAAAAACACAGCGGGCAAATACATCCCGGGGGGGAGGGAAGGACTAGGGGAAAAAGGAGACGGAGGAAACAAAAGGAAAAAAACACAAAGAAAAAAAAAAGGAGGACGGCCCCTCCCCCAACAACGCCAGACCGAGACCCCACAAAACAAAAAACCCCCCAAACACACACCACCCCACTTCCCCAACCCCCACAAAAAACATCAACACAACACCAGGAAAAAACAAAACAAACCAAAACCCACACACACACAACCACACAATACCGGGAAGCAGGACCACATTCCCCTATCCTCTTCTCCCCCCCCCTTCTCTCCCAGACCTCAGAGGACCCAACAGCGGCAGCAAAAACCAAGAGCGCTCAAAACAACCACACCACCCTCAAACCACAAAAAAGAGGGGAAAAACCCAAACAGAGAGGGAAAAAAAAAACCAAAAACCCATCAACGAGGGCAAAAAAAAAGAAAATCCGCAACAAAAAAAAAAACAAAAAACCACGCGACAAAAACAAACAAAAAAAAGAGGCAACTCCCACAAGCGGAACACCACCTCAACCCCTGCGGGAGGGCCACCAAAAAACACCAGAGTCCACAAAAAACACCAAAAAAAAAAAAACACAAAAACATCAAACAAAAACAACAAACCCCCCCCCCGAATCAACACCCACCACAAAAACCCCACACCCACCACGAGGACAACAAAAAACACTACTCCCCCCAAAAAAAAAAGAAGGCCCCCCCACAACAGGCACCCTGCACAACACAACAGACGAACCAACGCAACTCCCAAAAAGGGAGAAAACCCGAAACTCCCGCACCACCCCCCACCTCTGAGAAACCCCCACCTCTTCTTCCCCCCCTCTATCCCGCGCGGAGACCCACAGGGGGAACCACTTCGGCACACTCTCCCCTCCCTCGTAGCCCACTCTCCCCCCCCTTCGTCCCCGCCCTCCCTTCCCCCATCCCTCACGCTTCCTCCCCCCCCCTCCTCTCCTCCCCCCCCTTCTTTCCTCCCCCCTTCCCCCCCCTCTTCCCTCCCCCCTTCCCCCCCCCCTCTCACTCCCCCCCCCCCCTCTCTCTCCCCCCCCGCGCTCTCTCCCACCCCCCCTCTCTCCCCCCCCCCCCTTCTCTTTCCCCCCCCCCCTTCTCTCCCCCCTCCACCCTTCTCCCCAGCTCTCGGTTTCATCGCTGACGGTTGATCCAGCTCGAGATTTTCCAGGCGAGTGCCCTCGAGCTTGAAGGACGAAGACTCTCTTCTGAACTTGCGGATTAGGTCGCCGCAGTGGGACAGACCCTTAACTTTTCTACACAAAGGATGGTGGGTGTACGGAACAGGCTGCCGGAAGAGTACGTTGAGGCAGGCATTATCGCAACATTTAAGAAATATTTAGACAGCTACATGGATGGGATAGGTTCGGAGGGATATGGGCCAAATGCAGACATGCTGGATTATTGTAGATGGGGCACATTGGTTGGCATGGGTAAGTTGGGCCAAAGGGCCTGCTTCCTTGCCTATAATTCAATTCCACCACTATAATTCAATGGGAGGACAATGAGAAAAAAATGATTGTTTAAGCATCTGAAATCTCACACATGATTAATATTATCTTGGTATAGGTGCAGAAACCAAGGGTGGAGGTGGAGAGACAATCATTAAAGTGATTAATGACAAGGGAACATACCTGTTCAGATTCAAGAAGTACAGTTACATTAACTGTAAGAACATTCTGTGACAATTGACGTTGGGTGAATTGTTAATTTCAAATTCCAAATTGATAGATCTTTGTTAAGCAGAGATATTGAATGATGCTGGGAATGAATATATATGGAGCCAGGTCAAAGATCAGCCACACTTCCCCAAATGGCTCTAGAGGCTCTAATGGTTTGCCATTGGGTCCTATGATCCTTTAACATCATGGAGGCTGTTGTGAAGTCACAGGGAGAAACAAAAGAAATAGCACATCTTATGTACCTTTAAATAAATGAGCTTCCAGTAACTGCTCGGCTTCTGTCTCTCCATGCAGTCATTGATCCACAGGCTCCGTAATGAACTCTAATAACAACTCTATTACTGTCGGCTCCCTGATTGGAGCACACCAATACAAAATTAGCTACAAAGGAGCTAGCTTGTCAATATTAATTCCACGACAGAGATTACTTGTTGTCAGAGAACAAAGGTGTTCAGCCAGTAACTGAACAACTTAACTCCTTGTCTCAAAAAAAATTAAGCCAGTATTGATTTGCCTCTTGTATTCTGGAAAGGGACACAGACATGTATACAGAGAGTTGTGTTCGTACACCAAATCACTCTGATGTTTTTTTCCCTGTCTGGGAGGAATCATTCAGAAACATGAGGCAAATTAAATCAATGAATTCATCTCAGCAGATGGGTGCTTTAACAGGCAGTTAGCCTTTAGATAATTGAGGCGTTGACTCTGGAATCATAAAATGGATGGCTCGTTTATACATTTTACTGAAATAGATCACTGGGGTTAAATAAATGAAATCCCATTTGTCAGCCGGTAATAAATGGCTCCGTCTGCAAACAGATCTATTTGCCCTAATAAATACAGGGATGTTACAGTGCTCCTCCCTTGATAGGGTTACAGGTTAATGAAATGGTCTTTCCTTTGCTTGTTTTTTTGCCTCCTCCTGCACTGTGTGATAAGTAGCAAACCAATGAGCTTGTAATTACAATCTTACAGAGAACCGGGCCAATCTGTATATAAATCTCGCCATCCAATTACAAGATGTAATAATTTTGCAGTCAAGCTGGTAATGAGGTCTAATACTCATGCATGTGATAATCCCCCCTGGATGCTGACTCTATCAGATGTTAGCTTTGTAATTATACTGGCAGAAAATCATTATTTCATGTTCAGCAAAAAAAATGAGGTTGGTGGGAAGTTAATTTTCTCCATGCTCTGTGAAGCATAGACAAAATTTTAATGATTTAATGATTACAATTATCCTTTTTGAAATTGACCCACATTACTTGTTCAGAAAAACTTGCATTTAAAAAGAGGATGAAAATATTTGTCTGCTGACCACGCAGGTATTAAAATAGTTTAAAAAAAATACTAACAACAAATGGCAGCAGTTTTACATATAATCCTTTGACAGTACATCTAATTAAAATACAACATCCTTTGTTTAACCATGCAAGTGAATATCAAGCAGTCTACATTGATTCATTGCTTCTTTCATTCAGATCTTGATCCTTCAGTAAAAATGTTTTAACGAACTGTTTAAAGAAAACCGAAGGACAATAAAATGAAGTGTAATACAGCACCATGTGTAAGCAATGTCATGATGTGTTAGCAATATGAATATATGTTCGAGCTAAATTATTTAAGCCCCTTATTAATTACCTGCATCATACGTAAAATAAAGAATTGATGGGAAGTAATACAATGTATTTTCTAAGATATTAATGGTTCTTTGAAGCTGTGCTAGTCCATAATTACTTCATATTAAAAAACAGTACAAATTGTTATGAATCCATTATGCCTGATGTTCAAGATTAATTTCTGATGCAGATAGTCTGTGTTTACACAGTATTAATCTATTTTTCCTAATATTGATGGTTAAATATATGTACCGATCAGTGGTATAATACACGTCATACTTTTCTTACCTACCTTATTTTGCCAAATGTCTACTTGTTTTGTGAAGCCATTAGTTTCTTGCTGGAGAACGTGGCCAGTTCTATGGTGCCCACTCAATGGTTATTCTTCGTAGGCAAAGAGCATTTGACTAGAAAGACAATACAATGGCAGGAGGATAATGCTTAACAAATAACCAAACTTGTAAGTACAGCTGTGCAAATGTTTGATTTAAAAGTTGTCTTCGATTTATGATCCATAGTCATATGTAAAAGATATGGTGAGACAGGTTTATGGACGCTATTTTCCATTGTTTCACCATATAGAAATTAGATCACAATGAAAAAGGATGTAACAAAATCTGCTTTATATACAAATATAAGAAAAAGGAATAGGGAATGTCATCTAAACCCCCTGGGCTTGTCAAATGTAGGACCCATATAAGCAGTTGCCCTTTCAGGCCAGATCTGGACAGAATAGTTCTTTGCCCATAGGACAGATAATCTTTGGAATTCTTTTCACAGAGGTCTGTGGAGGCCTCTCATGAGTAAATCAAGGAAAAAACATTGACACATACTTGATAGAACCTGCGATTTGGTGTCAGTACAGAAATCTGGGGTTAAAAGGTCAGGTGTGATTTATTTGCATGTTGAAGCAGATCTGGAGGGACTGAATGGGCTTGCAATTTTTCCATTTCTCATGTTTTAGAAGGAAATTATGTGTAGTATCCACGTCAATTTTTCATAATTGGCAAATCAGAAAAAATGTGATTAGATAGTTGAGATAGATAGGAGAATAGTAATAGAATGCCTTCTGTATTGTCATTCATACGCTTGATATGAATAAAATTGCATTTCTAACAGTCTTAAACATTACAAAAAAAGAAGACAAGACCCACACTTAACACAATTTACACAAAACTCCATCACAGTGATCTCCAACAACTCTCACTATGATGGAGCAATAGTCTTATCTCTTTCCTTTGTTCTCGCTCCCGCGATCCAGCAGTCCAACTGCTGCATCGTATGGTGACTGGGGCTCACGATTGTTTAAGCCCCGTGGGCGATGGTTAGTCCCGCCGGCAATTCAGCTGCGCCCGGGCGATGTTTAGGCCCAGCTCCTGTCATTTGCCCCGCAATTTCCAGCGGGAGAAATTGCCGTTGGGGAGCTCCAAAAAAGGGTCTCGCCACAGAGGGAACCCTGGAAGCCGATGTTCCTGTCCACCGGGCCAGCGGCCGGTGCCTCCGAAGTCCGATGTCAGGTTGCATGCCGCGCGCCACCATACCAATCTCCACCCTCTCGCCAGCTGCCAGCTCCGCGATGAGCGAGTCCGCAAGGCTCCGCGACTGGAGTCCTTAGGTCGGTTCCGGCCGGAGGCTGCCGCCGGCTCCACGATGTTAAGCCCAACGACACCGGGGACCCGACAGGGAAAAAGTCGGAAGAGATTAAACGGTTTCCCCCACCCCCCACATATACACAGCTAAAAAATAATAAAAACTAGAATCAAAACATACATTTAACGAGACAAAAAGACAGACGGACTGCAGTGGAGCCGCTGCCGTAAGGCACCGCCACACCACATTGGGCATTGTTGCTGATCAAAGTGACAGATGTATTTGTGCACAAATCACTGAAAGCTAGCATGCAGGTGGAGCAAGCGATACATCATGTTAGCCTTTATCATGGAAGTATTTGAATACAGCATGTCTGGTAATGAAGTTTTACTGAAATTATAAAGGGCCTTGATAATACTGCACCAGGAATATTGTGTGGAGTATCATTCTCTTTACCTAAGAAAGGGGTGGCAAGGTGGTGTAGCAGTAGCATTGCTGCTTTACAGTGCCAGAGACCCGGGTTTGATCCTGACTATGCCTGCTGTCTGTATGTTCAGAGTTTGTATGTTCTCACCGAGACCTGCATGGGCTTTCTCCGGGTGCTCCGATTTCCTCCCACATTCCAAAGACATACAGGTTCGTAGGCTAATTGGCTTCTGTAAATGGTAAATTGTCCCCCGTGTGTGTAGGAGAGTGTTAGTGTGCAGGTGTCACTGGTCGGCGTGGACTCAGTGGGCTGAAACAACGTTTCCGTTAACTAAGCTAAACTAAACTAAACAACGCTAAACTAAACTAAGAGAACATGTTTTAGATCAATGAACTTCTATCAGAACTAGAAGTAAGTTATGTGATGCAGAGAATAGGGGAGGATGAAAGAACAAAAGTGAGGCTGATCAAATAACAACAGTGGATCATTTTATTCTTTATTTGTCTTCATAAAATAACTTCTTGTGCTTGTAAGTGTTGGGAGGGTTCATGAATAGCTGCAAGATGATTCCATGTTACATGGCGTCCTCACTTTGAAAGCTAAATTCTACTCTTCATTTGTGTTGAAGTTTGCCAGATGACAGCGGCTGGCACAATAAGTGGAGTAGGTCTGGAAGCAGGCGCCAACCAAACTGCAGCAAAGAGTAGGCAGGCTCTCCAAAAACGTATTCCCATAATAACCACAATCCACCGCTGCCAATGAAAGCAAATTCCCCCCATTAGCAGTTCCCCTGTTGGAATCTTTTGTTAACGCTCAACATAGTATTCCCTCTATAAAATCACTGGAAACAAGTAAATCAACATGGGCAAGAATTGTATACATCAATGCAATGACATTACTAGACACTGATACACCTCCTCAACGCTTATCTTCTAAGTGCCTTTATTTGGCCCACACTCCTTTTTATTTGTTGCAGAGAAGAAGTGTGACTGGGCGGCTGTGTGCAGGTCTGGGTCAGGGTGACTTGGCTTTAACCTGTAGTGCCTCGACAGAAGTGGCAGCAGCCTGACCTAGCTGGTTGACGAGAAACTCGTGAGGGTGGACAGCCACATTTGTACTCCACACATCCACTGACATTCCCAAAGCATCAGTGGCCTAGCAATCTAGGAAATTCAGGGATGCTGTTTAATACGGGAATATCTGCTTATAATTCTTAGCAGGTTTGTTTATGGGCTGTCCCACTATCTGTGTGAGTGGATGGGAGAGACAAATTCCGCAACAGTGTGTATGTCTTCTCCCTCTGTGGAGTCTCCTGGCTCATTCAATAGGGGCACAGTCTGCTCAGGCACACCTACATGTTACAAGGACTTGGTGCTGCTGAAGGGAATAGACAGCTAAGCATGGAGAGACTGAATGTGAAAAGGCAGATTAGATATGAGCACACGGTCATCTTTAGTAATTTCCAGCTCTTCTCTGGTCATCAGCTTTGTGATACACTACTCTCTTCTCTAACCGACTGGCCCGCTCATGGCTGGCTTTTCAACATCAATTGGTTGTGAACAGCCTACTCCGGCAATGAATGAAGTATCTGCATTGGCTGAATAGTGGTTATTTAGGCTGCGAGAGATACATGTGGGTTCTGGAGCAGTGTTATGTGTGAGTCATACAGTGCTTGCATTGGTAGAGAGGACTCTTGGCTGGCTCCACCAACGTTGACTACAAAGTGTGATCATTAACCTTCTTTAGGGAGTGTGGCCAGGTGCGGGGGACCCCCTGTCTAGACGTTTTGCCGCTTCCTTGTTTGCTGTTTCATCTTGGCAAGGGCAGTTGTCTGGATCCCTTGGTGTGCAGGATGACTGTCTCTTTGATAAGGATGCCAAAGGCAGCATTGGTGAATCTGGTGCCAGCTCCCACCTGTGTGCCAACTCCTGTGCAGACATTACCCTCAGCAGTGTTCGTAATGTTGTATCATGACTTCCAGCCGTCCGGTGAATCTCTCTCTTTCAAAAAATAAATGTAATTCATAAAAATATGTACACAAGAAGCACAAAAATGGGAGCACACATGGCTTCCTTTACATTTGTAGTGTCGTCCTGTCTATACATTCGTATTTTTATCATGTCTATGCATTTGTAGTGTTAGCACATTCTCTGCATAAGGCACCATGGCCACTCATGCAACCTCTCTGGACAAGTAGCACTTCCACTGTTTGGGTGACTTTTCCACAAGCCCCAGCTCCTCAGTGTCTCGTGGCATCAAGACCTTAGCCCGATGTCCTTTCACACAAAGCCAGGCAGCAGCATTGCTCCATAGGTGTCTCGTTGCACATATAACCATATAACCATATAACAATTACAGCACGGAAACAGGCCCTCTCGGCCCTTCCAGTCCGTGCCGACCTTTTGTTTTCCCCATAGTCCCATCTACCTGCACTCAGACCATACCCCTCCATTCCCTTCACGTCCATATACCTATCCACTTTACTCTTAAATGTTAAAATCGATCCTGCCTCCACCACTTCTGCTGGAAGCTGATTCCACACAGCCACCACCCTCTGAGTAAAGAAGTTCCCCCCCCTCACTTACCCCGAAACCTCTGTCCCCTTAATTCTCATGTCATGCCTCTTGTTTAAATCTTCCTACCCTCAATGGGAAAAACGTATCCACGTCAACTCTGTTCTATCCCTTTCATCATTTTAAAGACCTCAATCAAGTCCCCCTTAACCTTCTGCGCTCCAAAGAATAAAGACCTAACTTGTTCAACCTTTCTCTGTAACATAGTTGCTGGAACCCTGGCAACATTCTAGTAAATCTCCTCTGTACTCTCTCTATTTTGTTGACATCCTTCCTATAACTAGGCGACCAAAATTGGTACCCATACTCCAGAATTGGTCTTACCAATGCCTTGTACAATTTTAACATTACTTCCCTACTCCTATATTCAATGCTCTGATTTATAAAGGCCAGCACACCAAAGGCTTTCTTTACCACCCTATCTACATGCGATTCCACCTTCAGGAACTATGCACAGTTATTCCTAGATCCCTCTTGTTCCACAGCATTCCACATTCCCTACCATTTTACCATGTACGTCCTATTTTGATTTGTCCTGCCAAGATGTAGCACTTCACACTTATCAGCATTAAAACTCCATCTGCCATCTTTCAGCCCACTTTTCCAAATGGCCCAAATCTCTCTGTAGACTTTGAAAATCTACTTCATTATCCACAACACCACCTATCTTAGTAATCATCTGCATACTTACTTATCCAATTTTCCACCCCATCATCCAGATCATTGATGGTATATGACAAACAACAGTGGACCCAACACAGATCCCTGAGGCACCCCCACTGGTCACCGGCTTCCAAACCTGACAAACAGCCATCCACCATTACTCTCTGACATCTGCCATTCAGCCACTGTTGAATCCATCTTGCTACTCCTCCCGCCATTAACACCCAAAGATTGAACCTTCTTAACCAACCTTCCATGGGGTAACCTTGTCAAAGGCCTTACTGAAATCCATATAGACAACATCCACTGCTTTACCCTCATCAATTTCCCTAGTTACCCCGCTTCAAAAAAATTCAAGAAGGTTTGTCAAACATGACCTTCCAGCACAAATCCATGTTGACTGTTCCTGATCAGACCCTGTTTATCCAGATGCTTAATATATATTATCTCTAAGTATCCTTTCCATTAATTTGCCCACCACTGACGTCAAACTAATAGTCTATAATTGCTAGGTTTATTCTTTTTGAACCCTTTTAAACAATGGAACAACATGCGCAGTACGCCAATCCTCCGGCACTATTCCCGTTTCTAATGACATTTGAAATATTTCTGTCATAGCTCCTGCTATTTCTGCACTAACTTCCCTCAATGTCCTAGGGAATATCCTGTCAAACCTGGAGACTTATCCACTTTTATATTTTTCAAAAGTGTCAGTACTTCCTCCTCTTTGAATCTCATAGTTTCCATAGCTACTCTACTCTTTCCCCTTAACTCACCGAGTTCAATATCCTTCTCCTTGGTGAATACCGAAGAAAAGAAATTGTTCAATATCTCCCCCATCTCTTTTGCTCTGCAGATAGCTGTCCATTCTGGTTCTCTAATGGTCCAATTTTATCCCTCGTTATCCTTTTGCTATTAATATAGCTGTAGAAACCCTTTGGGTTACTTTCACCTTTTTTGCCAAAGCAACCTCATATCTTCCTTTTTTTGAGCCTTCCTAATTTTCTTTCTTAAGATTCTTTTTACATTCTTTATACTCCTCTAGCACCTCATTTACTCCATGCCTCCTATAATTTATTGTAGATATCTCTCTTTTTTCGAAACAAGTGTCCAATTTCCCTTGAAAACCATGGCTCTTTCCAATTTTTACTATTTCCTTTCAACCTAACAGGGACATAAAGATTCTGTACTCTTACAATTTCCCCTTAAATGTCCTCCATTTCTCTTCTACATCCTTCCCATGAAACAAAGTGTCCCAATTTCACTCTTTAAAATCCTTACGCATTCCCTCAAAGTTAGCCTTTCTCCAATTCAAAAAATCTCTACCCTAGGTCCAGTTCTGACTCTCTCCATAATTATATTGAAAACTAATGGTATTGTGATCACTTGGTCCCGAAGTGCTCACCAACGCATACCTCCGTCACCTGACCTGCCTCATTTCTAACAGGAGGTCCAGCACTGGCCCCTTCTCTGGTCGATACATCTACGTACTGCTGCAAAAAACTATCCTGCACACATTTTACAAACTCCAAACCATCCAGCCCATTTACAGCATGTGTTTCCCAGTCTATTTTTGGAAAATTGAAATCTCCCACAATCACTACCTTCTGCTTACTACTAATATCTGCTATCTCCTTACATATTTTGCTCTTCCAATTCACGCTCCCCATTTGGCGGTCTATAATACACCCCTAAAAGTGTTGCTACACCGTTCCCCACTTCTCAGTTCCACCCAAATAGCCCTCCTAGACGAGCCCTCTAATCTATCCTGCCAAAGCACTGCTGTAATATCTTCTCTGACAAGCAATGCAACACCCCCCCCTCTGGTCCCTCCAATTCTATCACACCTGAAGCAACGAAATCCTGGAATATTTAGTTTCCAATCACAGCCCTCCTGCAACCATGTTTCACTGATTGCCACAACATCATATTTCCAGGTGTCAATCCAGGCTCTAAGTTCGTCCACCTTTCTTATAATGCTCCTAGCATTAAAATATACACATTTTAGAAAAACCCACCATCCCTTATTCTCGGTCTATTATCTTTTTCATCTTTCTCGCCTACATTTTGGATCCGAGTGCTTCCCTTCTCTGCCTCTTGCCCCACACCCTGACCCCTAGCCCCCTCTACCCGAGTCCCTCCCCCCAGCCTTTCTAGTTTAAAGTCTCCCCAGTAGCCTTTGCAAATCTCCCTGCCAGGATATTGTCCCCCTCGGGCTCAAGTGCAACCCGTCCTTTGTGTACAGATCATGCCTTCCCCAAATTCCCCATGGGCTGCTTGGCTTTTGTATGGCTTGGCCAATGGAAATCTGACTTTTGTAAGTTTCCCCATTACTTTTGAAAGCATGTCTCAAGCTAGTAACAATAATAATAATAATATTAATAAAATGTTGCATGGTCTTCACTAATGACTCGATACAATAACATTCCATTCATTTAATTATAATTAGCAAAGGATGATTATTGAATTATATGATATGATTATAACAATTATATGAATAGTTGTAGAAAACAGATGTTTATGACAGAGAGAAAATGACTTGTGAATACCTAGTTGTCAGGAATGGATGCCTTACAGAACCTGAGGGATTGCCTATACCTGAAGCTATACCTAGGAGTTTGGTAAACCAAGTACAGCTTTATCCAAGTTGATGATTTTCCATGGCACTTGATGCTTGCCTCAGTATGCATGCCTCAGAATAAATAGCCTGCAGATCAGTCTCCTATTGTGCCTCTATTATGCAGCTGTTTTGGACTAACCTTGTCACAGATCCTTGCATTATTTTCCAGACCTTGTTTACAAATGCACAATCCATACATAGGTGGACAATTGTCTTATCCTCAGCACAGCAATCTTGAGGGGAGTGTGCATGGTGGGTGAAATGCTGATACCGTACAGGAGGGATCTGAGAGGAAGGGCTCCTCTCTCACTGCCAGCCAAACAAGGTTTTGGTGCTTCTTGGTGAGATCTCAAGATGATGCATTCTGCCAATGGTCAGTTCCCCCTTAAGAGCTGGAACCCTGACATTTGCACTGGTTGATTTCAACAAGAATTCGATTCCTCATTTTTAACACGTGGGTACTGAGAAATTAACTTACTTAATTCATCAAGGGGTGGCTCAGATATTACCCAGCAGTGCACTGCAACACAATGCTGGGACTCCCAGGCAGAGTCTTCGAAGTAGATGTTTTATGGGCAATTAATTTTTAACTACTTCTTTCCTTCAGCACACAAGATTTACATCCTATTGCATTTGGAAAAGAATAGAGGTTTTCCATCATGAAAGAGACCATATTACCCATATTGTATAATCAATCACATTAAACAAGAGTTTAAGGTAGACAAAAATGCTGGAGAAACTCAGCGGGTGAGGCAGCATCTATGGAACAAAGGAAATAGGCAACGTTTCGGGTCGAGACTCTTCTTCTATTTCCTTCGCTCCATAGATGCTGCCTCACCCACTGAGTTTCTCCAGCATTTTTGTCCAGCTTCGATTTTCCAGCATCTGCAGTTCCTTCTTAAACAAGAGTTTAAAATGTTTTTCCTCCAAACTGGTACGTCATTCATGTTAAAAATATAGGGCTATCATATCTCAAATTAGCCATCATCTGATTATGAAGCTTTGTAGACCAACTGTAATGCACCAATCTAAGGTCAACTGAAGCTTGTCAACCATAAAGGTAATGTGTGACTTCACAAAACCCATTCAAGCAGCTCTAGAAGCACAAATTGCTTCAAATGGCAATTTATGTTCAGAAAATTAGTAGAATACCCTTTGAAAAAATGTAATTCGTTTCCTGTGATTTGTGTACAAATTTAGACTATGAAATTTATGTGAAAAGGGCAGGTAGGATTGACTTCCTGATGGAAATTGCAGATGTATGTTTCTCTGGTGTAAAGGAGACTGCATTGTGAATACTATGAGGCTTAATTTATGTACCTCAATTTATCCTTACAAATAACCTTGAATACATTCCACCACTATAAATTATTTGCAAAGTTTCCTTTATGTATTCCAGTTACTTGCTTCTTTCATTTTAATCTTAAGTGCTGTTTGAGGTTGAAATTGGCAAGTTATACCAGTTATTCAAGTATAAAATGAGTACAAATAAATCAATTTAGCAATCTGTTCATGCTTTGATCACATTGCTAAGTTATTTCTGTCCTTTTATCAGTTTTCCTCTCCCTCCACCACCATGTCAAGCCAGTAGGAAGTTTGAATTGATAGATTTACTAAGTCCACTAGATTCCATGGGTGAATGGTTTAAATTACTCATGAAAGGGAATAGGCTCAATACACTGAATTACTTTATTTTTGTTCTGTAGGTTTTCTTAAATGATGCTTACTGAAACATTTTGTCGGTACAAGCAGTTAGGCTCATGAGTGGGTATATCGTGTTTTGAAGATATGGTAACCAGATTAATCTTAACCTTGTTGAAACTAAATGCCAAAGTAAAAGAACTCTTCAGCTCATTGACTATAATATATGAAGTGATTATAACCCGTGATTTATAAAACTCTCATGGATCTCATGCTCATTTTAGCCAACTCGCCCTGCTTCTTTCAGCAAACTGTGTGCATATCCCTCCAGACCTCTCTCATTTCGTCTGCCATTAATCCACCTATTTCCCCAGCCTGTCTATATTTCCTTGAAGTCTATTTCTGTCCTTGCAAATCACACCTCTAAGTTTTGTGGCATCTGCAGATTTTGTACTTGTGCCCAATACACACACGTCCACATCCATTAGTATATATCAAAAAAAGCATGGACTTCTGTCGAGCTCCAGTGTGCAGTGTCTTCCAGTCTGACAAAGAAATGTCTGCTGTTACTTCACTGATTTCTATTCATGATGATACAGTTTATTTTATTCCATGGCTTCCAAATCCTGATGACGTTTACTTTGATGCACATTATCTGCTTTTAGAAGGTCCAGATGAAGGTCCACATCAAATACAGTTCCCACATAGAGCTATTTGATAACGTAATACTTCTATCGTGTTAGCTAGACGTGATAATGCTGGCTTTCTCTAATCACTCCACACTTGTCCAAGTGACTGCTAATTCTGTCCCTGATTATTCAACTTCAGCGCGGGATCAAAGCGGCTGGCTATGGATTGGCGGCTATCCAGGACAATCATCATGGAGTAAAATGGACCTCAGATGAACAGTAGCTAGTTTAAATTTGCAATGAAGTGTGTATTCTACACCCCCCCCTCCCCCCACTACTTAGAAAATTCTGCAGCATCTCCTGAATTACCTAATATATACAAAACGTGTTATCATTAGTGGGGTATCCTCAAGTATAACGTGTGTTATAAGCCCCTCAAAGTGTAATAGCAAAGTACTATATTGGCAGATAATATAGAATAATTTAAATATATTCAACCAATTAGTAGCAATGTTACAAAATTTTGAGATGATAAAAATCAAGTCTGCAATTTATCCCATCAGATAAAGCATAAAAATAAGTTTAATTTGACACCTAATTCACTTTCATATCTTCAGTATTAAAAAAGTTATGGCCATTTTCATACTCGGAAATTAACATCTTGTTCCCCATTGCCTTTCCATTGACTTAACTCAAAAGCTGTGACCGAGGACAGTCAAAAGCTCATAACATTCTTAAAAATTAAGAGAACTCAATGAATTTTTCAATTATTATAGATTGAAGCATTCTGAAACAAATATGGAACAATCTTAATTGGATGACCTGAAATTAAAGCATACAATTAGTTAGTTACCTAATTGTAGCTAATTACAAAATTCAAATACCAGATTTAAACACCTATCCATTTCTTAAGAAAAGATAAACATTTTTAAATTGCCTAAGTGTCCAAATAACATTCACACAATAATTCACAATATAACATGATTTTTAAATCTCATTTTCATGAATTTATAGGCCAAATGGAAGGAATTTAGTGTTTAATTCCCGTAAATTAATGGCCATTTAAATAAACTTGCGAGTGGGCTGTAGTGGAAAGCGGTGGATTGGAACGTTGCGGTTTGCGGTGAATTTAACCCACAGTCGGCAGGAAAAATACTGCCGGTTCATATATTTTTTGTCCCCTTTTCGCAACATGAAAATTTGATTAAAGGCTCCCTAAGAACCACATTTTTATGTAAAAATAAACTGTGTACCTTCTTTTATCCCCAACGTAAAATCCATCCCGTTGTCGGCATTCATGGCTTTAGAAGATTATTTTTAAATTACTCTTGCTAATAAATGATCTAGCGTAGTTTAAAAATACCTTCATAAAACAAATGTCAGAGTGATTTCTCTTTAGCAACGAAATCCCCTGAGATGGATCGATTTGAATTGTCTGGAGAAAAAACGGCATTTTAAACCCGCCCCCCTCTGAAAGGCGCCAAAGTCGCGCACAAGGGGAGTGGCAGAACTGCAGCGCCGCTGAAGGTAAGTTTTGTAACATACCTACAATTAGCAGCACATTTAAAATGGAGCACCTGCAAAAGCTGGTGAAAGAACAGCATACTGAAGTCTCCCCCAACCCTAGCACTGTGCACTTGCCCACTTTCTTACATTGCTCCTATTGTGAGAATACCAATAGCATATATCAAATCTTCTTCAATGTTTTAATTTATTTTACAGGTATCTTTAATCCCTAAAAGTAAAGACTGGTCCTTTAATTCCAATCCAATGATACTCAACCTTGGAGTCATTTTTCTATTTTGATAGAAGTTCACAATTTTTGATGGATAAGATCTTTTCATGGACTCTTCAGAGGCATGCTCCATTTGTTACTCTATTGGCAACCATGCATGTAGGAGAAAGCTAGAGTTGAGATACCAAGTGACTGTCTCCCCTGGCTGGAGAAAAAGGAACTGGGGTATAATACTAAGCTTAAACGAGAACTCACCTGTTCGAAGTTTGATCGTTATTTTACGAGGAGTTACGATGAGGGATTACGTGAAGAAGAGCCCGCCTCACGCTGGGTAACGGCATACTTCAAAGCAACGGCATGAAAAACACAGAACACCAAAGCCGGAGTAACATAGTAAGGCTCATAAAAAGACTTAGAACCACCATTTGATCATTTATTTTACGAGGGTGGGAGTGGAGGGCACGTAATCCCTCATCGTAACTCCTCGTAAAATAACGATCAAACTTCGAACAGGTGAGTTCTCGTTTAATCTTACTATTTTACTTCGGAGTCACGTGAGTGACTACGTGAAGAGTTTTAAAAGCTTTCTGTGTTTTTTATGTCGTAGAATTAATTCGTACGACAGTCCGGCTAAGTAAACACATACATGAGAAAGCACACAAATGTTAGATCTTTTCACAATTAAGTTTTTTAATGGCTGAAAGACCATATAATACCCTCCTTATATTTGAGGGAAAAAATGATTACAAGTGACAAAAGATATCAGTGACTACACAACTGATTATAGCAATTAATAGCAAACAAAGCAGGTGATTATAGTGCTCCCAACACCCGCGTGTCCAAAGCTTGTCATAGTGTGAACAGGTTTGTTGTAGAACTTTGAAAAAGTTTCTTCTTTACTCCACCCTGCGATTTTTAAAAATATGCTCGAGAGGTACGTCCCGCCCTTCGCCGCGGACGTAGCTGCCGCCCTGGTGGAGTGAGATTTGAAGACATCAGTGTCTACTCCCGCTAAAACCAACACCTGTTTCAACCATTTTGAGATAGTTTGAACTGAAGCTTTTGTGTGTGGCTTTTTGTGCGTAAGCAGCAATGTCTTTTCGTTTCCTCGAAAAGTGTTCGTCACTTTAATACATTGGTTCAAATGTCTAACCACACACAAAGCAAGCTCAATATGAAAAGCTTGAAAGGTTACCTTTGTTCCAGATCTCCCTGGTCTACTTTGTTTGATCAGATCGTAAACATAGAATACAACGTTATCTGTAGTCACATGCATACAGTCTAAACGCAACATTTGTAAAGTTTGCACTCTTTGGGCTGAGACCAGTGACATTAACATGACCAATTTCAATGTTAACCTATCCAATGACAACCCTTCAATTGGCGTCCATTCTCTAAGTAGAGCAAGTACTATGCTCACATCCCAAATCTCTGTATATCTAGGTTTTGGCGGATTCATGTGAAAAATTCCTTTCATGAATCGTGATATTAATGGATGCGACCCAATTGATTTCTCACCAGTCATAAGTCCTAAATAGGACGACAAGACACTGCGTGCAGTGTTAATGGTACTGTAACTTAAATGTTGGCCAAAGCGCAAATTGGCAAGGAATTCCAAAACATGAGTAACATTCACATAATCATCAGAAATATTTTGACTGTGTGCAAATTCTTCCTATTTCTTAATATGTGTCATATATTGTTTCTGTGTGCTATCTCGCCATGATGTGCCAATAACTGTCAAGTTTGGTCCGACAATCCCAGTTCCTGTAGTGGTCTGGTCAAAACCTGCAGATTAACAATTTCATATATGCATATAATGGGTAATCTTCATTTGTTACTGGATTAGTCAAGATATCACTACAGTTAAGAATCTGCATATACGGTTCTTTAATCATATTCAGCATAACTGGGAACCAAGGTTGAGTTGGCCAATTTGCACTACCAACAATCCGGAAGCTGAATCTTGCTCTATTTTCTTCAAGCATCTCTGGATCAGAGCAAATGGTGGAAAAGCATAAAAGAACATTTTTCCCCAGTGTAATAAAAAATGCATCTACTGCAACTGCGTCCGGATCGTGTTCCCAAGACACATAATGAGGCAAGTGATGATTAAGCCTGGATGCAAACAAATCAATTTCTGGCAACCCAAATCGTCGAACAATATTCTTAAATATTGGTGGCTTAAAACATCCATTTCGTATTATCTTTAAAAAACCTGGACCTTTCATCTGCTACCACATTGTCTTTACCTGGAGTATAGCTTACTGCAATCCATATCTGCCGACCAATACACCATTGCCATATCTCATTGACCAGACAATCACATGATACTGATCCAACTCTCCCCATGTGATTAATGTAAACCACAGCTGTTTTATTGTGTAATTGTATTAACACATGCAGACCTTGTTTAGCACAACAATATGCTTTTAAGCCCATAAAAGGCCCCCAATAACTCCCAATAGTTAATACCATACTCTTGGAGAAACACTTGTTCTTCAGTTTTCCATCTACCTCCACAACTGGAGGATAAATCTGTGGCCCCCATCCGAGAGCACTAGCATCTGTATGTAAACCATTTCAGGCTGTTTAATCATAATATTTATTAGCAGCTTGTGGGGGACATTTTCCTTTTTTTACCCCCATTGTAAATTCCAATACAGCTTCTTTTGTTAATTACATAGGCCTGTCAAATGGCCTGCCTTCTCTTTGAGAGCTTGTATCTTGTACCTTCGAAGATATCAATAAATGTAATGAACCAAATTCTACTGCAGGAAATGCTGCTAGCAGTTCACCAATGGTTGTCACCATTTCTCGGATGGAAGGATAAGGTTTTGAATGAGATAATGACAAGTTACCAAAATATCATCGACTTTATCTGTTGATAAAGGTATTAACATAGTCACTGAGTTAATTACAAACCCCAAAAGTAAATTGTTTGTGCTGGCTGCAGCTGGGGCTTAATTAGATGAATTAAGAACCTTAGCTTCCACAAAGCTTTAGTAACTGAAACTGAGTCCTCAGCTGACTCCTGATAATCACTAATGACCAGAATGTCATTGAGATAAGCCATAATGATGTGCATTTTGTGCTCTAATTGGGCTAAACTGGTTTCAACAGTTTCGTAAAGAGTAAAAAGCTGAACTCAGTCCATTTGGCAAAGCTTAACTGCCATAATTGTCACAACCAATTAAAATTTAAGTACCTCTGAGACCTGATGCATAGGTACAGAATAATAGGCGTCTTTTCATCAATCTTAGCCATATAACAACCTGCTGAATTAAATATTTTGCAGTATTCAATGTCTCCATTTGAACATGTTTGTATTCTACAAACTTATTTAGACCTGTAAGGTCCAGAATACTTCTGCAACCATCATCTGTAATGCCTTCTAACATTAAAGACAAATTTATGCTCGTGTTCAAAATCTTTTCCATTACCTCTTTTCCAGATAATTAGGCAATGTGAACATAAATCTCTGCTTTTTCAATTGCAGAAAACACGAAAACATAAGCAGGTTTATTCTGTACAGGAGGATTAACCTCTTTTTTTAAAAGTAATAGTAGTTAATGAAACTGCTCGTAATATACTGATCAAAAATAATAGTAAGCCAGTCTTAATAAACTTCTTGTAATCTCCCTCTAACTGGAGATTAATCCGCAGTTTCTTTAAGCAGGGAACAAGTCTTTAATTCCTCTGCATATGAGCGTGGTGTTCTCCTTATCCCCTGAATTCGGGTAAGTATTTGGTTGTGCAATACAATAAAACTTCCTTGACATATTTCTGCCTCTATTTCCAATATCAAATCCCCTTCTGGGCGAAAATACCTTTTCGTCCAAAGACGAAGGTTTCATGCAGCTAAAAATTTAGCTTTTCATCCAATTTCAATAAGTTAGGCAGATTACTCCAAACAGATAACCAAGAGCTTAAACACCACTTGCTCGACACAGGTATGCAACCTTGGGTGAAAAAAATGGCCCAAATAGCCATTTATATTATATAAAATTTCATAGAAAGAATTGCACAATAGCGTCTTTATTTTATGTTTTCCTTTCATCTGCCCAAAAGCCATAAATAGCAGCAGAATAATTTGTGAGGATTTTTAAACCTCACTATTTGACGCTCTCATATTTGGAGTCATGGATGCCCATATTAACGGATAAACCGTAGGCTCTTCCAATGAGGCACAATTTCCTGTGCTGTGCAATTTTAATATTTCAATCATCACAGAATCATGAAGTTGGTGAGATACCATATATATATGTTGGCAGCTAGGATTTCTTCCATAGCCCTCACCACTTCCTTCATATATAGCAAAACCTTTTGCTATTCCATGCATCTTTGGCCTCTTTTCATATTTTTTCATTTTATTTTTATTTTTTATTTTGTGGTGTGCTTTCAAAATGCAAATCACCATCAACAGGGTCTGCCTTCTGCAGCCCTAAATCAATTGGGATTTCATCCCATGAGACTTCTTCCGGCCCAAATCCTGGGTCCGGAGTTCCAACTTCCAATTAGGCCCATGGCCATATTCAAAATAATTAAACCCCTCAGGGCTAATCTTAGGAACCTTCAGGGTACTTTGACCCTAGTCTCATAATTATTTGGAGAACTTTCTCCATATGCTCCATAATCAGTTCCACATAGTTTACTTATCTGGAGGATTTTTCAATGTCAGAGTCATCAGAACCACGGGCCTCTCAGATTTTTTATTTTATTTTATTTTCCATTTTTTCATATTCGGGAGCATTTCTCTCCGTGGTTATCATTTTGTAAACTAATTCGCTAACGGGTATATCTGCGGCCACCGGTATCGGAACCGGCTCCGCACTAGCTTTCCCGTATATTTATTTTTCACCCCAGGAAGCATTTTGACCCGCGAATATAAGTTTACTTCATCATCTGTGCTTATCCAGCACTAATATGACTCTGACCTGATTTAATATATTTCCTATACTGCTGGACCTACACCAGCGCCCGCTAAGAAATCCCAACTTTACTGTTCTTACCTGCGGGCCGTTCCGACCGCTGCGAGGAGCTGCTCCTTACTGCAGCTCCACCTTCCGCCGTCAGCGTCGACGTCATGCCGTTACCAGCGTGAGGCGGGCTCTTCTTCACGTAGTCACTCACGTGACTCCGAAGTATAATACTAAACTAAAAGGATTGCTCTTTTAAGGCTTTTTTTCTCAGAGGACTGTGAACCATTAGAATTCTCCATACAAATTGTTGTGAATTCTTCGTCACAGCTTAAAAAAATAGATCAGGAAAAGGAAACCATAGTGGACACACATCAGTCTGAAGAAGGGTCTTGATCTGCAACATCACCCATTCCTTCTCTCCAGAAATACTGCCTGTCCCGTTGAGTTACTCCAGCATTTTGTGTATATCTTTGATTTAAATCAGCATCTGCAGTTCTTTCCTATAGTTTCTATACATAACATCCTTGTCAGTCTGGAGACAAAATGGTGAACTTTGGCAATGATTATGATTAGATCAGGAGGTGGCAGGGGTCAAGTGCACTGCTTGTCCAATTCTGACAAGCGATTATGAGTCTCACACATCCAAGAATGGCTGAGGGAGATTTCATTTTGCCAGCGAGAACAGATGAACTGATAATGCTCATTCTGAAGCTTAGAAAGTGAGATGTTGTAGGATTATTTGATTTAATTTTTATACAGCATGTCAAATATTAAGTAAAACACAAATAAAACAGTCTGATGAAGGGTCTCGACCTGAAACACTACCGATTGCTTTTCTCCGGAGATGCTGCCTGGCCCGCTGAGTCACTCCAGCATTTTGTGTCTATTTTCTTAAATATTAAAGACATATTGAACTGACTATATTCAAGGTGACAGAGTCCTAATTTTGTCACACTAACTCAGTTTGCCCAATGGAGGCCCTACCAATTTTTAGTGTAAAAACAGGCATGTAAATTAGTTAAACATTTGCAACTACGAATTTATGCTGGAAGTTGTTTGAAACAATTCAAGTGTTTTTGTTTTGTGGCGATATATGCTGGCACAGCATTCCTGCACCTGTAACAAGTTAAAATAAGATAAATGTACAACAGTCAATAGTTGTGTGAACTGGTACAAGTGTTCTGGCACATTTTTGTCCATAGTAAAAGCACTGATCATAGCTTTCCACTTTCATTCTGCCACAGAATTGCTGCTGGAATGGGTGGCAGTAGAACGGCCACATTGATATTGGGGTATGATTTGGTCAATGGATCATCACAGCTGAGCTCAAATCTCTTTTGGCCATATCAGCCATAACACATCTATATTTTTCATGTCATCACTTGGCAGCAACCAGAGGAAACTTTGGATGATTTCTCCCCTCCAGGAAAAATTAGGCTTGTTGAAATAACTGTTATATTCTTCCAACTCTTTGTGATCCAAATAGCAAATAATACCCCCAAAAGATGAAAATGTATATTTTCCTACATTAGTTGGAAGCTCCCTATTCCCAACTTGGGAATGAGCTGTGAGTCTTCTGGGTGTGCAGCTTACAGAGTATTGCACTGAATCATTAGACAAGACCTGAAAAACAGTTCTAATCCAAGGATCATATATTGATAAAGTTTTACTATGGATTTCAACTTTTCATTTACAGAAGATAGAAAAAAAAAATACACCATCAACGAGTTCAGAAATTCACTGCAACTTGGAAATATTTTTTGATTATAGTAGGATTGCATTGAGATATTCTCTCTTGTGAAATGCATCTTTTGAGTCTCATCCATTTTAACAACTGCATTGAAAGCATTAAATTTGCAAGTTCTTATTTACTGTCATTTAGATGTTGTCCATCACACTTCACTTACATTTGGCATCTGTGCAACGTTAAATTTATTTATTGAAAGTTTTGGTCACACATGAAAAGTTCTCCAGATGATGCCCTTTCACGCTCCCACACTTTGAGATGCAAAGTCTCTTGTTTTGTGGTGCTCCATTTGAAACAGATAAAATCTACAGTGTGTTAAACAAGAGTGGATCTTTTATGCATTCTGTGTTAGGACAAGTGAATCACAGCTGTAGATCAGTAGAATAAACAGCTCAGTCTGATTCAATTACAGCCCAGGCCTGACTTTTATCTGCCAGTGACATCATTTCAATCAAAATGTAAAATAATACAATGCAATAGATTCAATTGCTGAGATAGGATACAGGCTGCTGCACTTAGTCATTTAATCAAAAATGAAAGAAATGCTTCCACTGACAGATAGCTAGAACTTTCATACTATGCCTGCATTTCCTAGCAGACTGGTGCTATTCAAGTAAATTGACTGTAGGAATACAATCATTTTATTAATAGGAAACAGTATTATAAGGTAATACAATGCAACATCAGAGATTGGATACAAGCTGCTGCACATTCATTTAATAAAAATGAGAAGGAATGCTTCTTCTCATGGACATCTACAACTTTAACGACTACCACCTCATGCAACATTCAAATGTTGTTTTTTAATTATTTTATATGTAAAACTAAAACAATTCAAACAGTAATAATGAATTTACAAAATGTTACGCAATATTATTCTAGGCTGTTATTTTTTTTAATGCACACGGTTAATGCCTCTTACTCAAACCACCTACAAGGCAGCATTTCAAGAATTGAGATCATGGGAAATATTGAGTCGCAAAATGTGAAGCAGCCTTAGAAATGGCAACACACCATCTAATTTTCATAACATCTGTATTTTTAATAAAGTAATAAGATGGAATGGTTTTCCTTCACACAGTTTTTATTCATGTTTGCTGTTACTTAAGATATCAAAATACTACAGAGAGATGATACATTTTAAATTATTAAATAACTGAATACATTTTATCTTCAGGCCAATCACATTACTGAAAGATATGGACAGTGACAGAAATGGCAGGCTGAACCGTTTCATTCTCTTGACCGTGTCTTCAACATTCAGGCATTTGTCCATTGTGTTTGAGATTTCATTCAGATCATTCAAATTTTAGGTCATCATGTGGGAATTCACTGAGTTTACTATAAGACAGTTTAAACTGGAAAATGATAGATGGACATTACTGTTTCCTGGAATCTGAGCAAAACCTGGGGTTGAGTGGAGTACTCTTCTTCACATTATTTTATGTAAAGTATTTATTACATATTAATAAAGTTAGTAAATGCATATGTGGGTGGGCCACTTCTGAATCCATCAGCCACTGATTTCTGCTTGGGGATCACCAGCATTTGCACGATAAATAAATCTATCATTGTATATTAAGCATCTGTATATTCAGTGGTAAAGGGCCTGTCCCACTAACGCGACCTTTCAGCGACTGTCTTTGACCTTCAAGCTCGAGTACACTCGCCTGAAAAACCTCGAGCTGGATCGTCCGTCAGCGATGAAACCGCGAGCTGGATCGACCGACAGCACACACACACACAAACACATCGCAAAGGCGGGGGCCAGGAAAAGCGGGGGAGCCCTGTCTGAAATTCACATCCGCGATGAACAGAAATGTAAAAGACGGCGGCACAGTGTACAGTAATTCCTTTAGAGAGTGTGTTTTGGGGGGGGGGGGGGTAAGGAGTGGAGACACTTTTAAGAAGCCAGATAACTTATAATAAAGTTTATTGGGCATTTTACATTACCGGTCAGTTTTCCTTGGTCCTGAAAACTCCAATGAGCCAATTAAAATACCCGGTCAGCGAAGGAGATTGCCTACGGCTGCCCTTGACTGCCTATAACTACAGCGACCAGACTCCACTGCACTATGAGTTCAAAAGAACCATGCTGACCAATTTTTACTTGCGGAAAGATTTTCACCTAGCTGGGGCCGTGAGTAGGCGGGAACTTCCCTCGAGCATGAAGATGAGTTCCAGTGACCTCATAGGATCTCTTAGGACCACGTGTCAACCATGCTGCGAGTTTGAGTCGAGGGCAAATTCTTCTAAACTCGCAGATTAGGTCCTTGCAATGGGACAGCCCCTTCATGCCATGTAGAGAGAAAATTACATGTTATATAGATTTTTTTAATGATAATTAATAATCACCACAGATCCCCAAAAGGCATCCCTTAAATGAGTACGTTTTTTTGGATGAGCACATTTTTCCATTTCCTTGATTAAAATGTTAAAGGCAACCAATTCTAAATTCAGCCAAAGCATGTTCCAGCACATGTGATATCATAACATGGACTTAACAGCAATGAAGGCAAAATAAATCACTTGACCATGAACTATTTTAGAATCATGCTAACTTTGCAATTATCATGCAGTTAACAAACTGGTTAACCCAACTGACTCTCAAATTTGGATTTATGAGTTTGTGAAAATCTGATTCACTCAAAGGTGCCAAGATTAAATGATTACATTACTGTTGGTGATCTGAGTAGATGAATGGTTCTGATTTACATTATCAACCTTCCTTGTGCTACAGCAGAACCAATTTTTAGTGCCTCGTTACGTCCTGATCATAAATTATCTCGAAAGTAATGCTTTTACATTGGTGATAGTTGATGCTGTTATTAAGTGGAATTGGTGTGATGTTATTGCTGAATGCAAATATGTTTCTATTATAAGTTTCCATTTAAAGTTCAAAAGTCATGTGGTGGCAAGACCAGTCAATGCCTCTTTCCTGGGAATGGAGTGAATGGAACCTTTGGGGGGTCCTCTAGACTCTATGGAAGCCATCACTTTGTTGCCAATATTGCTTCCTCCTCCTCCTCCCCAACTCCTAACCCAGTGCAGCAGAGATCAGCAAAGCCCTCAGGATGGCTAGAGTGTGCAGTGTGCAGGATATAAAAAGGAAGAATGAAACACTCTCTTGGAAGAGCACAAACCATCTCTGTATCAACTGTGGCACTGCCTATGGCACTTTATGCTTTCCTCATGGCCAATTGCACAAGTTTTAGAGGCATTTTGTAATAGAACAGAAAACGAGGGGAGAAATGAAAGTTCATTTCTACCAAATCGTTACTTTCCTGAAGGAACAAATATGGTAGGTACCGTGGACTATCTAAGAATGAAGGTGTTGAGCAAATCACCATGAGGACTTCCAAGTTATGGCTCAGAGTAATTTGGGGGTGCTTTCAGGAAAAGGCCTGAAGTTCCATATTGATTGAGGGACCTGCAGTCTATGCACATCTATGGAACTATAATGCCAGCTGGAGAAGAAGTCACCTTGCATCGAGAACATCAACAGTATCCATAATTCAGTCATGCATTACAAATTGCAAATTATGGCATAACTCTTGTGCATTCATGGAAAAGGGAAGCTGAAGAGAAGACATTGCTCATTTTTCACCTATGACCTGTAGCAATAATCACCACTTTCTCATCCCCTTCCCAGAGATGCTGCCACATACATAGGGCTCTGGGCTTCATTCACACTTCACCTGGAGTGAGTTTGAGCTGCAACTTTGAATTGGATTTGCTCAGCTAGCACTTTGACCTGGATTAAATCTGGACTGATTGTCTTCATTTTATGATATCACTGAGGTTGAACCAAGTCTGGTGACAACCCACCTAAGTCTGGGTTGTGACTGAGCGCTGAGTTTCATCTGGATTGTTACAGAAAGCAACGGTAAACTGTATTGTCGCAAGGAACAGGGTGAAATCTGGGTTATTAGGATCTGGGCTAACTCTCATTGGAAGCTGGTTTAAGTATGGATTGATTCTGGAAGCTGGGCTGTAAAAGAAAAGTGGACTTCATCTTGGCTGTCACGAAGATAAGGCATGCATAGCTTGTCAGAGGGAGCTGCATGTGTGTGCAGTGACATGGTGTGTCACTGAGAATGGGATTAAGACAGGGTTGTCACCAGCTGCTTGTTTTAATCTGGGCCGTGCCTGTGAACTGGACTAATACTGGGGCATCTTTGGGATGAGGTTTATGATAAGCTTATCACTGATGACTATTCACTGGAATCTAGGTTCTGCTTATGTTGTGACTGAGGATTGGTTTAACATTTGCCTACCATTGAGAGCTGGGCTACGTTAATTTTTCACTGGGAACTGGGCTGGGTTTAGAGCTAGCTCAGTCTGAGATGACATGAGGCGCTCACTTAACCCATGGCTTCAGCAAGAGACCACAGATACTGGGCTGCAAAGCAAAATAAAAGTTGTTGGAAAAAGTTAGCTTGTCAAACAGTGCCTGTGGAGCCAAAGAGATCGTCAATCTTCTGGGTTAAGACCTGGCATCAGGTCCTTAATTCTTGGTTATGTTGGGAACAACATAGTTGTGTCACTTCCTTCCATCCAGACCATTTTCAGGGTATGTTGCATCACAAAGGTTGGAAGTATCGTCAAGGATACCTGTCACCCTGGCCATTCCCTTTCCTCACTTCTACCTTCTGAGAGAAAATACAGGAGTTTGAAGTCTCAGACATTCAGGTTTAAGACCAACTTCTTCCCTACTGCTATCAAGCTCCTGATTCAATAATCTCTTTCACTCCTCCTCACCAAATATGCTGCCATGTGCTCTTAACTCTACCTCATTTGGTTTCTCCATATTTTGCGCTCCCCTCAGATTTGCACTACGATCCTGCACTATTCTGTTTTCGTTTTGATTGCACTCAAGGTCTTGTTATGTTACTGTTGTATTTATTCATGTCTCCATGTATACTGTTTTCTCTCTATGAGTTCTTGCCAAACAAGAAATGTTGTTTACACCCTGTGTGGATGTTGATAAATAAACTAATCTGAATGTGAATTATAATCCTTTCTTAATAATATCTATTGTATTTGTATTTTCTCTCTCTTTCCTGTCATATCCCATTTCAGCAGTGGACAAAAATAAACTAACATTTGTAAATATCATTTCAGTTACGTACCGGTCACCTGCAAACCCCAATTTATTGGAAGTTGATAATTGATGGACTTATTTATTCAGGAAATGCTAAGATCTGGTTGAGGTGAAACAAAATGACATGTTTTTTATAAAAACAAAAGCCCCACAATCATGGGTACCATGAGTAGTGGTAATAACGAATAAGTTACTTTATTGATTTTCCTTGAACTTTCCTCACAGGAAATTACGGGCTAATTTTGTTTTACATAGACATAGACAAATCAGGTGGCAGGTGTAGGCCATCTCGCGCAAACTTGAGCCAGCCACTGCCATTTCAATGTGATCAAGGCTGATCATCTACACTCAGTATACCCGTTCCAGTCTTCTCTCCTAAAAATCCCTTGGATTCTGCTTGACCTAGAGAGTTCCTATCTAACTTTGTTGTGAATGCATCCATGTCGCAACGGCCTCCACTGTCCCCTTTTGAGGCAGAGAATTCCACAATTCACAACTTTCTGAGTGAAAAAGCTTTTTTTCCTCATCTCAGGTTCTTAAATGGACATACCAGTTAAATCTAACTGTGGCCCTGGTTCTGGGGACTCCTAACACCGGGAAACGGGTTCCTGACCTCTAGTGTGTCTAATCTCTCTAATAATTTAATTATGTTTATATAAGATATCCTCTCATCCTTCTAAATTCCAGTGAATACAAGTCCAATCGCTCCATTCTTTCATCATATGACAGTCCCGCCAACCCATGTATTAACCTTGTAAACCTACGCTGCACTCCCTCAATAGCAAGAAATTCCTTCCTCGAGTTAGGAGACCAAAATTGTACGCAATATTCCTGGTGTGGCTTCACCAGGGCCCTGTACAACTGCAGAAGGACCTCTTTGCTCCCATACTCAAGGCCCCTCATTATGAAGGCCAAATTGGCATTATTTTTCTTCACTGCCTACTGTATCCGCATGCTTACTTTCAGTGACTGGTGTACAAGGACACCCAGGTCTCGTCGTACTTCCCCTTTTCTTAACCTGACACCATTCAGATGATAATCTGCCTTCCTGTTCTTGCCACTAAAGTGGATAACCTCACATTTATCCATGTTAACCTGCATCTGCCCACTCACCCAACCTGTTCAAGTCACCCTGCATCCTCATAGCATCATCTTCACAGTTCGCACTGCCACCCAGCTTTGTTGTCATCTGTAAATTTGCTAATGTTACTTTTAATCCCTTCATCTAAATCATTAGTGTATATTGTAAATAGTTGATGTCTCAGCACCGAACCTCGTGGCACCCCACCCGTTAATTCCTACCCTTTGGTTCATGTCTGCCAAATAATGTTATCATGTCCTACTAACCCTACCCCAATACCATGTGCTCTATTTTTGCCCAATAATCTCCTGCATGGGACCTTATCGAAGCCTTATTGACAGTCCAGGTACACTACATCCACTCGGCCCCCCAGTCATTTTACTTGCGTTACATCCTCAAAAAATTACAGTTGATTAGTCATGCTGATTTCCCCTTTGTAATTCCATGCTGATTTGCGACCATCATGTACTGCTATCCAAATGCGCCGTACTCTAAACAACTTTAACAATAACTCCAGCATCCTCCCCACCACTGATGTCTGGCCAACGGGGTCTATATTCCCTGCTTTCATCTCTCCCCCTTCATAAAAAGTGGGATAACATCAGCTACCTCCTCAATCCACGAACTGATCAGATCAGAAATTATAGAACATGAAAATGATCAACCAATGCATCCATGTTTCTAGAGCACCCATTGAGTACCCTGGTTGCGACCTCAGGCCCTAGGGAGTTATCAGCCTTCAGTCCCATAAGTCTACCAAACATCATTTCCTGACTAATGTGAATTTATTTCAGTTACTCCGTCACCCTAGGTCCTCTGTCCCCTAGTACATCTGGGAGATTGTTTGTGTCTTCCTCAGTGAAGCAAGTACCTGTTCAACTCGTCTGCCATTTCCTTGTTCACCATAATAAATTCACCTGTTTCTCTGTTCAAGGGACCTACATTTGTCTTCACCTTAGTTTTTCCTCTTCACATACCTAAAGATGCTTTTACTATCCTCCTTTATATTCTTGGCTAGCTTACTTTCGTACTTATCTTGTCTCCCCGTATGGGCTTTTTTAGTTACCTTCTGTTGATCTTTAAAGGTTCCAATCCTCTGGCTTCCTGCTCATCTTTGCTATGTTATACATCTTCTCTTAGTTTTTTACTGTCCTTGACTTCCCTTGTCAGCCACGGTCGCCCCTTACTCCCTTCGAACTTTCTTTAATGAATGCCGTTTGTACAATGCAAGTTATGTTATCATAAAGGCCACCAGCCACTTACTTATAAAAGATCAAGGAAGCAAGATTATTTTACTGGGATTTCAAATGGATGTTTAGGTTTAGTTTATGTTTGTCTTGTTGTCTCCTGAGGTACAGTGGAAGAAAGCTTTGTTTTACATTTGCTAATCCAATCATCAGATATAATTACTATACAATTAAACAAACCCTTGTTTTCTCTCGCAATTCGGTAGACAAATGTAAAGCTATACAGAATGCAGAATACATCTTCTCGACATGATATAGTTACAACTGTGTTCCGCAGACAATTCCAATGTCCACATTGAGGGGTTTAAGAATGGACTGTACCCAAGGTTAATGCTGGACAGTTTCGTGGGAATCCGTGGTATGTTGGGTGAGCACTTTTACACTTCCGTCTCTTCTGCCTTACGGATGGAGGGCCGAAGAAGAAGAATGTCACAGGTGGAAAATGTCTGATATGTTGGCTGCGTTTGCTGAGGCCTAGCTACACACTGTAGATGAATTCAATAGTGGAGTGTCTGGGATGTAATGAACAGGCTACCTCACCATTTTCTCGTAATGTCTGCGCGTTCTTGCGCATGTGTTCCCAACACAAGGTGCAGCGCATACCCAACAATATTAGGGGGAGTGGTTGTGTGTACTTGACAACCATGTATTACCAAGTTCTCTATCTCCTTTCTGTACTCCATCTCTTTCAATTGTTTGTGATCTTTCCCAAGAATGGTGTCATCTGCAAATTTTATAGATGTAATTTTCAAGACTATACTAATGCAAAAAAACATTTGGTTTATTACATCAAATTTTTACTCTGAAATTAATGTATATTTGTGTTCCATGCTTAAAGGTTGAAATGTTTCAATGATTCTGATGTTGCTTTAAGGTTCTCGGATTAAATTCTTTGATCTTTTCATATTTGCATAGAAAAAACGTGTTATTGCAAAGCTATTATTCATTTGAAAACCCACAGGTCTAACAGGTCTATTTATCTCCCATCAAGGGATCAAGTTTTACCAAAACATGAAACCGAAACTTTGGAACATGCTGAACTATCCACTCCTCTCTTGTGCCTACTCTAACTTTCCTCCCCCCTATGAAGTTACAGCCCTCCGACTCACTCTTCAGCAATTTTAAATCAACCCGACAACAAGGGAAGGTGCATGGTAGTTAGTTTGGCAACGTCTGTCCTCTACCAGCTGAAGGGGCAGGTGACAAATCTAAACAGCTCTCACCCTATTTCTTGTACATGCACCCCAAAGATGAGCCCCAGACTTATTAGCGCACACCATTTCTAAGATTCAATTCTTCCGGCAGTTGCCCTCCAAACCTCAACCCTCAATCAAGTCCCAGCCACACGCCATGCCCTATTTATCCTCCTCCCAAAAACACAAAACAGAACTGCCATGTTTCTTGCTGTTCATGTACACACTAATTAATTCCAACTCCCTATCCCCCTATCCAATCGCTCCCTACCTATGTCCAAGGCCACCTCACACGTCATTCCTCTTCATTACTTCATTTACAGGCCCCCATCATCTGGGTTTTCGTAATGGATGTTCAGTCAATCCTACACCTCCACCACCACCATGAAGGTCCTTAAAACCCTCGGTTTCTCTCCTCGACAACAGAAACAGACAATTGCCATCTTATAACTTTCTCCTCCAAGCTCGAGCGGGTCCTTACCTCAACATCTTCTCCTTCACTTCCTTCACTTCCTATATCAAGTCCAAGGTTTAACTATGGCTGATTTGCTTGAGTACAGCTATTCCTTTTCCTCTTTGTAGGGGATGTCGAACAAATCACTACTTACACGTGCCCTATTCCTTCCGTACTCTATCTCCACTAAAACATTGATGACTGCATTCATGTGCAACCACCGCTCCAGAACTCATGCAGAATCTTGACTTTCTAAACTCATACAACTTTCCATCCTGCATTCAAATTCACTTGTACACCCCGACATCCTCTACGTTCTAGCTCTCACTGTTCCCACCCACAGAGGGAGACTGGTCTATCGACTGCATCTCTTATAAAACACACTGACTCCAGAAGCTTTCTTGGACGACACTTTCTTCCCAAACCTGCTTCCTTTAAAGGGACTATCCCTTTAATATTCCCAATTCCTCTGTCTACAACGCACACTGTACCCAAGGAGAGGTTATTCCATACAGGTCATCAGAGAGAAGTCTCTCATTCTTTAGGGAACAGGGGGTTCCCCCTTCCATTATAATAGCTCTCATTTAGCCTTCACCCAATATTCACAGCTCTGCTCTTTTGATCCCCTCCCCATTTCTTACAATGGGCTGGTCCCCCTTACCACTCCTTCCACTCCCATCAGCCATGCATATAGCATATATCCTAAACAATTTTTTGGCCTCCTCAATGAGTGGATCCCCACTACTAGCCACATTTTCTGCATCTCACCCTTTTTTCAACTTTCTGCAAAAAGCTTCCCCCGCACTCCCTGGTCCACTCGTTCTCTTCCATGGCAAACCACTCCTCCCAGTAATCCCCTCCTCCCAGGAAGAGGTTACAACACATGTCCCGATACCCTTTAACCTTTGCTACCCGTCCAAGGACCCCAACATATTTTTCAGCGAGGCAGAGGTTCACACTGCCCTCCTCCAACCTACCTATTGTAAACTGGCTGTTTCAAGGATGTGGACTCTGTATATCGCGAGCCAAACCCGCAGGCGCGACATCGTTCACACTGACACACTCCGCCCAGTCGCCTTAAAACCTACCGTTACCCGTTGCTCACCATTACCTCCCCGTCATTTCCCAGTCCTGACCTTTCTGTCCCAAAATTGGAGAACAAGCCCCACATATTTTGCTTGCGTTAACCCCCACAGTAATGAAACATTGACCTATCTAAACTAAGTAGTCCGTTGCGTTTTCCCTTTCTCTCCATCCCTCCCCTTCCCAGATTCTCCACCATCTATACCGTCTCCGACTTAATTTCTTTACTGCCTCATACAAACCCCCATCAGTCATGAAGAATGAGTCCTCAACCCCGAAAACGTCATCCATCTTCCTTCTCGCCAAGATTGATGCCTGTCCACCTCCAGCATTTTTGTGTCTATCTTTTGGATTTTAACTAGCGTCCTGGCTGTTCTTCCCCACACATTGGGAGTCACGTTGAAAGTGGTATCAAAGGTAGAAATGATGGTGTAAGGGAGAGGAGAAGGAGTCCATTGCTAATTTTGTCCTAGGTGGCACCTAGAATGCACTCCAGATCAACTATTCTATATGACAGGCACAAGCTGTGTACACCTAAAGACTATTACGAACACTTTCCCTTCTTTGTTGCAGAAAGAATCAAGTTCAATTCCAACAGCAACCTGCAAATCCAATTCATTCTTTCTGCACACAAGGCAGAGTAAGAGTTGTGGTCTTGGCAGAGCTGGTGGAGATGCCCACCATGTCCTCTTTATCATGTTTCATCTATTTTGCATCTGATATATCACATTACAGACACTATCTCAACAGTACCTTCTTGATTAGTAAGGGGTCAGGGGTTATGGGGCGATGGCAGAAGAATGGGGATGAGAGGGAAAGATAAATCAGCCATGATTAAATGGCAATGTAGACTCGAATGGCCTAATTCTGCTCCTATAACTTATGAACTTATGAGTCTCTGCTCTACATTCTTAATTAAATTTAACTATTGATCTGGTCAGTTTAAGTTTAACAACAATCTAACTCGCAAGCTGAAACGGTGGTGGTGCTATATGACTCATAACATCAATGATATATATACATTGTGATGGCGCCACTTCCCTTGGATGCTACTCTGATCCCTATCACTGGCTGAAATGCCAGGAGAGGTCAAGCACCAACATCAATTGGTTGTCCTCCTGAACGTTTTCACCCTGCTCATTATAAACCCAGCCAGAAGGGAAAAGGGAGAGGGTGAGAAAAGAGGAATGAAAGAGGTATGAAAGAAGAATAAAAGAAGAATGAAAGAAGAGAGAGAGGAAGGGAAAGAAAGTTGGGAACTTCCCTGCTCACTCTTTTCCCCTGTCACAGGTTTGAGGATGACTGAGCCACTGGGACAAACCCAAGACCACCAGCTCTTGTGTAATCAAGACTGAGCTGCCAGGAAGGCAGCCAGCACCTCTACTGAGGCTAAGACTGAGTTGTCGGTGCACCCTGAGACACCAGTGTCTCTTCCTGCCCACAAACAACTAGGGACTGCGCCCACACACATTTGCAAAGACTGCGCCACCAGGATATATCCGTGACCATCAGCACCTCCTCTTGAGGCAAGGGTGAACTGCAGGGAGAAGCCTGAGATAACCATGCCTCCTCCTTCGAAGACAAGGATTAAGTTGCCAGGACAAACCCAAGATCAACAACGTCACTGCACATACGCCCTGATGGAGAGGTATGTTCTGACTTAGAAACATAGAAACATAGAAATTAGGTGCAAGAGTAGGCCATTCAGCCCTTCGAGCCTGCACCGCCATTCAATATGATCATGGCTGATCATCCAACTCAGTATCCCGTACCTGCCTTCTCTCCATACCCTCTGATCCCCTTAGCCACAAGGGCCACATCCAACTCACTCTTAAATATAGCCAATGAACTGGCCTCAACTACCCTCTGTGGCAGAGAGTTCCAGAGACTCACCACTCTCTGTGTGAAAAAAGTCTTTCTCATCTCGGTCTTAAAGGATTTCCCCCCCTTATCCTTAAGCTGTGACCCCTTGTCCTGGACTTCCCCCAACATCGGGAACAATCTTCCTGCATCTAGCCTGTCCACCCCTTAAGAATTTTGTAAGTTTCTATAAGATCCCCTCTCAATCTCCTAAATTCCAGAGAGTATAAACCGAGTCTATCCAGTCTTTCTTCATAAGACAGTCCTGACATCCCAGGAATCAGTCTGGTGAAACCTTCTCTGCACTCCATCTATGGCAATAATGTCCTTCCTCAGATTTGGAGACCAAAACTGTACGCAATACTCCAGGTGTGGGCTCACCAAGACCCTGTACAACTGAAGTAGAAACCTCCCTGCTCACTGTACTCAAATCCTTTTGCTATGAAAGCTAACATACCATTCGCTTTTTTCACTGCCTGCTGCACCTGCATGCCTACTTTCAATGACTTGTGTACCATGACACCTAGGTCTCGCTGCATCTCCCCTTTTCCTAATCGGCCACCATTTAAATAATAGTCTGCTTTCCTGTTTTTGCCACCAAAGTGGATAACCTCACATTTATCCACATTATACTGCATCTGCCAAACATTTGCCCACTCACCCAGCCTATCCAAGTCACCTTGCAGTCTCCTAGCATCCTCCTCACAGCTAACACTGCCCCCCAGCTTAGTGTCATCCGCAAACTTGGAGATATTGCCTTCAATTCCCTCATCCAGATCATTAATATATATTGTAAATAGCTGGGGTCCCCAGCACTGAGCCCTGCGGTACCCCACTAGTCACCGCCTGCCATTGTGAAAAGGACCCGTTTACTCCTACTCTTTGCTTCCTGTTTGCCAGCCAGTTCCTATCCACATCAATACTGAACCCCTTAATACCGTATGCTTTAAGTTTGTATACTAATTCTTATTGGGACCTTGTCGAAAGCCTTCTGGAAGTCCAGATATACCACATCCACTGGTTCTCCCTTATCCACGCTACTAGTTACATCCTCGAAAAATTCCACAAGATTCGTCAGACATGATTTACCTTTCGTAAATCCATGCTGACTTTGTCCAATGATTTCACCACTTTCCAAATGTGCTGCTATCCCATCTTTAATAACTGACTCTAGCAGTTTCCCCACTACCGATGTTAGACTTAAATGATTATAGTTTAGCCCAAAAAGGGCAATGCCTGTTAGGTTGAACCGAACGAAAAAGGTAATCAAGAACCTTAAAAGGGATTTTTTTAATTAACTTCTTGCCCACCATGCTTGAGGTCTATGTGCCAAATTGCAAAACATTTAAAGCAGATAAAAATCAAATAACGTCCTCATCCTTTTGTATAGGTATCTTTCATGCAAAAGTTGATTCATAGAATCTTGCCTTACGTCCTGTCTTTCATGAACACTGTCCTGCCCCAATAAATTGCAATATTTTTCATTCTATAAATAAGTATTGGGCATCTTCTTTCATTTATCCCTGGCATGCACTTTTTACAAATCTAATAAGCAAGGATAGAAACATTCATAGAGATCCGAATCCAAACATAGATTTATGTCATCTTGTTTATTGTTACAAGACTAACTGTCCTTAAAGTTATTTAATTAATAGTGTTTTTTTGTTCACAGGATTTTGAAGACACTAATGAAGGCTTTTTCTGACTATGGAGACATGAGTTGCCGAAGGGCTGGATTGCTTTCGCTTAAAAATATGATTAAGGTTATTGAAATAGTCTGAAACAGGTAGGACACTGGAAGCAGAGGGAGGAGAGACTTTCTCAACCAAGCTGTGAGTTTTTATAATTCATCATTGGTTGACAGATGAGTTCTGTTGGAGAATATTAGAAAATGTCAAATCTCGTATATATGCTAATAGTATGCTGAGACTCGGCAGTGGTGTGCTAGAGTTTTTTTTTAATCTGTCTTGACCAGCCTGGAAAGTGGAGGAGACAAGTCATTGCACTTGACAATTTATGATCAAACAACTGAATTGTAAAAGAATAAAGGCATGGAAAGTGATAGCAATTTACTGATTTAGCAATGTTATTACTATAGATAAAGAAAATATTGATTTAGGCTACACTGAGCGATTAATTAATTTCCTTTACACACTACATTTTATTTTCAAATCAATTTAAACAAATGTTTGGTCATCGGGAAATGCACTGTATAGTTATATTTTAAATGAAGTACTTATATCTATTTATCAATGCCCATTACTATTTATACAACTGAAATTAATTGTATCATTGTGGCTTGATATGAAGTTTGTTTCGATTTGTATGTGCCACTTTGGAGCGTCAGATAAAATTCTTTTCTATAGAAATGTATGAACATGGATTATACCAATTATGCATGCTGTCATAATAAAACCAAAACAAAACCAGCAAAAAAGGCACAAATGACTTCTGGGTATTTTATTTAGCCTTTTAACACTTTGCTAGTTACGTTTCAGTTTAGATATGAATTTAATATGGTAATCTGTTAAATAAGGGCAGCAACAAAACATAGAATAGGTGTTAATTGTGTATTGCTGTACAATATGTAAATAACTCCAATTATCCGGAGGCTAAACCACGAACCCTATTATATATCTGTAATTAGACTATACAGTTGGTGCAGGTTAATGGGAGTCTAGTATTCTTAACTCAAAGAATAATAATTGGCACTGATTACCGAATAATTCCTCCACACCTTTTGCAGTAAAAAAAATAACCTAGTATTTACAAGACCAGATTAATTGTGCAGTTAGTTGTATATTTTTTGTATTGCTGTTATATAATTTTTAATCACAGGAGAATAAAATATTAGCAAAAATTAACATATTGGTTTATATATACAGTATAGCCAGATAACGTAATGATGGAATATTGAGAGGAATAAAAATGGAATGAGTTTGCATAGTTATTGCTAACCAACAGGACACCAGTGAGATCCTTAAAGGTTAACAGGTTTGTTTTTCATGCTTCCTTCTCACTTGATATAAAAATGATGCACTGACAGGATAATCATTTATTTCTAGTCATTGCAGAGCATGCATTAACCAATTATTAAATGTGCATTGCAAAAAAGGATTTATTTAAAAGGTCCCTTTGTGGTAGTGACCACCATTACTTATCACAGCAGATTAACCCCCCCATTCAATCACCTTACAACGTTAAGCTTATGTATAGATACAGAAAGGTTTAAAAAAACAATCAACCTAGGCTACTGAATTCAAACAGGTAAGGGGCCATGATGAAACAAATTGGACAATGGCTTGAAAATGATTAATTCTGTAATCTATTATAATGATCTTTCCATAATGCATTGGTTACACACACCTGGAATTCTAACAAAAGCTCTAACCAAAGCTCTTCATTTACTTTCGACCACATCAGACATTTAAACTAAAATAGCGAAGAGTTTTTAACTATAATCCCAGCAGTTGAGATGAATGAATAATAGTAAGGAGAATTGTATTTCGACACATTTCCAAAAGCCTCATTTATCCCAAAAGGATACTGAAATATAATTGATATTGATATGAATATAAACAAGCAGGTCCCACTATTTGTTTAAAAACTGTAATTCCACATCTTTATAGGAGACTTCAACTTCTTCAGACTATTAATATATTTTACTCAATCAATAGAAACCAAGTCTTTCTAAACCGGCTTGAAATGAGATGAGGCTCCTTCTCCTCCCTGCTCTCGACCTTGACCTTTAGCCACTGGTAAGCTGCATGTCTTGATAAACAAAAAAGATCTTGCTAAAGGGCAAAAAATTACTTTGTCCTAACAGATTAAAAAAGAATTTTGCATAAAAAACAAAAAAAACCCCACAGCCAATTACATCCCTACCCTATTCGCAGAAAGAGTCCTTGAATTATTTTACTATCTGACCACAATTAAGCGGCTAAGACATGTGGTAGCCCATGGGGCAATTCGCCCATTTTGCCTTCCGCCACCACTTTATATGCCTTCTTTAACTAACAGCAGTTGCATGCATAAAGCAGAAACCAAAGATATTTAGGTTAAAATATCCACCATAAATTTGGACCAGACATGCAGTTTGCCATTCAATCTGTGGCCACTGGCTTTACTCATTTTGGAAAACTATCCAATGAAGAAAATTCATATGACAAAAGACAGTTAATAATCTGAAGGAGAACAGGGAAAAACTAAGAGTTTTGAAATAGAGAAGACAAAGTGAACTATGGATAAAAGACAAAGAAGGCAAAACAGAACTATGTGGTTGCAATCAGAAAAAGTTATGATCTCATGTTAAGAGAGTTCAAACAATGGTGAGTCATATTTACAATATTTTGTGGAACTTGTTGTTCTATTCTATCGATAGAAATAATAATAAAGCCAAACGGGTAAACACATTGGTTCTGCTGAATGAAGAACGTTAAACACTGATGCTGTTTCTGATGGATTGTTTGGGAGGGACATTTGGCGAGATATAAAATAAATAGGAGAACTATTTCCTATACGGGCGGGAGAATGAAACAGAGGGTATTCTAAAATTGGAAAAGGAATCAGAATCTTGAAATGGATAACTCTATTAATGTGGCGAGAAAGTAAGGTCTAGAGAGAGAGTAAAGGAAAAATATTTGCGATTTCATCACAGCAGCTCCCACCCTCCCTCACCCCATCTCCCCTCTCCACTCCCTCCACCCTCCCCCTCCTCCCCCCTCCCTATCCTCTATACCTACTATCTACACCTATAATCCATACATTTCCTAAACTATAAATTACATCATAAAATTCATCAATAAAACAAATTAATTAAATATGAGGAAATATGATGAGAGAGCTTGGAAAAATGAAATCATTTTCACTATACTTAAATCAATTGTTTTAGTCAGTCTTTTGTGTGGAAAGTTTTGAAACCATAAAATTATTTCCAAATGGTAACAAATTTTGATTGGTAGAAAAAACAACGAGTTTAAGGCGATTTGTAAAATGAGGGATGTAGAAATGCTAATCCCAAGGAACAACTTTATTACACTTTCAATGTAGTTTTTAAGTACATTTCTCTAAATTAACAGCACAAGTATTTGTCATACAAATTTTTGGCATTCTTTATATATATAAATATATATTATAAAATTAATATATTATCTATTATATTAATACTAATATTATCATAATAGCTTTATTCGTTGTTGCTGTAAATGTTACTTAATCTACATAAAAACAATTAGCCTTAAGGTCCTGTTCCACTAAGGCAACTTTTTAGGAGAGTGCAAGAGACTCTGCGCTCTCCTCATGATCACCACATGGTCGCCACATGTTCGCTGATGGTCTCTGGTGAGTCTCCTTCATGGTCACGAGGAGTTCCCGCATTCTGGGAACTAGCCGCGGCCTCAGAATGGTCGCCGCAAATTTTTCAACGTTGAAAAATATTCTGGGACCAAAAATTGGTCGCCATGGAGAAAATCGATACTTTTGTAGTCGTATGTGCAGTTGTAGTGGGGTCGCCATGTAGATAGAGGTAGTCGATCTAGTCATAGGTAGTTTTAGTTAATCACCTTTGCTGATTGGGCATTTTCATTGGCTCATTGGGGGAAAAAAACGTAAGCATGAGTTTTCAGAACCAAGCAGTGCCAAGGAGCAAATGTTAAATGCCCGCTAAACTTCACAGCCCCCTTCTTCCCCCTCTTCTCGCCCCTTCTTCCCCCTTTTCCACCCTTCTCCCCACTTCTCCCCTGCCCCCCTCTTTTAAAGGACTTATCGTACACTGTGCTAGCTGTCATAACCTTCATGTTCATCGCGGTCTGTGTCTGTATCACCTTGGCTCCCCTGCTTTCCCTGGCCCCCGCTTTAGTGATCTGTTTGTGTATGTGTGATCCACTCTGATAATCGACGTTCCAGTTCCCGGTTTTTCAGCGAGTGCCGCAAACTTGACAGTCGCCGGCAGTCTGCTGAAAAATCGGCCAAGTGGGACAGGCCCTTTGTTGTTCTTAAACTCGCATTAAGGCAAAAAGTTATTCCTTGCGGATTATCCAGTCTACATCCCTCCCATTAACTGTGTTTTTGTGCCGTCAAACATTTGATACCATTGTGGGAAATATGTTTATGGTTCAAACTTACACAGTAAAGACAGAATAAAACCAATTGAATTAAGATTTGGTGACAATGTTTATTTTTGAACCTCTACATCATATTTCCTAATTTATTAATTTGTTTTATTGAAAGACCTTTATTGCATTGCAATTTATAGAGTTACGGATTATTATATCATCATTAATTAACAATATCTGGACATAAACTTCTCATCTTCAACTTGGATGGATATAATAATTCAGAATCATTTTCCAGTCACCTGTTCAGAGTACATTATCAGTCTGCAAGATACCACTACCATTTTCAAATACAATAAAATGCACATTGAATATGAGTGCTTAATGTATTGTAGGAATCTCCAGGAAATTCCATTTTCTCAGCTTGCCACTGGATTAAAATAAAAAAATTGAAGGATATGATTTTTTTTTTTAGAAATAATTGCATGACATTCATTGAAGAACAGTAAAAAATCAAACAGTGAAGCCCAAGCTTGGGAAGGTGTTTAAAAGCCTTTTAAATGGACGCTATCTCTTTTTATATCACACGCAATATATGGAAATTACAGACAAACAGGGGGAAGGCATCCATTAAATTAGCAGTAACCAATAGGGAATGATTTATACAATCATTAAACACAGCAAGCTGCAATGACATTCCTACTCAAATGTTAACAGTAGTCATTATATGTAAATGAAATCTTTTGAGGATCAGTCACCCTTAAAACACACTCAATCATGGTTTGAAGTGAATCAATTATTCTCCGTGTTGTTTATCCCCTGATATTGGATTTTTGTCACCTCTGAGTTGCAGTAATCCTTTCTTTTTTATTTCAAACCACTGGTGGGAAAGCGTGATGTCACTTTATCTTCCGGCTGTTCACTTGGCTTCACAGGACAACAAAGATACACACGTGCGGTTCGCTGATAATGAAAATTAACATTCTTCCTGTCTCATGGCGCTAAAAGCTGCTCATGTTGTGGCTTTATTTCTGGGTATCTCAAGACAATTCGCTCTTGCCGGAACAGCTGCTTGCCTTACAGATGTACATCGGCTTATTTTTAATTACAGCTACTCTATGCTTATGGCCCTGCAGGAAGCAAATCACTAGGGTGCCAAATACTGAGAAAAGAGGGTGGAGAAACGACCAGAAATTCTATTTAATGATCCATTTGGGCTGAATCTTCCAGAGATTATAAAATGTAAAACTGAACTAAAGTTGAGTAGGAGGAGCTGGATGGTATATTAATTATAGTGCGGTCTCAAGTGCTACTCTTTATGACTGATTATTTTTCTTTGATAATACTCCAAGACAAGCAAAACCTTTCAGGATCTCACTGGTGTCCATTGGTAGCAATAACTATTCATACCTGAGTAAAACCGTTTTGTGCCTCTGAAGAAGTAAGTGGGAACAATGCACACCTGAAGTTCCTCACTGCTCTGGCACATTGTACTTACTGCCACCGTGAAACTATGTCTGCTTCAGTGTGACACTAAATATGATGCGCAACAGAGTTAATGGCAGATTGAATTGCTCTCCAGACCATACTGTTGGACCTCCAGCAGCTGGTGGTTTCAGACCCAAACTGCAGATTGTAGACCATAATGTAAACACAGCCTTCTCCAGTTCACGTCCCAAAAGACCAAACCGAGCCAGCAAGGGAGAAAAATATACTAATCTGCTCCAAGATTGATCCCTGATTATAATCCTCCTGGGGAAAAAAAAGAATGATATGACTATTACATTAATCAAGCTGTTTGAAACACATATATCGTGATGAGATTATTGTCGCCATTAAATGTCAGGCGAACACAAGATCTAGATTTTAATGAATCACTATCAACCTAGATTAGATTTTGCAGTGTTTAGAGTAAATTGTGGCCTAAAGTCAAAACAAATATTGGAAAGATTCATGCTGAGTTCAAAGATTGGAGCGTGAATGAAGCATAAACTATTGCACAGATCCTCTGTTAATGCCTCCTTTGCTTGTTAAGCAATAGTTAAAGGAAAACAGTTCCATTTGGCAGCTTTTGCTTTCCCAGCCTTTCTTTTGTAACAATGCTCATTTTAACAGCACCGTTAAGGGCCTGTCCCACTTAGGAGATTTTTCAGTGGACTGCCGATGCGTGTCAAGCTCGCAGCACTTGCTGGAAAACCGGGAAGTGGAGCAGCCAATGTCAAGAGTGGAACACACACACACGCACAAACTCATCGCAAAGGCAGGGGCCAGGGAAAGCGGGGGAGCGCTGTCTGAAATTCACACGGTGCAAAGCCAACGTGATGCAGACACACACTGCGATGAACAGGAAGGTTAAAACGGCTAGCACAGTGTACACTAAGAGCGGGGGGGGGGGGGGGGGGGGAGGAGAGAAAGGGGGAGAAGGGGGGGGGGGGAGAAGGGGGGGGGGGGAGAGAGGGGGGGTAGAAAGGGGGGGGGGGGGGGGGGGGAGAAGGAGTGGAGACACTTTTAAGAAGCAAGACAACTTTTAATAAGCTGTGAAGTTTGGCGGGGATTTAACATTACCAGTCGGTTTTCCTTGGTTCTGAAAACTCGTGCTAACGTTTTATTTTCCCAATGAGCCAATGAAAATGCCCGGTCAGCAAAGGAGATTAACTAAAACCACCTATGGCTATCTCGACTATCTACAACTACATGGTGAGCCCACTACCACTGCACATACGACTACAGGATTATTGATTTTCTCCATGGCGACCAATTTTTGGTCGCAGAAAAAATGTCAACATGTTGAAAAATTTGCAGCAACCATACTGAGGCCAGAATGCGGGAACTCCTCGCGACCATGAAGGAGACGCACCAGAGACCATCAGCGAACATGTGGCGATCATGAGGTGACCGCAGCGTCTCCTGCACTCGCCTAAAAAGTCGCCTAAGTGTCACAGGCCCTTTAAGAAATCGGAGAGAGTCGGCATCTGAAGAAGGATCTCGATCCGAAACTTCACCTCTTCCTTTTCTCCAGAGATGCTGTCTGACCCCCACCTGAGTTACTCCATCATCAGCATCCAGTATGTAGACAAAATATATCTCGTGTAGGAAGGAACTGCAGGTGCTGGTTTATACCGAAGATGTCTCAACTGGTTCAATTCATAAGGCAATATAAGCTCATCACTAAATCTTGATTAGTTGGTTTATTATTATTTATTGTTATTTTTGTCACATGTACCAAGATGCATTGAAAATAATTGAGGGTATATATGTAGAATTTGTTGCAAAGGTGAGGAAAGGGCAAGAAAGAATGAGCAAAGGACACACCTGCCAGAGACCTGCTCTAATCAGGCTGCACCTACATCTTAAATAAGAAAATTGAACACTCTAAAGGGCCTGTCCCACTTATGTGTCCTTGGCATGCAAATTACGCGACCTCGTGGTCGCGTTGAGCCGAGACGGTCGAGCGAAGGTCGGGCACGATTACATGTGTACTCACAGCCGTCTGGAGAGACACAAAACTGGAGTAACTCAGCGAGACTGGCAGCATCTCTGGAGAGAAGGAATGGGTGACGTTTCGTGTCGAGACTTCTTCAGTCTGAAAAGAAGGGACTTGACCCGAAACGTCACCCATTGCTTCTCTCGAGAGATGCCGCTGGACCCGCTGAGTTACTCCTGCATATTGTGTGTATCTTCAATTTTCTTGGCCCCGCTCTGGGAGTAGAAGTGGGGGCGGATCCAGACCGCAATGGCTGTGAGCCCCACGCCGAGTTCCGCGATCGTTTGCCTGCTTCTGCTGCTATTGAAGGTGAGACATTGCGTTGTGCCAGGGTCTTGGGCCGGTCCCACTTTGGACAACAGTACCGCGACAGGCCATTGGCGCACAAAGGTTTTGTTCACTGAAAGAATTTCAGAGCCCCGCGCGATGTCGCACACAACTACATACCCCTCCGCGTTTCTAAGTGGGACCGGCCCCGCGTGGCCATACGGTGCCCGTACGCCTCAAGCGACCATGAGGTCGCATAATTTGCGAGCCAAGGACGCGTAAGTAGGACAGGACCTTTAACCTTTCATCTCTTCTAGTCTGTATTATCATTCAGTATGTTTATGGTTACTCTCTATTTATAATTCCATTACCCTGCCTTGATTCCTTCTCTATTTAGACACTAATTTAAAAACCTATACGTTTTCAGTTGCTCTACTTTCATTATCATTTAATTATTATCGTATGCTCTGTTTTTGCACTTTTTTTTAAACACAACACACTTTCCCTTTATGGAAAACAATGTGCACTTCTGAGCATGCTCAGTGCCTGGAGTGTGGCAACAAAGAATGCAGCCATTGTTTACATGCAGTGAGTCTGCACAATTAATCACAAATGAAGGAGCTAAATCAGACAGTTCATATTGGAATTTAAACAAAACCACTTTTTGGAGGGGGTGAGAACACACTGTGCAGCCTTCCTTAATGGAGCAACATCACCATTGTCAATAATAATAAAAGTAGCAATGACACCAACCATTTTTGCCAAATGCTTTCGCTAAAGACCGGTATGTGGATTAGCAAGGACCTGCTGGTTTAAATTAATTGTGGAACTTCACAACTGATTTTCATTCTACTTATGATTAATTATAATCAGCACCAAACAACACATTGGAGGAACATCATGTTAGGCTGATAGGGATTCGGCAAACTATAATATTGTAGCGGCTCCTGCTGGCACACGCAGCTATCGAACCTGGCGTTCGGAAGCCGCGGTCATATGACTTGGGAGGGGCTGCTGTTTTCGCGTGGTTTCGATTTCGCGCCACCGTTGTTTTGCTGACCACCATTGTGATCAGACGTGTATGCAGAGACCTGTTTGCTAAGGAGCGAGTATTCAATAAAAAACATTCAGAAAACATAGTCGTCGTTTCTGCATCTGCTAAATTGGTGACCCCGACTTGTCAGCCGTCGTTAGACAAGAGATCATGCAGGAGGACTATGTCCCCGCAGAATCGGCTGGCTCGAGGCAGGGCTCACCGGGCTTCAAGCTACCTTTATTTTGGCCCGATCAACCTCAGGTGTGGTTCGCCCATGTAGAGGCACAGTTTCATCTGCATAGAATAATAGCGGATGACACAATGTATTTTCACGTGGTGGGAGCTCTACCACAGGACTGTGCCTCGAGGCTCCTGCTGTATATCAGAGACCCGCCGACGATCGCAAAGTATGAGGTCTCAGCCGTAGAGACAGGGCGGGGAAGATCCTACACATGGACAGTGTCGGCGATTGGTGTCCGTCCACCATCATGGCAAAGATGCTGGCCCTGATGGACGGGCACCGCCCTTGTCTGCTGTTCGAACAGGCGTTCTTGGAACAGATGCTGGACGAAGTCTGCTTTATGCTCGCCGGGGCGGACTTCGGTGATCCCCAGCACCTCATAGAGAGAGTCGACGAGTTGTGGACCCACAGACAGCGGGACGTTTGTTCTTTCATCCACCCCACTGCCAGGGCTAGCGTGCAACCGAGAAGACAGCGGGATGAAGGCCCAGGATCCGCCCAGCGCTGAAGAAGCATCGCCGCAGCCGGAGGTGTACAGCCGACGACGTTGGTGCTACTACCATCTCCGTGGATGTCGAAGCCCCTGCTCATTTCAGGAAAATGCCTCGGATGATCGCTCATAGAGGCGAACGCGATCGGCCCAAACGAACGCCTCTACATCCGTGATTGCCACTCCGGCCACCGTCTCCTGGTCAACTCCGGAACCATAGCCAGCATCCTGCCACCGACCGCTCGAGATACCCGCGTCAGTAAGGTAGGACCCATCTTCTCAGCTGTTCACGGGAGCGACATTCGAACATATGGACCCTGGACGTAAATTTAGACTCCCACCCACATAGGTGGAAGTTCACCGTTGCTGACGTCGACATTTGGGGCCGACTTCTTGCGCGTATTCTCCCTGCTGGTCGATGTGAGGGGCAGGCGCATGGTTCCGTTTTCGGACCTGTGCCCTGCCAAACCGCGTAAACCGTTAACGCCCCAACAGCAACTCATCGAGGTAGCTGAGATCCAGCAACCTTTCACAGCCCTTATCACTAAATTCCCAGGGTTGCTCACGCCCCGGTTCGATGGGGCCGTGCCCCGTCATAGCATGGTCCGCCACATTCCCACCAAGGGCCCACCAGTTCACGCCTGGGCACGCCGCCTCCCGCCCGCGCATCGCACGAGACGAGTTCCAGCTTATGGAAGACATGGGGATTGTCCGGCGTTCGGATAGCCCTTGGGCTTCCCCTCTGCATATGGTGCCCAAAGCGTCCGGGGGATGGAGACCTTGTGGTGATTACAGGCGTCTAAATGCGGTAACCACAGCAGATCAGTACCCAGTACCGAACATCCAAGATTTCTCGGCTCATTTGGAGGGTGCTACCTTCTTCTCGAAGGTCGACCTGGTCCGTGGGTATAATCAGATCCTGGTCCATCCCATTGGCGTCCCTAGGACGGCCACCATCTCCCCTTTCGGCCTTTTCGAATGGTTATGAATGCCTTTTGGCCTGAAGAACGCCGCTCAAACAGTGGGCGCTGTCCGCGAGCAGCGGTAGGTAACCGCTGGTTTCCCTTGGTGTTTTTCTGCAGGCAGCTGCGGGCTCCGGAGATCAAGTAAGCGCTTTTGATTGGGAGCTCCTCGCGTTGTACCTAGCGATCCGACATTTCCGTTATTTCCTGGAGGGTCGCGCATTTACCGCATTCACAGACCACATGCCGCTCATGTTCGCTTTGAATAAGGATGCAGATGCAGTTTCATGTGGATAAATGCGAGTTTATCCACTTTGGTAGCAAAAACAGGAAGGCAGATTATTTTCTAAATGGTGTCAAGTTGGCAAAAGGGGAAGTACAACGGTATCCGGGGGTCCTTGTTCATCAGTCAATGAAAGTAAGCATACAGGTATAGCAGGCTGTTAAGAAAGTGAATGGCATGTTGGCCCTCAGAACAAGAGTTGAGTATAGCAGCAAAGAGGTCCTTCTGCAGTTGTACACGGCCCTGGTGAGACCACACCTGGAGTATTGTGTGCAGTTTTGGTCTCCAAAATTGAGGAAGGACATTCTTGCTGTTGAGAGAGTGCAGCGTAGGTTCAGAAGGTTAATACCCGGGATGGTGGGCCTGTCATTTGCTGAGAGAATGGAGCGGCTGGGCTTGTATACTCTGGAATTTAGAAGGATGAGAGGTCATATTGAAACATATAAGAGTATTAATGGCTCAGCCTCAGTCTGAAGAAGGGTTTCGGCCCGAAACATTGCCTATCTCCTTCGCTCCATAGATGCTGCTGCACCCGCTGAGTTTCTCCAGCATTTTGTGTACCCTAAGATTATTAATGGTTTGGACACGCTAGAGGCAGGAAACATGTTCCCGATGTTGGGAGAGTCCAGAATCAGGGGCCACAGTCTAAGAATAAGGGGTAAGCCATTTAGAACGGAGATGAGGAAACACTTTTTCAAACAGAGAGTTGTGAGTCTGTGGAATACTCTGCCTCAGAGGGCGGTGGAGGCCGGTTCTCTGGATATTTTCAAGAGAGAGCTAGATAGGGCTCTTAAAGATAGCGGAGTCAGGGGATATGGGGAGAAAGCAGGAATGGGGTACTGATTGTGGATGATCAGCCAAGATCACATTGAATGGCTCGCAGGGCTGAAATGGCCTACTCCTGCATTTATTGTCTATTGTTTATTGTCTATCCCTGTTGCACTATTCCTTGTTGGTGGTAGAGTTAATATATTAGTGAAGTGCTGCCAGAATAGGCTGAAGGCAAATCAAGTCTCATCTTATCGGCACGGACTGGAAGGGCCGAAAGGGCCTGTCTCCGTGCTGTAATTGTTATATGGTTATTGGTGGAATTCAGCATTTTGACCGTGATGAGTCATGTTGGCAAAATCCAAACTGGACACTGGTTGGTGGCATTGTCAACGACACCTTCCAACACCCTACATGTGATTTACTATAGACTCGTTGATTGATTATTAGTCCAAATGTATCTATCCTGGTTTTTTTTTACATGGGATTCACCTGGTCAATTTTCTACATTACCACATAGATCTTCTGCTCTGGATCAAGCATGACCTACTTCCACTCTTGTTCTGTTCATTCTGAGGTAGCTGATGAGACCAATGTGAAACCTACAGACTCTTCCATTGGAGAGGCAGGAGGTGTTTGATAGCAAAAACAGGCATTTAATGTGAGAGAAGGTGTGCACCTTCAGCCAGTTCTGCTGAGTTTCCATATGCTCCCCACAGTAATCAGAGCCATCTCAAATGCTCCTTCTTCATTTTGAGCAGCCTTGAGCCATGGATCATCACAAGTTGCAAAAAAGACTTTGAGAACATCCTTGAAACTTTTGATTGTCCTTTTGACATTTGTGCTGTGATGGAGATTAGAGCAGAGTGCCTATTTCTGGTCATGCAAATAATTTGACTTTCCTATTGGAACTGGCTGAGTATAACTTTGGTCTCAAAGCTAGGTATATTGGACTGTGGGCGGGCATTTTAATTGGTTCACTTATTGTACCAGTGGATCTGGAACATTTTGTGGGGTTACCCTGTCATGTGTTGAAGTGCCCAGAGTAGAAAGTCCATGTCCTCGAAGCATGCGGGAGGGCAGGGGTCACTGTTGCTAAGCCGATCACAGAATATATAACCATACGAACCGAAACAGGTCCTTTGTCCATGGCAAATGTATGCTTATCTATGTAGATCCATTTGGCGGCATTATACTCATTGCCCTCTATGCTTCTCATAACCAAGTACCTGCCCAAATGCCTTTCAAATGTTGTGATTGTGTGCACCTCTGCCACCTCCTCTGGCTGCAACCTCCAGATCACCACCACTCTCGGTGTGAAAACCGAGTCCTCAGCTCTTGTCCAAATTCTTTCAACCATAAACATCAGCCCTCTTGTTCTAGCCTGTCCTATCCTGGGTAAAATATTGTGAATATTTATCTTATAAATCTTTCAAAGATCAGCCTCCCAGTGTGAATAAACGCAGCCGAACCAAGTTCTCCTTATAACTGTAGTTCTCCATTCCAGTCTCCATCCAGTCGATTCTCTTCAGCACTCTTCCCACTGTTACCATATGCTTCCTGTAGTATACACTTTATTCCAAGTGCGATGATGAGCTTGTTGGTCTTGAAGTCTTGATCTTCATATGTATGAAGATTTGTTTCCTTGCTGCTTCTCAGCCTGATGGTCAACCTGTGAATCCTTTACGTCCTTAGAAACATGAAGCCTACAGGACTAGTTCATCCACATCCTACCATTAAATTAAGGACCTGCAAGAAATCTTAACTTCCAGGTTTTTCAGATGCAAATATTGTCTCATCCTGTTTTTTCTGGGATACCAGAACCAACTGTTGGGCCTTCCCGAGGTGTCGTGGGCCTAACTCAACAAAACACCAGTGAAGGGAGTTGCCCACGTTATGATCCCAATGGTATACTTGCAACAACATGATCACTTTTCTTAAAGTTTAAGAAGGAACTGCAGAAGCTGGAAAAATCGAAAGAAGGCATAAAATGCTGGAGAAACTCAGCGGGTGAGGCAACATCTATAGAGAAAAAGAATAGGTGACTTTTCGTGTCGAGACCCTTCTTCAGACCCTTCTTTTATTTAAGAGCTAGTTAACATGTAGGTAGCTGTTTTTTGCATACATAATTATTTATTGTCCTTAACATAAGTTGGTATATTCATTTAGATAGTTAGATAATACGTTGGCTTTGGGCTTGGTTTTCTTAGTTGAATGCCTATCCTGGAGTTATAGCACAAGTACTCTGAGTTTTAATTGTAATTGGGAGCTGGAGGAAAGACCTATGTGTGACAGAATTCTGGCAACATTTATTTGCTTGAGAAATAACATTCAATTTACTGTTAGGCTCTAAAACTTTTGTTATTAATGGTAACTCAAGTCAAGAGTCAAGGATGTTTAATTGTCATATGTACCGACAATGGAACAATGACATTTTTACTTGCAATCCCAAGAGCCTTGTTAGTTTATGAAAGATAATCCCCTCCTGAACCAGACCGTTATTGAGTTTACCTATTTCCAACAATGCCCCGGCTGGAAGTTCAGTGGGATAGGTTGGAAGTTCTGTCTTTGATTTCTACTGCATTCATTCAGGAGAGTGCTGACCCTTAACCACAATATGAGATCTGGAAACCTGTGAGTTTTAATTATGTTTTGCCAAGTTTTTGTACTATGTACGGGATATCCATGGACATTTGTGACTGTCCTCAGATATGTGCATACTTATACACACACACATAAAAACAAATTACCACTTCTGTGTAGAATTCTTAGAAGAGATCAAATATAAATTAATAGCAGCACTAGTTTTATACAGCTTTTACCTTTATCTAATACTTTCACCTGGTTTACAATCACAGCTCCATTAGCTGCTCAAGCAGCGGCCGTTGTATCAGGCCCCACTTTCTACCATTTCCATTCAGCCTACATGCAAGTGACATCCTGACAGGAAATTATTACACGTCATTACACTTCTTAAAACACAATTTAGCCAGCCTTTACAAATTATTCTCTGGTGAGCACAAGGGGTAATGGAAACTGTCTATTCCACTTAGGTTTGTCAAGCTCTGTTTCCCTTTAATTCCAACCAATTTTTGCCTATAGAAGTAAAACACTGGCTTTTTAGCTGACAAAAGGCAAAAAAGGTTGTTGCTTAAAATAACACCATTGTCAGTCTCTTTTGTCCCTTTTTGCTTCAGTGCTAATGGTGTCTTGGGTTCAACAAGCCCCAGAGGGTCTGTCTAGCATGCTATTAGCAAGGATGAAGGCCCATACAGCTTGCCTATCTGTTCCACTTGGGTGTAGCAAAAGCACCATAGTCCCAGAGCTTTCAAGCAGTAAGCAGACAGTCGTTAGCCTACTGCCTTTGCCTTCAAAACACAGCTGCCACTCATGCTGTCTGTGACTATATCTTAAAGGCATTTGTCTTGGTTTTGTCTGAAATAATTTGGTCATTAAATTGGATAAACCATGGACTTTCTTTGCATAAAAGGCTTAGAGATTTGTTATGGACCTTGAGGATCTTTTTTATATTCCTTCCGTTTGTTCTTTCACTTGTTCCATCATTCTTTTGTCTCCTCCACTGTTCCTCACAGGGAGGATGATGATGGATCGTCTGACCATGAGAAAATATCAAGTCTGGGACTTGGTTAAGTAGTTCTGCCGTGATGTGACCTCATAATCGCCCTCAGCAAGTTGGCCTCCCTGATTTATAAACTGAGCTGGTGATTAATGCCGTTTTAAGTGGACAAGACAGGCTGAAGACATGTAGATCGGACCACTCAAACATGACCACAGCTTGTAGGGGAAGAATAACAGCTGCCACATTCTGTAATTGTGGCAGCTTTGGAAAGCTCATATTCAACTTCTCAAGCCATAAATCACCAATATAGCCCTTCTTTGACAACAATTTTGGCTACTTGTGGCTCCCAAAGTCACCAACTAGCAGCAGAGAACATAGATGGCCCCAGTGAGCTGCTGATGGTGCCTTTAATTATTAGTCAGGAGTAGCAACAGGGTGTGATCACTAGGAGGAATCGGGTATTGCAGTGTTGCTGTTTCTGCTGCAACTAAATTAACCGGCAGCAAGTCAGATTCAGGAAGACTGTCTTTGTGTGTAGTTCCTGTAAGCTCCATACAAACCCAGAAAAGTCTCCCTTGTTTAATAAAACCATACACATGCATAATTCCGGAAGAGTCATCAACAAATAACAATTGTAAAGAGTTATAAATAACATTAACATACTTTTATTTCCACTCCTTTTTAGAGGTGTAAATAGTGAATACAGACGATTTCATCCATGGAACTTCCTTGGAGTATCTGTTTGCCTCTAACTTTAAAACCTATCAACCCCCCTCCCCCCTCCCCCCCCACCTAATTAACCAGAATTTCAGCCATTTCCTACAAATTATTTTTTAATTGTGTTTTGCATTTTTATTTGCACACTCCATCTCTTCTTTTTACTGCACAATATTACGTGTAATTTATGTAAAATGTGTTTTTGCGTATCTGTCTGAATCTATGTGGCCCTGATATTGTTGAATATCGAGATTTTCATTATTCCCTGATATTGTTGAAAGCGAGATTTTCATTATTCCAGTACCTCACCATCCTTGTTCATATGACAATAAACGTAACAACGGCATTCATTCCCTTTACCTTTGTGTTTCTTGTTGAGTAAAAGCATGGAAACAGGCCTGAGTCCATGTCGACCACCAATCATCCGTGAATACTAATACGATACAATACGATACAATACAGCTTTATTTATCCATTGGGAAATTGGTCTGCCAACAATCATAAGACACAAACAAAATACATGAAATATGAAATTAAAGTGTCGAGTGGAAAGTTCAGGATTGGGGAGGGGGGGAGAGGGTGGGGGAGGGGGGAGGGGAGTCAGCCTATCCCATGAGAGAAGGGGAAGGAGTTGTACAGTTTGATAGTCACAGTGAAGAAGAATCTCCTGTGGCATTCTGTGCTGCATCTTGGTGGAACCAGTCTGTTGCTCAAGGTGCTCGTCAGGTTGACCAGAGTGTCATGGAGGGGGTGAGCTGTATTGTCGAAGATGCTCTTCAGTTTGAGGAGCATCCTACCCTCCAAGACCAGCATCAATGAATCCAACTCCGCCCCCAGGACGGAGCCAGCCTTCCTGTTGAGCTTGTTGATTCTGTTGGCGTCCACAGTCTTCGCCATGCTACCTCTGCACACGAAAGCGTAGATGATGGCACTGGCCACCACCGATTGATAGATTGATAGAACCATCTTACTGCAGATGTTGAAAGAGCGGAGCCTCCTCAGAAAGTACAGACAAGCTCTGTCCCTTCTAACACAGTGTCTCAGTGTTCCTGGACCAATCCAGTTTACTCGTTAATCCCACTTTTGTTTCCACTCCACACATGCTAGGGGTAATTTACAGAGGCAAATTAACCTACAAAGTCATACATCTTTGAGACATTTGAGGAAACCAGAGCAACCAGAGAAAACCCACATGGTTACAGGGAGAATGTGCAAATTCTACACAGGCAGTATCCAAGGTCAGGAACAGACTTGGGTCTCTGGCGATGTAAGGCAGCAGCTCTATCAGCTGAGCTATCGGTTATGATAATAGGTCATAAATTGCCCAAAGTTCAACCATTAAATTGAAAATAACTCCCTGGATGAGACTAAGCTCTCAGCTCTACAGGACTCCACATGGATCCCATTGGCAGTCAAGTCTTGTTAGACATGCAGCATTTACAATGGGGAATCACTTTTGGACGCTGCATCTGGTCAAATCTGACACAAGATCCAAAATCTCATTGCTTTCTATGGAGTTTGCAAGATTAAGGAGGCAAAGGGAAAATTAGTCTACCTTTTCCAAGCCGTTTAGCTTTTATTTCTGTTTTAAAAGAACAATTTATTTCATTGTTTCATCAATTTAATTGCAATTTATTGATTGATTGAATTAATTGAAAGATACAGCATTGAAATGGGCCCTTTGGCCCACCGAGTAAACACCGACCATCAGTTATCCCATTTTCACATCCACTTCCTACACACAATTATATTTATCATTTTTGTATTATGCTGTTAACGTTTTGAACTACTTGTGAACAAGGAATATCATTACACCCTGGTGTATGTATGACAATGAACTAATCTGGAATCTGATTCACACCAACTTCTGTTGTAATGGAGTGCAATTTGAAACCAACGCACTCACAGGAGGGGATCAGCCACTTTGATATTTTAAGAAAGTCTGTGCCCTATATTATTTCTCTCCCAGCTTTATTCTTGGCTGGTGGATTGTCTAGGCTTTGGGAAACTAGGGAAGTGTTTATTGCTGGTTGAAAGAGTGAAGTTATTTTAAACTCTTACCGATGAGCCAGGCCAATCAGTCAAACCTCCTTCAGCCCTTGTGGGAAGGGGAATTAAAGTGCTTGTCTATCCCTTGATTCTGGCCAGGGACCACAACAGTCCTTTCAGGTTAGGCAGAGATTCACTTGCCCATTCCCCAACCTCATCTGCTGTATCCATTGTTCAAGGTGTGGACTCTTATACATTGGCGAAACCAAACGTAGATTGGGCGATCATTTCTCTGAACGCCTTTGCTCAGACCACCTGGACCTACCTGGTCTCCTGGTTGCCAAACACATTAATTCCTCTTTCCATTCCCACACTGAACTTTCAGTCGTGGGCCTCCTCTATTGTCATAGTGAGGCCAAATGCAAATTGGAGGAACAGCACCTCATATTTCACTTGGGCAGCTTACAACCCAGGAGTATGAATATTGATATCTCTAACTTTGTAAATATTGACTAAATTAAAGACACCATAAAATGGAGGATCCCAGCATTTGTCAGAATTACTTAACCTTTGTCAGTGGAAATTTACAGGCTGTGGATTGATATATAAGGCTGAAGGAGCCAGGTGTTCTCCGCATTTCCACTTAATTGATAAAATGTATATAATCCTTGCAAACAAACTTAAATGCAGAACATTGATTGGTTCTCTGCAAGAGCCTTGTATATATTGTAAATAATGTTGCAAGACAGTTACCCTGTTAAGTGTTGATTGGTTGAAATGTTAAGCACTGTCTGGTTTGATTGAATCCTACAAGGCTTGGTAAAGGGTCCCAACAAGATTGTAGAACAGAGTCTAGTCAAGCATTGAGGGCATTAGTGACATTTTGGGGTTAGAGGCCCTACTGGGTTAAAGGCCCATAATAATAACGTCAGAGTTTTGTTAAAGGCCCTCCCGTAAAACTATTGGCCGAGGTTACTAGCTGCAGCTGCTGCTGAGACCAATCTAGGATTGGGTTAAAGACCCTCTCCTTTTAGTTAAAGACCCATAAAAGTAGAGTTGGTTTAGAGGCCCTCTCCTTTGGGTTAAAGGCCTGTAAAACTTGGGTTAGAGGTCCACCCCAGAATTGGATATCCGATTGATGGGATATTAAAAGACAAAACTGGGTCCAAGCAGTGCGAAGCAGCAAAGTACTGCGTTGTTGCTGGGGGTGCAGATTGGAATCGTGCTCTAAAAATCGGCATCGACTGCCAGCATGAAGAGACTACACGCTGACACCCAATATTTAGTAAGTATGAAGTGAAAGGTAGCCCTTTGCAAAGGTGAACCTAGGTGGGTTCAAGTTCCCACCTGTGCGTGATATCTCGATCCCCGTAAAAAAGAGGACGGAGTCTCAAAAGATATCGGGAATTCAGTGATTAAAGTATAAATTGGTCGAAGATACATTAATCAATCTGACGATTACCTAAAGATGTTCCGTACAAGTTTTTGAATTCGAACTTGCGTAAAAATTTCAATTGGATAAAGAATAACGAACGGAAAATTCTCCAATTCAAATTTAATAATATTCAGAATCTCACATTGAGGTGCTGGTTAATTTTGAATGTATAGATCTTTCTTTCTAAGTTAACTTGTGTATAAATACTTTGTAAAGACTTGTTAATAATTATTTAAAATTGTGAATCGATTTTGATTTAAAGTATATATATTACCATCCAGATTAATCTGGGTATAATAAAGTTTTGAAGTAGAGTTTAAGGTGTATTAAGATTGCCGGCTTTGCATTGTATTTACTGTGTATTGTGTATTGTCTTTGATTTAAATTTTGAAAGTTAGATACACTGTTGTGATATCGGTTTGAATCGGCTGTAGAGGTAAATAGTTGATTAAGTCTATTATTGTAATTGTAGTCCAAATCGTGGCTGATCAACCAGTAGTTCATACCCCCTCCGATCGATTGTTGATTAGTACCTGATAGCGAAGAGTAACTGAGAGAAGGGAAACTGATTTGTTAGTGAAAAGTACCCAGACGGGAAAAGGTCCCCCTAAGTCGAGCACTTAGTGAGAGGAGAGGTATCTGAAGGGGAAAATTAGCTAACTAAGAAGTAGTATCCCTCAGCAAAGAGTACCCTAGGAAGAGGAAAGTCTTCTGTATCGGAGGGAGAGTTTCACTGGTTGATAGCAGCACAACGTGGGATACATATTGTGATTTGCTTTTGGAACTGTTCAGTTAACTAATGTGATATTAGATTAATGTTTGGGGTTTATAAAGGAAAGTCGTTGTGCATGATAATAATAGGTGTAGTTTCTTGTCTGTGTATGGTTTTGCTTGCATGTTTGGAGCTCATTTGCATGTGCTTAGATTGTGGTTGATTTGGATATAAAAAACAGGCTGCGGGAGCGTGTTTGGTTGCAATTGACTGTGTTTGATTGCTCCCTGAAGCACCTTGATCGTTAGATGACTGAGGACTGTGGAAATTGAAAGGTTGAAAGTGTTGGATTTGTGGGAAATAGGAGAAGAATTTGAATAGTAAATTGGAATGATTGATTGTGCAATTGTGCGAAAGAGGGGGAAACCATTAGCGCTTTGAAGTTGTTAGTCACTGTTCAGCGAGAGAGATAACCTTGGAGATTAATAGGAAAGGGTGAATTATCAAAAAGTTGTGAAGGGCTTAGGAATTTTGTTTCAGGTGTCTGAAGACATGGGAAATAGATTAGACCAAGATATGACAGAAGATGCTTGGAGCCCATTACAAATGGTGTGCAATGCGTTCCTATGCAAGGAAGAGAAATTGAGAGTCTTGTCAGGAGCGTTAAATAAGAAATTGGGAAGCAAACTATGGCCGTTAGGGGGGCATTAAAATAGTGAAAGGGTGGAAATACATAGAGCGAATTATTTGGCAGTATAGTAATAGTGAAAGTGCAAAGGAATTAATAGGATTATGGAAGAAATATTATGAGGACCGAAAGGCAAATAAAGAGGTTAGGAGAATAGCAAGTTGGGAAAAATCAATTTCAAAACTCGGAATAGAACTGAAAGAGGGTGAAGTAGATCGACCTTCAGGCAGTCGAAAGGACAGGAGCAGAGATGAAGGAAAGCACACGGAACAGGAAAGAGGTAGATCTCCTGAAAGGAAACTAGTCCCTGTGAAATTGAAGTTTAGAGATCCGATGTTAGTGTTAGTGTTGACTGAGAGGGGGAGGAAGATGAATATTTGGAAGATTGGACAAATGTTAAAACTAGTAGAAAATTACAGCTCCCACCATGTTCCTCTTGCATTCCCCAGGCTTCACTTACACCTTGTATGACTTGTGTCCATAATAAATATCCAGAGTCTGCAGAACTGATAACAACTCCTGCAGATTCCACATCAGGGCAAACATTACCGATAGCAGTGACTGGGATTCCAACATTTTTGACTCCATCCATTCCACCATTAATAGATCATCCAGTAGCTTACTGTACCAGAAGTAGAACAAAGAGGTTAGCCCCGGTATTTAAAGAAAAGGAGGGTATGATGGATATAGTGCAACCTCCGGAATATTTTTGCAAGCCTCAACCTAGACAAATTAGACGAGTAACATTTGAGGACTCAACGGTCCTGAGCCAGAGCTTGGTCCCTCCTTTTTAACCATATATTCAGTTCTTCTTCCAGTTACAGGATAATCTTCCTGTTTTCTACTATCCTTCCACTGGTGCCTCACAGCTCTGGCCATTTGACTGGCGCGGTTCTCAGACCAGTCCCTGTTGTTAGTCTTAATTGAGTCAGCTACCGTAGTGGGAGACATTTTAATAAGATGGCACAATATTGTGGGGAACTCACTCCATTTTGATTGTTTAAATCACCTGATTCGTCCATGTATAATCTTGAGAATCATTCTAAAAATTAATCTGCTCCCTCTCCCTTTTTTGGTTTTATCTCCAGAATTCTTGTTAAATCAATTGGCTTCTGAAGGATGCCTGCAAGGGCTGTTAAAACAGCCTCTTCCCTTGTACTATCATCCACTATTATGTTTGCCAATGCCTCATGTGTCGGGTATCCCAGGGCTGCTAAAAATGTGTTGTTTTCAGCTGGAGTGAAATTTGTTGTACGGTCGCCCATAAAAACTTAATCGGGAATTTGATTATTGACTTGGCATCTTTCCTTATCTCACCCATAGGAGAACAATCAGAGATGGTACAGGACTGTTTAGTGACAATCAAGAAAAGGATAGACCCTAGGAGATATCAGAAATTACAGTGTGGATTTAATAATAGGATATAATATAATAATAGGATATCCTGGGAACGCAAGGTGGTGGTGTAGAATGATGAGGGAGACTGAATGTTTAAATGACGAGTTCCCCTCGGAGAGGTCAATACTAACCATTCAAAAGTTACTCACTGGTAAGAGGAAACTAGTCACAAGAAAGAATCCCTATTGCACAATGGACTAGAAAAGTGGCATTGGATTAGAAGTACCAGAGGAGTGGGCACTTGTTGTCAGAGTCGATGTATTTGACCGGTGGATGAAAATTTATCTAACCCTTGATAACAAAGAGACTAATGTTATCAAGGTGTAAAGAAAATTGTCACTAGATTCAGTATTCTTAATTGGCTTGATTTAAAATAATGGTCCACAATAAATAGAAATTAATTGATGAAATTAAACAGCTGGGAATTCCACAGAAATAGGATTGAATTGTGTTATCGATCGTAAGCTGTGGATTGGAAAAAGGGTGAGACAGACCCTGAAATTCAAAATAGTAAATTAAAGGCTGAGACTGAATTTGGCTGAATTGAAGCTATTTGAATAAGAGTCATGCCTGGACGGAAATCTGGACTGAACCCAGCTGAAATTAATATGAGAAACCTTCATTAGAGGTACATTGGAAACCACCATGTGACTGTGGAGATAACTGATTACTTGTTAGTGTTGATCATATTATGGGAAAGATTATATCACAGTGTAGGAATAGTATGTGGAAAAGGGCTTTTGGTTAATAGTATAGTACAGGAATGGATGGGAAAGCATCAGTGGATGTATGGAGTGTAACTTACTTTATCCCAAGTTCTCTTAGGAATTATAGGTTCAACTATGGATCAAGTACAGATGGATTGACAATACAGATGGAAGAGATTTGCGCCCACGAAAACTCGGGAGGTGAAGACTCATCAGACAGGAATCATGAAGTTACACCCATGAAAACTCGGGAAGCTTGATGAAATTCTGAGAAGAAACATCATCATCATCTTATTGTTAATTTGTTCGATAATGTACCAGTCACCAATGCATCTTTGGTTATCATGAATGATGAAGGTTATCATAATTAATAACATGGGGGAATGTTAACATTGACCAAATTAAAGACACCATAAAATGGAGGATCCCTACATTTGTCAGAATTGCTTAAACTTTGTCAGTGGAAATTTACAGGCTGTGGATGGCGCCAACCAGTCTGGGCATCAGATAAGGCTAAAGGATCCTGGTGTTCTCCTCATTTCCCCTTTTGATAAAATGTATATAATCCCTGCAAACAAACTTAAATGCATAAAATTGATTGGTTCTCTGCAAGAGCCTTGTATATATATTAAATAATGTTGTGAGACAGTTACCCTGTTAAGTGTTGATTGGTTGAAATGTTAAGCATTGTCTGGTTTGTTTGAATCCCAGGGTAAATGTTGCATATTCAACGTTCTGTTAGCCTCTTCTAGAAGCTTCACCTGCAACAATGTAAGAGGTTTCTGTAATTGGCTTGTATACCTGTCAGTAATGTGTTATTGTAATTTTTTGTACTTGATTGGATTGTACATACACCACCCATCTGTAGTTCGGCCCCTCAAGGTTCAGGGACATAAAAGGCAGCCCCCACAAGGTCCGTTCTAGATCTTCTGGAAGAGCGCTTGGGACTGCGTGACCTTTTGGAGTGTCTCTGCTTGCACAAGACTTGCAGACTTGGCCAGGCAGATACAAGGATCGAACCTGCAGTGGTTTATGGTATCATACAGGGTGATATGTTGTTGTACTCTAAAAATAAAGTTTAGTTGTTCCAGTGTTTGAACCAATGGTTTATTGACCTACCTAGACTGGGGGGAAGCTTAGAAAGAGATTATTTACAACTTAAAGTGCCCTTTTCATCCTGTGTCTCTCCATCCCTCCCATACCCAACTGTGAAGCATGGCTTCGACCTGAAACATCACCTATTCCTTTTCTCCAGAGATGCTGTCTGGCTCACTGAGTTACTCCAGGTTTTTGTGACTGTCTGAGACTGCAGAGGATCCAGTCTAGTGTGCTCCATGAACAGCAGGAGTTCACATACATAGCCTCAGTTACTTCTGTGTCTTTCAGCTGCCCCAGCCCAAAGATGAGGTGCAACTGACCTTCCAACTGGAAGTTTTGATTGCATTCCAAAATATAATTGATACAATTAATAAAGAATAGAATTGTAAATGAATAATAAGTTGGCCAAGTAGCAGCAGAGAATAGTAATGGCAGTTTACTTTTGGACTGGAGGTTAGTGTACCTTGAGGTAGTGTGGGATTTGGTACAATGAGCATTGTTTTCTTTATATATGCTAATAACGTGGACTAGTGAGTATCAGACTGTTCATTGTCGCACAACAGAAAGTTCACACAATTCTTCCCACAATTTTCTATGAACATTTGCTCACAATGGGTAAAACTTTCTGTTGAGTGAAAGGCTCAATATACCAGCCTTACACAACATTGAGGGGGGAATGAATGAGCCAATAATTCTCCATTTTAACTCTAGATTATAATTTCTGAAGGTTGTACATGACTGTAGTTAACACCTCCAAATATATCCCAACTTCCTTCAGTGTTAGAAGATACGTAACATGCAGGATGTTTTTTTTGTTTTAAACCATAACTTGAATCCTTATTTTTAAGATGTATTGGGATAATTTGTGTCAGGTTCAAAACATATTTGTCTATAAACATTGCAGAAATAATAACATCAAAGGGACTGAACTGAGTATCCAAAATATGATTGAGAAATGTAATCAGATTGGTTGCAGTGTGGGTAGTCCAGTTGTAGAAAGAACCCCATTACTCTTAAAGAAAAATAAATGAAATAATAGAGAGTGAAGGGCAGAGAAAAATTAAAACTATTTAAAAAAAGTGAAATATGTAATTACAACTAATACACGAATTACTAAACTCATGCACATCAATGTCAGGAAAGTTGAGTAATAATCATTAACAATTACTATGTGATTGTGAGGTATTGCTATTGCTGACTGAATTGGTTAGGGTCAGGAGAATGCTTCTTTGAAGGTACTGTTAGGCAGAAGATGGACACAAAATGCTGGAGTAACTCAGCGGGACAGGCAGTATCTCTGAATAGAAGGAATGGATGATGTTTCGGTTTTGACATTCGCGGATACCTTGACAAATTGCATTAGCGCTTTGTGCACTTTGTTCGCTACCATAAACCTAACCTGACCGCAGACCACTGTTGGCCTATATACACATGTTAATCACTGACAAAGACTCTGAAGCTTGTAGCTAATCTCAACTCCAGATCTACTTTGCTAGAATGTAGCAATCCTCACTAGGTAATCCAACAAAACCCTGAAGAACAATTCATATCTACCAATGAACATTACAATTTTTCATCCTTCTATCGGGTTAGTCATGCTACATTTGCTGCATCTTGGATACCAACACTAGATATTTATCTTGTGCAGCACATCTATCCCTTACCCAAAGCTGCCGTACTGTTGTGAATAATCATGAGTACAATTAGCATCACTAATTTAAAAGCAAACTGTGACACAAAATCCTTTTTAATGTGGAGGGAAATGTATTATGTGCAGGCAGATCAGAGTTGGTCTTGGCAACAGGTTCAGCCCAGGCCTTGTGGGCTGAGGGGCCTGTTCCCCTGCCGTATTGTTCTAGCTTCTGCATATTTCTTTGTAAGAAATAACATTTAAAAACCCTTAAGCATTGCTACTATTTCTCTCTCTTATTTGTCAATAGAGCACATCTTCAGTTTCATTACTAGCTTATTATGAATGAATATTCACTTCGCATCTATTATGTTTACATTTACAGATACAGTTCTCAAATATTAATTTTATGCTGCCAGATCTCAGTGGAGCTGTGTTCAATAGGCAGTTGAAGAGATGCAGTGATGATTTGGTTAAGCTTATCCATTGCGCACAAATCTGGAGAAGCATGTGATATTTGGCTGATAGGTCACCTGACCACAAGCGAATTGCATCAGGATTGCTTGCGAACATGCTGACATATGGTGCAGTTTGGGATGTGATTTGGGATTCTACTGTCAAGGTAGACATCACATATCTGACTTGTCACGGAGAATCTGAAAAACACGAATCAATGAATAGATTGAAAGAGAATTCTACCCCAACTCCCATAAATCTGTTGTAAGATCAATGAGGATGCTTTCCTTTTATCAATAAACAAATCGTAATCATCACAAACATTAACAAGAAGATTACCTTTGATTGATGTTTCTGGTGGAATCTGGGAACTGATAGTTCAATGTCAAGATTATTTTACATTGCTACTGATTTGAAGTCTTTTTATTGCTTGATATTGGGTGGGCATGCAAAATCTGAACTAGGAAACCATGGAAGCTCCACGCTAACAACATAATTCAAATGTACCAATCCAATAATATTGAATCTCCCAAAAGAACATTCAACTATTTAGCTCTTGTTCCTAAGAAGATGTTGCAGAATGCCATGTAGTGTGTTTCAGTGACGCATCTGCCATAATTGAATAATTAGCGATGTTTGTAAGCTGTGAGGTATGCATGTGCGTGAAGTTATAAGTATGGTATATATAGAATTGTGCATTGGTCATCTAATGCTGGATAGGAGAAATTATTGACTGTAGGTAAATCATTGTTAGTCTCCATGGAGCTATACTTGAAGCTGTAGAGCTGCAATATTTTGGTGTCCTCATTAAAGAACAATGCTTATTATATGTGGGAAGGAACTGTAGTTGCTGGTTTACACTGAAGATAGACAAAATGCTGGTAACTCAGCTAGTCAGGCTGCATCTCTGGAGAAGGGTCTTGACCCGGAACGTCACCTATTCCTTTTCTCCAGAGATGAGGCCTGACCCGCTGACTTACCCCAGCATTTTGTGTCTATGCTTATAATGTCATACTAGACTAAGTGGGATCTGTTGGGCCCCATGTTCACACGGGAGGGCTGGTCCCCCAACACAATATTCCACCTCTCCACCAATTCCGATATTGGTGGCCAGTAGGGGGACTTTCTGGAGCGCTAGTATGGGTGTGTGGGCCGAAGGGACTAGTTTCCAGCAGGCTAGTATGGACACTGTGGGCCAAATGGATTCTTGGGCTGGCAGCTCAGTCACTCAGGCCTGGTGGGCTGGCAGCTCAATCATTCAGGCCTTGTAGGCTGGCACCTCAGTCACTCTGCCTGGTGGGCTGGCAGCTCAGTCACTGAGGGCTGGTGGGCTGGCAGCTCAGTCACTCAGGGCTGGCAGCTCAGTCACTCAGCGCTGGTTGGTTGGCAGTTCAGTCTCTCAGGGCTGGTGGGCTGGCAGCTCAATCACTCAGGACTGGTGGGCAGGGAGCTCAGTCACTCAGTGCTGGTGGCTCAGTCACTCAGGGCTGGTAGCTCAGTCACTCAGGGCCGATGGGCTGACAGATCAGTCACTCAGGGCTGGTCGGCTGGCAGTTCACATGGCTATTCTTTGAAATACCATTTCAAGCAGAGTGCAGGCCATCAAACTCAATTTCACAGCATTTCAGGTGGAGTGCAGGCCACCAAACTCAATTTCACAATATTTCAGGCAGAGTGCAGGCCACCAAACTCAATTTCACAGCATTTCTGGCAGCGTGCAGGCCACCAAGCTCAATTTCACAGCATTTCGGGCAGAGTGCAGGCCACCAAATTCAATTTCATAGCATTTCAAACAGAGTGCAGGCCACCAAATTGCCAAACAACTCATTGCATTGTCATTAAGGGCTAACAAATCATTTAGACACAGATCATTTTTCACACAGAGAGTGGTGAGTCTCTGGAACTCTCTGCCACAGAGGGTAGTTCAGGCCAGTTCATTGGCTATATTTAAGAGGGAGTTAGATGTGGTCCTTGTGGCTAAGGGGATTAGAGGATATGGAGAGAAGGCAGGTACGGGATACTGAGTTGGATGATCAGCCATGATCATATTGAATGGCGGTGCAGGCTTGAAGGGCCGAATGGCCTACTCCTGCACATAATTTCTATGTTTCTATGTTTATTGCCAGTACATTGCAGACTCACAGTTCAGTTGATTCACAGCTTAGAATCACAGTTATGGACTCTCCTTCGCGATCTTCCAGAGTGACTGACTCACGTCCAGGCATCTGGGGTTTTATAGTCCTGCCCCCCGGAAGGGCTGTTACCTTCATCGTGGTGATTGACAGGCGAGAGGACCAATCAGCTGATCTCAAGATTTTTTAAACACTCATAACTTTTTTTTTTTTCTTCGATGAGAAATTTTTTCGGGGCTGCCTCAGCAGAGGAGGACTGTGAGTAAGATGACCAAAAATCATAGTGATAAATGGTAGCATTTTTGTCTAAAATCAATATACAGTGCAGACAGGAAGTGGTCAAGATGAGACATTTAGTTATATAGATGCCAAGAAATTGGAGTTCATTCCCTTTTGTGTGCTTAACATAGGCTGTGAGTGCCACTTGAATCTCCCAGAAAGGTTGATGAAATGGACAAAAATATATTTGAAGTCACAACATAGGATTTTGCAAAACGATTCCCAGGATTCCTGCGTAAAGTAGAGCATCTTGGCTGTTCTGTGATCTGTGGCTCTATTAGAATCTTAATTTGCTTCTGAACTTGGAACAGTATGGTTCAACCAGAGCACAATGTAGTTTGAAAATAATTTCCTCTGGCTAGTAATTTACTGAATTGGCTATTTAGTTCAACTTTCTATTTAGTTGGGTGCTGAATTAGATGCAACTATTACAAGTAGATTGGGGTATTGCAGCACTAATTCAGAGATGTATACATTTGTATCCACAACTGGGATGTGTAGCGTGTAGTGCTAAACCTTATGTTTGACAAGGCTACAATAATTACAATTTTAGAATCATTTATCCTGCAAATTAATTTTCCATATTATTTTTTAGGATAGCTTCTAAAGTACTGACTCCTGTAGCCACAAACATGTTACTAGCACTATACCATCTAAGCTCCCTTACCAGTGTCCTCATTGCATACTTATACGAAACCTTTAGTCTTTGCAAACTTGTCTTTTCATAGTTCGACCATGGGTGCATAATACGTTCTAAACAGCGACATCTTCACCATATCTGTACACGCACCAAACTTACACAAGAGAATATTTGCCTGTACATACAGCTCACGTCATTGCCTATAAATATCCTCATCATCTGTCATTTGTTCTGTAATAAAATGCCCAAGATATTTTACCTTATTACAGACACTAAGATTATTGTCAGACAATTTAAAATCAGGAAATTTTATTGATCAAGAAGAACTTATTTATATACTAAATATATAAACAAACACGTTCTGAAATAATGCAACAATCTTTGATTATTTCTAATCTAAGGATATTATATGGTAGATTGTGTTACCCTATATATTTTAGTATCTTTAGTTCAAAGTGATTGGCTTTTAAACAACTACGTCATAAACTGAATATTAGTCCAGGCAATAAGCATTCAATGATATTGACAGTTTATTGGCACAATTGTTTTCTTCTAGCTTGTATTTTCTAGAAAAATAAAGAAAATCCTTTTAAGATAGCAAACGAAAAAATCAAATATCTTGGAATTTATGTAACAAAAAGATTTGATTATTTATTTAAATCCAATTTTCCACTTTTATTGAATAAATTAAATAAGAATATTTTATATTGGAAAACATTACCTATTTCAATGCTAGGTAGAATTCATGCAATAAAAATGATTTTTCTCCCGCAATTACTATATCTCTTCCAATTGATTCCGATATATCTTCCTAAAGATTTCTTTAAGAAGGTTGATTCTATAGACACCAACTTTATCTGGGATTATAAGAGCCATAGATAAATAAAAAAACATTTATGTAAATCACAAATAAATGGAGGTCTAGACTGCCAAACTTTATGTTTTATTACTGGGCAGTTAATATTAAAAATATGAATTTTTGGTTAGTAGAGACAGATAAACAACCAATTTGGTTAAAAATGGAAAAAGAAGATCGTTCGCCTTTTGAAATTAGCTCGATTTTATTCGCTAATATTAAACTAGGTAAGAAAATCTATAGTGAAAATCCTGTAATAGAAAGTGGGATATGTATCTGGAAACAAATAAAGAAAACATTATAATTGAAATGTATACCACTAGCCCTAACCATTGTAAATAACATTACAATTAAACCTTCAATCATGCACAAAGGATTTTTTACAATGGAAAAACTATGGAATTAATAAGATGGGCGATCCCTATAGGGAAAACTCCTTCATGTCATTTCAAGAATTACAACAAATTTATGAATTACATTCAAAAGATTACTTTAAATTTACAAATTAGAGAGTATGTAAAAGCAAACACACAAAAAATCAGAAATAGAAAGACAGAAATTTTAGATGAATGTCTAAATAAACACCCGAACACAGAAACATTGATAACATATATTTATAACATTTTATTGGAAAACGATGTTCCAATGACAGAAATATATAGACAATCATGGGAAAATGAATTAGGTCAATTAATCAGACTAGAAGTATGGAATGAAAGTTTCCAACATATACACCATTGTTCATTAAATGCTAGACACTCTCTTATACAATTTAAAATATTACATAGATTGCATTATTTAAAATCCAAATTACATAGTATTTTTTCAAATGTACCTGCCATATGTGATAAATGTCAGCACTTAGAAGCTAACTTAATGCATTCATTTACAAATTGTGTAAAAATTACTAAATTTTGGACAGAAATATTTAAGATAATTTCGAATGACAGTTCTCCTACTTGCACAGCTGAATCCCATCTATACTATTGCCAATTAGTCTAATGAATAGAAGACTGCTTAATAACAGCAAGGCTGTTACGGGAGCTATTGACTGCAATCTGTTGCCCAGGCCGGCGTCAATGGCCAATTGAATAGCTAAAAGTGAATCCCAATGTCCTACATGTCTATTTGATAGCAACTTAATTTTAACTGGATAGAGGAGCCCAATTTCTCAAATATAGTTTGAGATTTAAACAGTGGATTTTAGCACATACATAACCAGTGTTTTTGAACTCTGAGTAGTCCTCTTTGAATGCTTTTTTGTCATCATTCTGTTATATTACCTAATCCTAGCAATGCCTCCTCAAATATCCCCCACGATCACTGTAAATGGGAATACCCTATAAAAACAATTGTTAATCTACCATCTTTCATAATGAACAGGCCATGCCTGCCAACATTTGCTACACTGCAATAGACTTGGCATCCCCACTAAGCAGTCTATTCCCATGAAGCAGCCCTGAACAAGGTACAGCTGGCGCCCATGAAGCAGCCCTGAGCAAAGGTGCTGCTGGCACGGCCTTTCCCATAGGCCAGTATTTGCATTGATTTGGCGTTCTCATGAAGCAGCCCTGAGCAAAGGTGCTGCTGGCACAGCCTCTCCAATAGGCTAGCCTGCCATAACTTGGCATCCCCCTGGAGCAGTCCTGAGCAAAGGTACTGTTGGCACAGCCTCTCCAATAGGCTAGCCTGCCATAACTCGGCATCCCCATGAAGCAGCCCTGAGCAAGGTGCTGCTGGCAGCCTCTCCAATAGGCTGACACTGCCATAAACTTTGCTGCTGGCGTGGGCTCTCACATAGACCCGCGCTGGCCCAACTCCTGCTGTAGGAGTGTCTCTAGACTCACATTCCCGGAGGGGAACCCCAACATCTGGGCTGACCATTTTTGTCAGTAGTCCCCATATCTTGGGGATGACTGCGGTTTGGGAATCGCATTGCTGCTGGATGTCCCCTCCCCTTGAATCCACACATATATATATATAAATACATATATATATATATATACCCGCGGTAACCCTCGCGGCACCCGGGCTGACCATTCGGGTCAGTTTAACCCCATGATCTGGGGACTACTGCGGTCTGGGAACCGCATATTATTGGATTTCCCCTCCCCGGGAACCCTGACCGTTTAGGTCAGTTTTAACCCCATCTCCTGGGGACTACTGCGGTCTGGAAACCGCATATTCTTGGATTTCCCCTCCCCGGGAACCCAGGCTGACCGTTCAGGTCAGTTTAACCCCATCTCCTGGGGACTACTGCGGTCTGGGAACCGCATATTACTGGGTTTTCCCTCCCCGGGAACCTAACGTCTAGAGTCACTGACCGTCTTATCAGTGACTCCGATCGCGAAACCCGACATTCGCCAGCTACCCGCTTCCGCGGTCGGACCAGGGTTCCCCACAGCCCTTAGCTGGTTCCTTCGTCGGCCGTCGCAAAACATCCGGCAAAAAACCTCTGAAAACCGAGGTTCCTGCAGGAGACCTAAAACAGGTAAGAAATACCACTTACCTGAAGTTTAAACTTACCGCTGGAGGAGCTCCGCTGCTCCAACCGGCCGACCTGCACCAAAGCGTCTGACGTAATGACGCACGTGCGGCTGGACGGGGTTCTTCACGTAGTCACTCACGTGACTCCGAAGTAAAATCCTAATTAAATCAGGTTATATTGTCTTTCCAACAGTTTCAGAAATGTAATCATGTTGATGGCCCCAAATGCAAGGTCAACCATTTAATAATCAGCTTTAAATTTTAAAACTGTTTCAGAAAATTACAAATGTGTGTTTTTTTAAATCAGTAACAAAATTTAAAATGTACATTTTGGGGCAAAATATTATGTTTCCTGCTGTGTGATTGAATTCCTCAAAAATGTGATCGACTCATTTGATTGACAGATAGGGGCATTGACCTATCTGTAAAAAGAGACCGTGATTCATCTTCACCTCTTGGTTGCAATCTTTTAACTGCCATTTCTATTTGTTGCAGCTGGTTCTTTTGTTGTGAGAGCACTCTTCTAACTGCTGCCCATGTAAGTTTTCAATTGGTCCTGGTGTTAGTCTCTATTTCTGTGTGCTTGTTTTTGTACAACCCCTCAGTAAGCAAGTTGTAAAAGATTTGTTTTCATGCTGTCCGTGGCCAGAATGTTGTTATGTTGTTTCCTGTTTCATGGAACATTGTTCTGTCTTTCAGACAGTGTTTTAGGTGATGTTTCTAGAATTGTCACCAACCAATTTGGTGGTAAATGTTTAAGAAGGAACTGCAGATGCTGGAAAATCAAAGGAAGGCAAAAGTGCTCGAAAAACTCAGCGGGTGAGGCAGCATCTATGGAGCGAAGGAAAAAGGCAACGTTTCGGACCAAAACCCTTCTTCAGACTGATGTAGGGTGGGGGGACGGGGAGAAGAAAGGAGAAAGGAAGAGGAGGAGCCAGAAAGCTGAGGGAGAGCTGAGAAGGGGAGGAGACAGCAAGGGCTACCGGAAATTGGTAATTGGTAATTGAAATTTGGGCAGTTTGCTCCCTAGCGACATAAACATTGACTTCTCCAATTTCCGGTAGCCCTTGCTGTCTCCTCTCCTTCTCAAGGCCAAATTGGGTTGACCTAGACTTAGGCGTATTCTTAGCTTTCTCTTCATCAACAGTTCTGCAGATGAGTAACCTGTTGTTGTGTTTTGTGTGGTTCTGTACTTCAGCAAGAAACTAGCCAAACGCTGTTTCATGCTGAGCTTTGAACTACCCTGCAAAACCTGTTTCTTGAGAGTATCTTTGACAACTCTAACATACCTTTCCTCCGCCCCGTTGGAGGCTGGATGGTATGGGGGAACAAGTGTGTGTTTTACACCATTCCGCTCCATGAACTCCTTGAACCGTTCTGAAAGAAACTGAGACCCGTTATCAGAAACGGGTTCTTCCAGTAAACCATGGCATGCAAAAATGGATCTCAACTCATCTATGGTATGATCAGTAGTAGTGCTTGGCTCCATATGCTTAACCTCAATCCATTTGGAATGATTATCTACTAGTACCAGAAAGTGATGATTACCCTTTTCACAAAAATCTACATGAACTCTCTGAAAAGGTCTACTTGTCCATGACCTGGGTTGTAGTGGTGTTTTTGGTGATTTACTCCAGCAATTTTGGCAGACACTACATTTGCTCACCAGTGACTCGATGTCACTGTCAATACAAGGCCAATACACAAAACTTCTGGCAATCGACTTCATGCTTACTATGCCAGGATGTTCGGCATGAAGTTCATTCATAATTTTGTTTCTCAAAGACTCTGGTACAACCACTCTGTAACCCCACTTAATGCATCCCTGCACACATGATAATTCATGGCGTCGATTATGGAAAGGCTTCAGCTCTGAGTTCAGAACTGAGTTCAATCCACTATCGATTTCAGTCCAACCGTTTAATGTCTGTTCATAGACCCTCTTCAGCACAGTGTCTTTCTCTGTTTCTGCTGCAATTTCTATGGCAGCCACTGGAAAGTCTTCATCTACAACTTGCAGTGTGTAGATTGAGTTCTCACTTTGCACGTCAGAGTTCTCATGGGGCAACCGTGTCAACGCATCTGCAACTGCATTGCACTTAGAGCTTCTGTACTCCACCTTGTAGTCAAAGATTGCCCAGCGTTGCATTCTTGATGCCGCCATGGAAGGTATAGCTGACTTGGGACCAAGTATCACTCATAGTGGCTTGTGATCAGTCACCAGGGTGAATGGACTGCCGGTAAGAAACTGATGGAATCTTGATTCCGAACACGATGCTGAGTGCTTCCTTTTCTATCTGTGCATAATTGCATTCACTTGGTGATAGGGTGCGGGATGCAAAATAAATAGGCTTTTCCTGTCCGTCATTCACTACGTGGGAGATCACTGCACCTACACCATAACTTGAAGCATCACAAGCAAGTTTCATCTCGCGTGTCGTATCGCAGTGAACAAGGAGTTTGTCACTTGTCAAGTTTTCCTTACAGATGTCATATGCACGTTGCTGTTCCATTCCCCACAGCCATTTCACATCTTTTTGTAGCAGATGAGGTAGTGGCTTTAGCTCAGTTGCTAAATCTGGAAGGAATTGTGCAGAGAACTGCACCATCCCAAGGAATGATCGTAGCTCTGACACATTGTTGGGTTTTGGAACATTCACTATTGCTTCCACTTTCGCCTTCACAGGGCGAAGACCATTGGGGGCTACTTCGAGTCCAAGGTAGATGACCTCTGACTGCGCAAATGCACATTTACTTTGTCACAGTTTGACATTGTGGTAGTTCAGTCGTGTGAGAACTTGCTCAAGGATTTCCAGCTGTTCTACCATGCCCTCTGTGAATATCGGTAGGTCATCCTGGTTCCACACACAGTGCGGAATACCTTGTCACATTTTGTCCATGACAGACTAGAACATTTTCAGGGAGGATTTCACACCATAGGGCAGCTTTGTATATGAATACAAGCCCTTATGTGTGTTGATAGTGAAGTTCTGCTGACTTTCCTTGTCGACATTGAGTTGGGCATAAGCGTGAGGCAAATCCAGTTTAGTGAAGACTCCTGCTCCGCTAAGTTCTGCATACAGATCTTGCGAGATTGGTAACGGATATTGTTCGTCATCAACGGCTTGGTTGCTTGTGACTTTGTAGTCAACACATAGTCCAACAGTTTTGTCGGCCTTGGGCACGGCCACAATTGGCGTTGCCCAGTTACTCTGGTCTGTCTTCACGAGTACTGCATTCCACTCTAACTTGTTGAGTTCTTCCTCCACTTGTTGCTTTAGTGCGTATGGTACAGGCCTTGGTCGATACACAGGCCCCACATTTTGCTTAAGTCGAATGTGTGCAGAGTTCCCTGTTATTCCCGTGTAACTGTCAGCAAAAATGTTTGCATGTTTGCTTATGATGTTTTCAAGATGTGATTTGGACAAAACGACGCTGAAATGTTCTTCCAGTCTAATTCTATGCTACTCAGCCAATCCTTTCCAAGGAGGGTTGGTTTATTTCTGTAGCTGGCCATGATGATGGGCAATGTTACTGACTGATCATTATGCTGAACTTTAGTTCATTTGGCCGCATCTGTCCAAAACTTCACCCGAGTAGGTTCTCAACTTGACCTTACTCTCAAGCAATGGTATCTGTGGGCTACTTTGTTTCGTACAGGTCTTTGCTCATGACCGAATATCTGCTGCCGTGTCAATACACATATCAATTAACTGTTCATTTATCATTAGTTTAGTTTGAAAGTCCTTGCCTTGGCTGGTTGTAGGATTATCGATGTTGGTTGCATAAATGGTGTACAACCCAAGTTCATTTCCATCTGAGTTCACCTCCAGGTTGCGAACTCCTCTCTGGTGTTGTCTCTTGATTCCCACAGATTGTTGGTTTCCTGTTTTAAGCTTGGCCTGACATGCTGAGGCGATATGGCCTTTCTTCTGGCAGTTATAGCACTTGGCCACTTTGAACTGCCAAAATTGGGATGAGTGATTACCGTTGCAACGATAACAACTGGCTGAACTTGGCTCCCCGCCATACTTTGGTTTTGGTTTAGCGCTTCCTGGTTTGGCCATAGGCACTGCCTTGTGACTGTAAATGGCCACTGCAGTACGTGGTGGACGAAACTCGCGAATTCTTTGATGCCATCTCCTTTGTGGTAGCAATCATGCATCCTTTCTCAAATGTAAGATCTGGGATGTTCATGAGTTTGGACTGAATTTGTTCATCCACTAGACCACAAACAAATCTGTCGCATAGTGCGCGTCCGAGAAAGATTCCAAAGTTATAATGCAAAGTTAAGTTTTTCAAGGCAACAATGTACTCATTGATTGTCTCATTTTGCTTCTGGTTTCTAGTGCCAAATTTATAGCTTTCATAAATTTCCAGAGGCTTTGGGTTGAAATGCTCCTCCAACTTCTTCATAATGTCATTGAATGGCACGTCATTTGCCTTTATGGGTGCAAGGAGATTCACGAGTGTGCCGTACACTTCCGGGCTGATCTCCGTGAGCAGAATCGCTTTCATGGTTTCGCAAACGGCCTTATTTGTTTCAGTCACTATCTCTCCTTCACCACTACTCTCCATTATGTTGTTGGAAGGAGTGGGGGCTCCGTACCATCGCACCATCGCGGAGCGGGCGATGCCTTACCCGGGTCGCTGTGTGGTAAGCTCCGGACTGCTGGCTCCTAGATCGCGGAGCTGTGGTTGCGGAGCATCCAGTCACGGGCGGCGCTCACTTTTAAACACCGCGGAGCCTGGGATCTGTCGCCGAGATCACCAGTGTCGGAGCTCCGACCAGCGCGACCTGTGGACTTCGGGAGCTGCTGTCTCCAGGGAGGAAGCAGCCGTTCCGGACACTCCAAGTCGCTGAAGAGTGTTCTCCTGACGCCAAAGCTCCAGCATCCGGCGAGTGGGCCTGTAACATCGAATAGGCCCCGACCACGGGGTGAACAAGAGGAAGAGGATTGGACTTTGTTGCCTTCCCTCACAGTGGGAACCATTGTGGGGGGGATGTTTTTATGGTTTTGTAAAATTCTTCTTTAATGTGTCTTAATGTGTTCTGTGTCTTATTTTTATTGGTGTGCTGCAAATGGCAACTCT